>JAOTNS010000602.1:0-494687 GCA_028476615.1 Culter alburnus | reverse complement strand
ACAGCGTTAAAATAATATTAATCGAGGTGAATGTTTAACAAGCTGTATACAAACGCACATTCGAGCTTAAATCAGACTCAACGTAATTATGCAAAAAAATAGCCTTGTCAGTGAGCGAAAGACAAGCGTATTAAACAGTCCAGAAATTTGACTACTAATAGATATAATGGCTTGATTTCATTCATGGAATACGTTGGCTTTGCGATCGACTAAACTTAAGTTACTCAGTTCAATCAAGTTTGCTAGTCAGGGAACAAAGTGATACAATTAATTTATGGCTAGCAATAATTTCCAAAGATAATTTCGCATGAGCTCATACTTTTTTCCGCTTGAACGTAGCGCTCACAAAGTCCATGCTGCAACTTTAGCTTAGTCGTCTGTTGGCATTCCCGCCACGCCAGACCACAAACATATCTAGATTTTTTTGTTGTTTTTGTTAAAAGCGGATCTGTGTCTTGAGAGAGTCTTGTGTTATTTTGAAATTTGAATTTTCTGTGTAAGGGGGGTATCAGACTTTGCTGGGGACTCGGTATAAAATTGAAACATGTAAATCAAAAGCATCTGTTTTCATACGTTAAAGTTATTCAATAAAATTGCATCTTTGTCACAGTTTGAGACCGTTCATAGGAAATCATTGCGAATACCCTCCTAGGATAGTAAGTAGATTTCCTCAAAAATAATCTGATTTTTTACAGGTAATTTGGAAATATGGTGGTAATAAAAACTTATTCTTATTTGCAGGCTGTGACTGGGCAGACAACCCCTCACACAAAAAGATGTCTTTTTTTCTTAATAGACTGCATATTTATATATATGTATGTGTATAAGTGGTGTCAGTCAGAATATCAGGCATTATGTTTCATGTTAAGTGTAGTCTCCAGTAAATTTTGTATTGCACAAGAAGTAGTAGTATGACAACAGCCGGTTATGATATGATCTCCCATCAATAGAGTCTGATACATGAAGAAAACAAACAGATTGAGGACTAAATCCAGAGGAAAAACCACAGCAAGGTTTCTTAACGTGTCGTGGAGACATTGATGCAGTTTGTTTTTTGGATTTAGTTCTATTCAGGTCTTCTGTTTCTATGAATCACAGGTGTGGATTGATGGTGAGATCAGATCATACGGCTGTTGTTATGCACTGTGCATATAAAAAAATGTCAATGGAAGTATTACAATAATGCAAAAATATATTTGAAAATGTAAATTTTCTACTGAACCACAACAGCAAAACAAAAGATGGGAAGGGAAGTGTGAAAAAGAATTAGACTTTTTCACAGTACTGTTGTATGATATATAAATTATAATTTTTATTTTTTTTTTTCCCGTCTTTTCCACAGACTGGGCAACTGGATTGCCACCATTAGCCATCACATAATTGTGTGCACGCTTCATCACAGGGCAATCCAGGAATGTTACATTGCCGGTGTGAATCTCACCGGTAGGTAGTTAAATCAAGCGCTAGTCACAGGGGTACCTGGAAGGGTCAGTTCTGGGGAACCTCCTTCATCTATAATTCAATACAATACTGGTCAAAGTTAGACACCTTACTATTTGTAAGGTTTTGAAAGGAAGGCATATATGCCTGATCAAGGGGCTACCATTTTATTATTATTAAAAATACAGAAAAAAAAAAAAAAAAACAGTAATTGTGAAAATATTACAGTTAAAATAATGATTTTCTATTTTAATATACTTTAGAATTAATTATCCTGTGTGACAAAATCAAAGCTGACTCTTTCAGCATCATATACTCAGTTTCAGTGCAGAATGATCTTCGAAATCATTCTAATTTTTATATCAATATTGAAACGTTGTGCGCTTAATGTCTTATAAAGTGAATTTTTGATGAAGGAAAAAAAAACGCTTTTATTCAAAATTAGGAAACTTTTTCTAACACATATAAATATTAGCACTTTTTATTAATTAAACCTCCTGCTGAGAAAAGTATTAATTTCTTTAAAAACACAAAAAAAATAGAAAAAAAAAATTACGACACCAAAACTGTTAAAATATATGTATTTTAAATTAAATGAGGTATTACGTTGCAGCAAAGAATCCTGAAAAAAAAAAAAAAAAAAGTAAACAGGTTTATAATAAATCATTAAGCAGCACAGCAAACCAACCACCTTGACCGCGTAATGTATACTATTATATGGTACATGGATTTCCTCCATTGCTATGCTGATGACACCTGCTTACTTCATTTCAGGATGATGATTCTGACAGTAACTGCAGGATCTCTGGACTGCCTGGTGGAACATTCGTAATGGATACAAAAGAACATCCATGCAACTCAATCTGGACAAGACAGAACTTTTAATCATTCCCCAGCCACTCTGAGATCAGGCATTGCTTCCACCTCCAAGCTAGGCTCACTCAACCTGTAATTCCTTGTGGTAATCTGTGAGGGGACAGCTGGCCGTCAGGAACCACATTACAAAGACAACGTGCGTCATTTAAGGTTGCACCATGCACTATACCAGAAGATCAGGCCTCCTTAATGGAGTGGTTCCCAACACAATTTTCATACAGGCCTGGCTTTCTAGACTGGACTATGCACACGATATGTCGACATCTGCAAGCCTCTACCCTAAATGGACGCTGACTCCCGACAATATTCAAGAACACGAAAAACTCATTCTTATGGAACACTTAATGGATCCTGCTGACTCGTAAAAAAACTATGATTTCACTCATAAATCCTCACCTGTTTTAGTTTGTACTATTTGATAATGTGTGAATCTCTGTTATTTTTTTTAGCATCTTGTGTTTATTGCTCCTTATGAATGAATTGTTCATATTTCTAAGTTGTTTTTATGGATAAAAGTTGGATGAAATGAGTTTAAAGGTAATATTTCAAAGTTTCTTTGCATGCAATAATTCATTACTAAACAGACAAAGGTTTATTTGTTCAAGTGATCACGGACAGCTAGTGCATATTTCCATTGTTTTTAAATTGTGGTTGTTTTACAGTAAATAACTGTTTTATACTGCTTTAGAACTTTTAAATAAACAAACTAAAAACTAAATTTTGTGTAAAAAACAATGAATTTTATTTGTGAGGTTGGACAAAGCATAAATAAAAATTCTTTTTTAAATGAATCAATTTCATTTTAAACTGTATTGATAAAATTTAAGTGGGACAAATAATTACATTTCATGGATGAATTTGTCTTTATTGAGTGGCGCACACATATTATTGATGGAACACCGCCATCAATTGACTGAGTTTATCCAATGAGTATTTTTTGAGGTACCTGGCAACTTATCTGGGTTGTGTATTTTTCTTTTATTGATTTACATGTATCTGTATTGATTAATGCTCTGATGTTTTGTATTGTTCATTAAAAAAAAAACGTGAGTGAAAATAAAATGAATCATGCAGCTGCTCAAACGAGTCATTTGTTCGTGAATCGGACTACACCAGCGTCGTTTGTTTTGGTATGCAGCTCGCGAGGATAGGACAGTTCAACAGAAGGACGCGATGTTTTTATCACCACATTCAATCCAAACTTCATAATTACATTCACAAATATGATAAATGATTTTTTTTTATGTTGTGGCGCTGGAGAGTCCGCATCGCAAACACTGACATGACCGCAAACAGAAACGTTACTCGAAAATCAACCATAGCCTACCATTAAGGTGATAGAAGGTGATCGAGTCAGTAAAGGTAATTAAGTACAAGGATTTTTTAAGTATTTTATTTATATTAAAAATATAATATATAGTAGAGATTTCGCGAAACAAACCGTTGAGCTCCTCTGCGCTTACTTTGTTTGAATCACTCTCGCGGTGCTTCGCCAAACAAATCGTTTCTATGGGAACCGTGGAACGTCACAAAGGGCGTTGCCTTTGTTTACGTCAAACAGTATATACAGATGGAATTCTCGCCTCTGACTCCAGCGACTATCAGAGCAGTGAGAGCAGTATTGAGTTTTAGCGTGATATCTACCAGTACATTATAGTAGAAACATTGTGTAAGACGACATTCTATACAGAGTCTGTATTCGGTGTTTACATACAGTTTATAGACGCAAATTGTACAGAGTCACTTATAGTGTGTATCACAGTTTGACATCAACTGTACATCTGACATTATCAGATTTCTTTTGATTTGTCAGCATTAGATACACACATACAATGGCTACTAACTTCAGAGAAGTGCGTATGGAGATATATCTCAACGGCAAATTCTACTGCAGTCACAGTTGCTGGGTACCAGATGAGGAAGGTGTGAAGTTGGAGTTTCAGATCACCGGTGCCATCTATGACCTTATCGGTACCGATCAGTCGGCACAGATCCATCTGGAGCTGCAGGCTAAGACTGATGATGACATCTCAGTCAGTCACTGCGCTTTAGAGGGGAATGTTGTGAAGGTTGTTTCTGATACGACCAACACAACATCCGTCCGTGAATGTGAGAAGAAAGAGAAGCAGCTGGGGATTGACATCAAAAATATTGTCTCAGAGTTGGTGTGTGAAGGTCTGACTGACCCAGCAGGGCCTTCAACCAAAGGCATGGATGCTTCTTGAAGCCACTGAGAACTGCCCAACAGGTGAATGTCAACAGAGCATTTGAGATGCAACATTACAATTAGATGCAAATAGAAAGTCTTCAAATCCATATATACAGAAACCTAGCAAAGAGCGACAACTATATAAAACATTTTATACTAATAATTATTGAGACATCACTTAAGACTTACTGATATACTACACTACTTCCACACAATTAAAGTGCATTAAGTAGTTGTTCCAATTTAGCAGACTTTAAGTATTGCAGTTTAGTATAGCAAAAGTGCAATTGTAGGGTATTTTATTTATCACATAAATATGTAAATGTATAAGTAGTATACTTAGCACAAAATAAATGTTTCAAGTATATATATATATTTTTTCACTAGGATAAACTGTTGTTTCTAATAACATATTATTTGTTTACTGTTGCTTTTTTTTCAGAAAGTACCAATGGGTGGATGAACACAATTGGTACATTCTTTAAAAGGCTTTTCTGGAGCGAGCCGGAGACTGAACTAGATGAGTCAAGTGTCCCAGGTCCAAGCAGCTCCGAGCCATTAGGTCAGGAGGTTGATGACGATGATGCCATTCTGGTGTCTGAAGATCTGCAGATGGACGCTTCTCCTGAAACCCCTGAAGAGAACAGCCCAAAAAGTAAATATCAGCAGAGCATTTTGAGATGCAGTTGTCACTACTTCCATTTTTCGGGAGTTAATTCAGTTGTAGAATGAGGTTGTCACTACTGTAAATTACTGAACTGTGTGTGTACAGAACAAATGAGATGCAAAAGAAATGACTTTCAAGTTGGACTAATTATTCATGTTTGATCTGTGGTTAGAGATGTTTCTGATAACATATTATTTGTTTTCTTCTATTTTCAGAAAGTACCAATGGATGGATGATGAACATAATTGGTGCATTCTTGAGGGATCCGGCTGTTCCAGAGTCACTGTGCATTCCAGATGCAAGCACTCCTGAGCAAACATCTGAAACGGATCTGGTTCCAAGCGTTCTTGAGATGGAACCTGAATTTGATCAGGCTGATCCAGAGGAATCATGTGTTCTGGTTTCAAGCGTTCCTGAGATGGAACCTGAATTTGATCAGGCTGATCCAGAGGAATCATGTGTTCCAGTTCCAAGCGCCTGAGATGGAACCTGAATTTGATCAGGCTGATCCAGAGGAATCATGTGTTCTGGTTTCAAGTTCCTGAGATGGAACCTGAATTTGATCAGGCTGATCCAGAGGAATCATGTGTTCTGGTTCCAAGCGTTCCTGAGATGGAACCTGAATTTGATCAGGCTGATCCAGAGGAATCATGTGTTCCGGTTCCAAGCTTTCCTGAGATGGAACCTGATTTGGATCTGGCTGGTCCAGAACAATCGTGTGTCCCAGGTCCAAGCAGTGCTGTGCCAAAACCTAATGCACGCACTTCCAAGCAGGATCCATTTCCAGAAGAAGAATGTTTCCAATTGTACAGGCGTGTGAAGGCGTGTACAAAGAGTTACAACCCCGTCACTCAGGTCTGGAAAAACATCTTCATCGGAAATGAGTAAGTCTACCTTTGACTAATATAAACCATGTGATTAATAATGTAATGCAGGAGTATGAACAGGAATCAAACACAATTATATTTCTACATTGTAAATCCTCATTAGTGAAAGACTGATCTAAACTGTTGTGTTCTTGTGCAGAGAGACAGCAAGGGACCGAAAGAGGATGAAAGAGCTGGGCATTACTCACATCCTGAATGCTGCAGCTATGAAAAAGAAACTCAGGATCTTGTTGGGAATTCGATGGGAGAAAGACATCAAAGACACAGTTGACACAGGAGCGAGTTATTACAGAGGAACGAAGATCCGATATTGTGGCTTGCCTACAACAAAGACTTCCGATATCAGCAAATACTTCATGCCAGCTGCCAAATTTATCCACAAGGCCAGGAAAAACTCAGAAAGTAAGATCTTTTATCAAGTGTTTTGCAGTGACAACCGTTTGGGAATTTTTTTGACTGTCTTTCTGTTTTCATTTTCCACAGATAAGTGTTCATTCACTGCACAGATGGTGTCAACTACGCTCCTACACTTTTTCTGGCATACCTCATGATCCACCTATTCATGACTGTGGAGGAAGCCATTAATATCTGGTAAGGTTGAAATACATCAAGCCTGACATAGATTCCTGAGGCAGCTGGCAATCCTCAATAAGAAACTCGCGCGCAAGTAAAACAAATGCACAGCACCAGTTAAAAATGGTGCATAAATTAAAAAAAAACAGATCAGATTTTTAAAAAACATAGCGAGGTTAGTAAGATCAGGGAAGAAGGAGGCGGGAACGGCCGACGTTCATGGATGAGGGTGAGGAGGTCCGGT
The DNA here is from genome assembly GCA_028476615.1 of Culter alburnus. NCBI lineage: Eukaryota > Metazoa > Chordata > Actinopteri > Cypriniformes > Xenocyprididae > Culter > Culter alburnus. The sequence goes on along the minus strand of JAOTNS010000602.1, from coordinate 487,791 downwards.
TCCCAAAACGCACTGTCATCCAGTCCTGTACCTGCGGGTGAAGTCCTCCGCGATGCCTGGCGGCGGCGCTGGAGAGCCCTCAGTGGACGGCTCGATACTCTTCCACCGCCTGGTGGCCGCAAGAGACGGCTCTTCTGTGTTCGGGCAGCCGGCAGGAGTCCCCCATTCCATGCGACAGGCTCCGGCCTCAGCGAACGGTGGTGGCTCCTCCGCTCCCTCGCGGACTGCAGGCAGCCGCCCTCCACTCCCCAGGCGGTTGGCAGCGAATTCAGCCGTCCCCCTGGCAACTCACTCCAGCCCCCGCTGCCTCGAGCATCCATGGCGACAGACTCGCTCAGCCACGCTCGATGGCACCGCGGATTCACCACAGCGGCGAGGACTCTATGACAGTGCGTTCCTCCTTCCTCCCGGCCTCGCCCTTAAATTTTAATAAAACATTACAATTGGTTAAGCATTTGTCAGTGTTCCTGGTTTCTGAATGACATTATTCCTTGATATGCTTGGAGGTTTTTAAAAGTAGCTTGCTAAGGGGGGTTTCCCAAACAGAGATTAAGCTAGTCCTAGATAAAATGGCCCTTTAAACCAGATTAACAGAGATCGGCTGATCGGCTTTCTCTGTCATGGTTTAAAATAGTCCTAGACTTAGTCTAGTCCAGAGTTTAAATAAGCTGATTTCTGGAGAAAGACTAGAGCTACTCCAGGACTAATTGAGGCTACCAAGAGGCAGGTTTATCTTCAGATTAACATTGTCTCAAAGAAAACATGTATTACTTGGATATATACATGATTATATATATATATATATTATAGAGAGAGAGAGATTTAACACTATTGGTTTCTGGTTCATATGTGATTGCTTCATGTTAAATTGACTTGAAATGGTTACTAGAACTCACTGATGTTTTCATTTTGAAATACGTTTCAGTCAAGTAACCCAAACAAAAGGACTTTCACTTCCATGCTTTGTACCGGGCTGAATTGGGGAGCAAATGTGAAAAAGTGTGTTATTTTATGCCTGTTTAGAAAGATGAGAATATGGAGAGACTTCTTACTGTTTAATGTTCTATTATGTAAAGTTTTTGTTACGTTAATGTTTTTGGAGACTACCGTTGTGAAGTGTTGAGCTTGTGCTTGGGTTGAGGACCTGCTAACAAGAATTGCCTTTTTATATAATGAAGCAAGATGTGCTTTGGATCAAACCAGTATCATTTCTAGACTGCCAACACTGATATCACACATGTAAATAGTTATGTTTAGTTTGATACTATGTAAGGACTAAACAAATCATTAATAATCATATGATTATTATATTTATAGAATTCATCTATTTAAAAAGAATTTCAGTACACACAGATTTCGAAGCATTTCTTTTTTTCACAGCTGTGTATTTTGCTTGCTTTAAAATAAATGTCTCTTTAGTTAAGTTTTTATATTGGAGTCTTTTTTGCTGCCATTGTTTTCCTTGGATTGCTTCTGCGTTCCATGCAATTTTAAGCTTTTCTTGGTTCATTCCATGTTTTTACAAGCAACCTCTCTCATGCTAATTCAGATTTGCACAGTTGGTTTTAAATTAATCTGGTTTATTTTAATTCAAGACTCCATAGTCCAGTTTTAGTAATCTGTACTTAATCTGTGTTTCAGAAAGAAGTCATTTTTTAAGACACGATCTGGATTAAGGCCTATCCTGGCTTAATTTAAACCCTGTCCGGGAAACCACCCCTGTATGTTTTTTCTCAGTACTGAAGTTTATTTGTCACTAACACAATAATAATTTAATCAGAAGGGTTACATTGACCTATTAAGATTTTGTTTACATCCTTCTTGTAAATATATTTTTTTTGCTATTTTTTAAATATGTTTTCACAGGTAAATCAATAACAATTACCATTTTAACAATATGTCAAGTGTAATTTATGAGATTTGTTGTATTTTGTATCCAATCTTTCTTCATAAAAGGCATAAAGTTTATCATACTGATTCAATTTAAGGATTGATTAGTTTATCATAACATCTTAGTTTGTAATGCAATAAACGTTATTTTGACAAAACTCACGTGTCGGTCGTGACTACACATTTTCGGTAGTGACTGTTGTTAGCGTCCACATCACATTACAGAATTTTAACTCATACTAAAACACCACTAAAACATATTAAAATACTAATGATTTGCAGAACTGCCCTAAAATTTTGTTTATTTCCCCCAAATAAAGGATTATGTGTTCTCTTTTGTCACAATGATGACATGTTTTGGTAGTGATGATTTTAGATACTTCTGAGTCTAGCTCAAAGATGTTAATCAGCACATGGTTAGCTGGCACAGTTCTGGAAAGTTGTACACAGGGGGAAAAAAGCTAAATTTTATTGAGTAACACTCAAAAAACTGTGATGTCACAACCAAAACTTCACAACATGTTTCGGTTGTGACTTTCATAGATGCAAACTCCTCACCTTTTTGAGATCAAAATAGGTCACCTATGGGATTTGCATAGATCCAATGAGAAAGTGTTTTATGGGGGGTAGGGGGGTCTTACAACAAGGGTATGCTTGCATAGCATTTTGTTATTTATAACATGAGATTTTAACCAAGTGTTGATTTTTGGTCAAATGTAGCAACAATATGTTATTTTTTTTTTTTGCAAGAAAAATTACAGTTTTGAACATTTAAGGGATTTTTACGTTTATTTTTTATTACCCTGTAAGTAACTACAAATGAGGATGTAAAGCAAATAACTTTAAAAGCATGCCCCCGCCCCACACAATGTTCTCACCTTTTTTCCTCCTTACCTGTTTGCATCCCTGGACTTTTGAACACATTTAACTCAAACTGATGGTACCTACCTACTATGCAAGAGAGGCTATGAGAGGGAGGGACATGATGGGAATATTTCCTGATCAAAAATGTAGAAGTGTGGTCAAAATCAATCTCAGCCAATGGAGTTAAATATACAATGTTTCGGTAGTGAAATACAGGACACTTTTTTCTTTTTCTTTTTTTACATAAAGTTTCATGGTTTAAAAATATAACTTAAATAAAATGTTTACCTTTTTAAACAAAATCAAAAATGTATTTTTTAAAAAACGTCAATGGAAAAAAAATACAAAAATTATTTCTATACTTTCACAAGTTGAAATTTAGGGTTCAGGACAGCCACCTCCCAAATGAAGTACAATAAATGATGAATTTATTATATATATATTAAGCTTACTGATATTTTAAATATTTCTGTGGGATTCAACAGATAATTACGGAAGAGGATTAGGGCCAAGCAATAATAAAAAAATAAAACCATCTCGAGATTAAGGTTGTTAAATTTCAAGAAAAAGTCGAGATAAAATGTTGAGAATAAACGTTAAATACGAGAAAAAGTTGTAGATTATGAGAATAAATTTGTTAAATTATGAAAAAAGTCGTTAAATTTCGAGAAAAAGTCGAAATAAATGTTGAGAATAAACTCAAAATAACGAGAAAAAACTCGTTAAATTTCAAGAAAAAAGTCGAGATAAAATGTTGAGAATAAACTCGTTAAATTACGAGAAAAAAGTTGTTAGATTATGAGAATAAATTTGTTAAATTATGAGAAAAAAGTCGTTAAATTTCGAGAAAAAAGTCGAAATAAAATGTTGAGAATAAACTCGTTAAATTACGAGAAAAAAGTCGTTAGATTATGAGAACAAATTCATTAAATTATGAGAAAAAAAGTCGTTAAATTTCGAGAAAAAAAGTCGTTAAATTATGAGAACAAATTTGTAATTTAACGATTGTATGTTTGGATTGCATTCATATAGAACAGGGGTGGGCAAACTCGGTCCTGCCACTGCCCTGCAGAGTTTAACTCCAACCCTAATCAAACACACCTGAACCAGCTAATCAATGCCTTCAGGATTACTAGAAAACTACAGGCAGGGTTGGAGAGCTAAACTATGCAGGGCAGTGGCCCTCCAGAGTTTGCCCACTATATAGAACATATTTTTATATTAGTGGCGAACTAAATTCTTCTTCAATTGTAGTACTTTGACAGAGATTTTGCAAGTTTTTAGAGAAAACTGATGAAGAAGAAGACTATTATGGCAACAGCAATAGTGTCCATTTTGCAAATTCATTTCACAATGTGTGAAATCAAGCAAGTGTAGCTAGTATTTGCATTCACACATTTCACACATTTTTTCAAACCGCAAGCTTCAGCAGAGCATTAGAGAGTGCTTATAAAGTAAAACAACCAACCATTTCAGAGTGCTTTTATACATGTACCTGTCAACCAAACCAAAAAATTAGAAAAACTCTGGTTTGAACATTCAGGAGCTCAAGTAAAATGACTAAAAATAGAATTTATGGACGATAAATAGACTTAGATAGTTTACAAAACTTGCAGTATTCCTGTTGTGAAAAATGCTTTAAATTGCCATATTACCTGAATTTACTGAAATTTGCTGAATTTATTGAAATGGTTATGAATTAAATTCACTGAAAATGGTCTGGATATTATATTGACCACCATAAGACAATACGTAATGTATAATTTTAAAACTTAATTTCATGTGAACCCTGATAATTATGGAAGGTATCTAAGACATATTAACACTGTTACAGGTATGTTTATTATTCAGAAAGCCCCAAATGAAAAAAAAAAAAAATAGTACCACAAATGTAAAAAATGTGGTAAAAAGATTTACCATAAACTGACATCTCAACCATACGGTAGAGTTTTATATCTTTTAGATAAAAACATAAATTGACAAAAAAAAACTGCTTGAGGTCATTTTTTATATGTTCAATAATAAGAAATTTAAGAAAAATAATTTTTTCATTGGCTCCATCTAGGGGTGAAAGTTAAAGGGTTAAGATGAAATGATTTCTTTTCCAGAGCTTCAGGTCTCTATTTAAATATTAACAAATGTGAGTTGATGTCTGTTAAAAGCTGTAATGCTCCCTCCATATGCAATATTCCTGTGAAAGATCAAGTTACATACTTAGGAATTGTAATTAATAAAGACCAAAAAATAAGATGTAAACTCAATTTCGATCCTCTAATAATGAAAACCCAAAAGAAACTAAATTCTTGGTTGCAGAGAGACTTGTCGATAAGAGGAAGAATTTTACTCTCTAAAGCCGAAGGATTGTCGAGACTACGTATGCAGCTCTTCCTTCACTGTAAAACTTTTCGCTGTAAATTACAGTAAAATACTGGCAGCTGTTGCCAGCCACTTACTGTATTTTACAGTACTACTTCTGTAACAACATTTACAGTATAGTGCTGTAATTATCAAATACAGTATCCTGCTGTAATATTATGTACTTTACAGCATTATACTGTTTATCTACAGCTATTAACTGCATTTATACAGCTTTTCATACTACACTTATATTTGTCATTAAATAATTAAAAAATATAGTTTTGTTATATGGCGGCAAAGGAAAGGAAAGCAACATACTCTTGAGTTTTAAAACTTTTATTATTTTTTTTTGGAAAAAAGCAGAGAAATTGCAATGTTGAAAGGTCAACATTTTAAATGCACTCAGCAGTTATCAATGAACAATACAGCAATCTTATTTACATTTAACATTTTTTCAAATGGAGTAAAAAAAAAAATAGTAGGCCTACAAGTTTTTCAGTACTGCTCCTTTTTTGCACAGTGTTGCCAGTCTTGGAAGTCACTTTCCCTTCTTGTTTCTTGAGCCGTGTTCATGGTTGATGTCAAAAGTACATAAAAAAGCAGAAAAGAAAGAGAAAAAAGGAGAGAGAGAAAACAGTAATGAATATTGTGAATATATGCACCATAGCATTTTTGTGAACATAAGGACTAACAGCCTAAGCATTTGATTGCAGTAAGTTAAATGTCCAATTAACACTTCAAAAGATGCAACTAAAAAAATAATGATTATAATTGTATTCAATGAAATTGTTTATTCATTGAATGGACTATATGCACAACTGCTTCCGCGTTGTATCGTACTACATCTCGGAGTTTCTGGTAAAAGCATTCAGCTCCCCTCCATACGCACTAACCTGCTGCAGTCCAGTGCTCGTTCTCATTAACTGTTTTTCTCTTACCGTTTTTTTCTCATATTTTATACCTGTTGAATTTAGCTTGTGTGTGTTGGTGCTCTTATCCCAGTCTTTTAAAATAGTATAATAAATAAGTGGTACCTGCCTCGAGACATTTAGCAATGTTAAATATTTAAATTCATCTTTAAGGGTTAGTTCACCCAAAAATTAAATTTCTGTGTTAATTTCTTGACCTCGTGTTTCACACCCGTAAGACCTTTGTTCATCTTTGGAACAAATGGAGATATTTTTGATGAAATCGAGAGCTTTCTGTTCCCCATAGGCAGCAGCACAACTTACACATTCAAGGTGAAGAATGGTAGGAAACAGATTGTTAAAGTAATCCATTCTGTCTGCGACATGTGACAGAAAGCTCTCGCATCAAAAATATTAATTTGTGTTTCTGAAGATGAGCGAAGGCTTACAGGTGTGGAACGACATGAGAGTGAGTAATTAATGACAGAAATTTCATTTTTGGTGAACTAACCCTTAAACAGTAACGCACTGACAGCAGACTGAAATATACTTTGAATATTAAGAATTGAATACTAAGAATACACACAGTGAAATGATTGTCAATGAAAAATAGGGATTAAAATATTTAATAAAAATAAATGAAGGTTTGTCCTGAACTTATTCATCAGGTCTCACACACTGCAGCATCAATCACTAATTAGAAATAGACAAGTTGTATTATTTCAAAACGTGTATTACAAGCCTCAGGGCAAGTAGTCCATTATTTGCCATAAACCTGATTACATCACATGTAAATTAGGTGCAATACTTACATTAACATAACCATATTTCACAGAAGGTCATTTCCCCCCCTTCCTGGTTCTTGAGCCATGTTTAGGGGATATGTCAAAGAGCCTAAAAGCAGAAAAGCAAAGAGAGAGAGAAAGAGAGAGAAGTGAATATTGTGCATTCATTCACCATAGCATTTTGTGAACACAGGACTCACAGCTAAGCATATGATCTCAGTAATGTCTCCTGTTACACTTCAGAAAAGATGCATCTTAAAATATTGCTTAAAATAATTGACAAATAAAATCGTTTATTCACTGAATTCTTTGTCATAAACCTGATACACTTGAAAATAAGCACAACACTTACGTAAACAATGGAGCACATCAGATGATTGAGCCTGAAACGAGAGAAAATAATAAATAAACAAAACAGTTTAAAATCAGGTTGTAAGAATAACATGTTAAGGTTGTCTATAACATGAAACATCAGTGTTACTGCATGAAGCGCAGAGAACAGAGTAACGTTAACCGTTGCTCATGAGAAGTTTAACATTTCAAGATCAACCATTCATGACAAAATAGAAACGCGCGAAAAGCTCCATAAAAGACTGACTTACCGTATCTCAGCCGAACAATCGTTATCCGTCTTCTCGACACAGGCAAAACGTTTTGATTAATCAGGCGAAATAAATCTCCGTCTTCTCAGCAGCGCGTCCGTCCATCCCTCTCTCTCAGGCAAACTGACGCTTCAAAGCTTAAAACTGCACACTATATTCACTCAAATATCGTTTAATGATAACATTAAACCCTGAAGAGTCGACGTGAAACACTAAAAGCGTTGGGAGAGAGAAGCTAAAATGTATGCCTGGCCTAGAAATTGAAATGAGCGCGGGTAAAAAAAAAAATCATCCCATAATGCAATGCTTCTACAGTATTATACTGTATTACGAGTGAAACGGGCTGAAAACAGAAACTACTGTATATTTACAGACATTCTGTAAAATATACAGCATGTTACTGTTTTATGAAAATACAGTATAATACTGTTAGAAATTTCCTGTAAATTTACAGTAAAGTTTTACAGTGTTGGAGGTGAACACATAGAACATTAAAAAGGTTGATAGCATGTTAAATAATTTTGTTTGGAAAAATAAAACCCATTTTATTAGAAAATCTGTACTGATGAATCCACTAAAACAAGGGGGGGTTGGATTTTTTATACTTTAAACAACACTTTTAAGATTAATTGGCTTAAAAATTTCCTTAATAATCCGTCCTCACTTTGGAATATTATCCCTAAGTATATTTTCTCTAAAGTTGGGTGCCTGAATTTTCTCCTACTCTGTAACTATAATATTACAAAGATCCCTGTCAAACTTTCTAATTTCCATAAGCAGATGCTCTTGGCTTGGTCCCTGATATACAAACACAACTTCTCTCCGCACAGATATTACTTATGGAACAATAAGGATATTCCCTACAAAAAAAAAAAAGTCACTTTTCTTTGACAACTGGTTCAAAAATGATCTTCTGTTAGTTGGACAGCTTTTTTATAACTATTCCGATTTTTTACAGAAATATAAAATTCCTATAACTACTAGTGAATACGCTATTGTTTTCAATATTCCTTCAGGTGTGTCTTTTCTGTTGCAAGGATCTACATTTCCATGGCCGTGTACTCACTCTTTGAACCTAACTGACACTATGATTGGAAATGTGTGCTTTTCTGTAGGCAACATAAAATAATTCTAAAATCAGAGCCCTCTTCCAGAGAGAGTTGATGACAATTCCTTATATAATATCATATTTGAATAATATTGTAGAATTTACCGTGGGAGAAAGTGTGGTCCTTGTCGCATAAGTATCTTACTAATAAAGTAAAAGAAATAACATTTAAATTAATTCACAAATGTTACCCGACCAAAGCCTTTCTTAAGAATATAAGTCAGATATTGAAGTGATATGAAGAAGATTTCATTCATTTGTTTTGGCAATGTACCCACACAGAGAAATTTTGGTCAGATGTGTTATTGTTTATCCAATCATATTTATAAGTGACTTTTCCTTCTGTTTTAAAGATGTTTTTCTTTGGATTGTTTGACTACTCTAAAGAGAATATAGGGAATATTACATAATTAATTGTGTTTCCTACTGGCTAAATTTCACATACATAAACAAAAATTTACTGGCTCTAAACCTCTCTTTTCTCTATTCAGAGATGATCTAGACAGGTATATCGAAACTATCCAATGCTCTATTAATCCCAAAGCTATGAAAACTGTTTCTCTTTATTCATCCTTTTGTCCTCTTAAGGTTACATAGCCTATATTGCATTGTTGTTGCTTTATTACCCTGGCAACTTATCTGTGTTTGTGTATTTTTCTTTTATTGTATTTTACATGTATCTGTATTGATTTAATGCTCTGATGTTTTGTATTGTTCATAAAAAAAAAACGTGAGTGAAAATAAAATGAATCATGCAGCTGCTCAAACGAGTCATTTGTTCGTGAATCGGACTACACCAGCGTCGTTTGTTTTGGTATGCAGCTCGCGAGGATAGGACAGTTCAAGAAGAAGGACGCGATGTTTTTATCACCACATTCAATCCAAACTTCATAATTACATTCACAAATATGATAAATATGATTTTTTTTATGTTGTGTGCGCTGGAGAGTCCGCATCGCAAACACTGACATGGCCGCAACAGAAACGTTACTCGAAAATCAACCATAGCCTACCATTAAGGTGATAGAAGGTGATCGAGTCAGTAAAGGTAATTAAGTACAAGGATTTTTTAAGTATTTTATTTATATTAAAAATATAATATATAGTAGAGATTTCGCGAAACAACCGTTGAGCTCCTCTGCGCTTACTTTGTTTGAATCACTCTCGCGGTGCTTCGCCAAACCAGAGCCGTTGAAAAACAGAGTTGCGACCATAGACTGTAAAAGGTTGCGACACTCCCATAGACTTCCATAGGAACTTTGGAATGCGGAAGTAACGCGTGTCGTGGAACAGCCGATAGTTCCAAACACTGATAGTTCCAGCGCTGAACCCCATTCATTTTCGTGATTCTGAAGTTCACTCGCTGGTAAGTTGATGAAATTACTGCATTTTTGACATTTGAACGCATTTCCTGACCTCTCATGAATCTAGTCAATAGTTGTATTTTATGTAACCAGATTTATTTAATGTTATTGGAAGATAATAACGTTAGTTAGACTCTAATTGCAGCTAGCTTAAGTGACCAACACTTCACTAACTTTAGCTACCATAACCTGACGTCAGTTGGGCTACATTTACCTTTACGTTTAAGTTCGTTGTCAAACAACGTTTATCTTCAGTTGTTAGATTTGTTGTTAATGTTAGCAACACTTAGATGCCAGTTCATTAAAGTACCAGAGAATAACACAGTAAGGAGGTTGCATACACTTAGTGGTGGCCACTATATTAGGAACACCTTTACAATTTAATTTAATTCAATACAACAGCTCTGCCATGAATTCTACTTTAATGAAGTTTATAATCAGCCAGAAATGTGTAAAATCAATACTGAGCTCATAGTTAAAGGTGATGTTTCACTACATTGTGTTCAGATGGGTTTCTTATTTACATACATGAGGTGGCCAGAATATTAAACACATCTGGATAGAACAATCAACAAGTGCAAAAACACCCCCACAAACTATGACCTCAATGCTAAATCATCATTAAAATTTACACCTTTATGACTGCATAAAAAAAAAAAGATATTTTCCCTTATTTGCATAATTTCTTGGATGAGCAAAATAATCACCCAGCTTCTTCCATAATGTTATTGTGTGGAAGAATAAAAATGTGAATAACAATAGTGGTTTGCATATAGATATGTATTTTTTTTTTCTCATTTAATTTTATCTGTACTGGATTACATAGCCAAAATAACAGAAATATTTAACGGCTCTGCATGTATGCATCTGGCAGACACTTTTATCCAGATAAGTGACTCACACTGCATTATAGGCATAGGCTACATTTCATCAGTTCATGCATTTCCTGGGAATCAAACCCATGCCCTTGGTGTTGCTAACATCACGCTCTGCTGTTTGAGCTGCAGGAATTTATAAAAATCCTTAATGTACAGTAAGTAAAATGGGTTGAAATCCGCAGGTAACCAGGTAGACTACTTAACTTGGCACAAAATCATCTTTATCCATTTCTTCTTGACCACTGAAGCATACTGCATAACCTGAAATCATAGACGTTTCGAATGACTTACAGTAGCAAAACAGGTGCGAATTATCATAATTGTTTGACATTGTCCTTTTCCTAGCATTCTCAGGTTAGAGCGAGCTGAAAATAAGCGTGATTGAAAGAGTCGAGCGGAGGAATAACGTGCTCGTGGATGTCCGCTTCATTGTGGCTAATGAATAAGAATGAAGCCGTACGCCGTTATGGGGGAGAGACAGCGTGACACGAACGCGCCAGATTTGGCGACGCTGTTACTGGCGCGCCGCCGAGAGAGCCGCGGCACAGAAGACCTGGCAGAGCCCCTGTTCTCTTGTCAAGACAGTCGGATCGGCCCCAGCCAGCACATTGTTAGAGGGGTGATTAATTATGGTGCTGATGAAACGTGATGGCGGTGGAGATGTCAGCGAGATGACACCGCTCGTCAACAGCATGCAGCAGGAGGGACACATCTGGACGGATCCTCAGCCTCCACACCAGCGCTGTCTCTGCGAAGCCCTTAATGTCACGGACAGCGTCTATTTATGTATCTAATGCAGGAGCAGCCGGTCAATGTCAAGGTGACGCGTGTAAAGCTGCTTCATTTACACTACAATCATGATAAGATTGGTCCTTTTCTCATTTTTCTCATTATTTGACCTAGAGAACATCACCAATTTATGACCAACAGATATGCACTATAGTAACTTTTGTGTCACAATGAAAAAAAATGTGGTCAGAAAGTTTGCTGATTACAGCAAATACACATAAAATTGATCAAATGTGACAGTACATGCATTTATGCATGTTACGAAAGATTTCTATTTCAAATAAATGCTGTTCTCATGAACTTACTCAAAGAATCATGACAAAATGTATCACGATTTCCACAAAAATATGAAGCAGCACAACTGTTTTCAACACTGATAATAGTCAGAAGCAGTAAATCATCATATTAGAATGATTTCTGAAGGATCATGTGACACTGAAGACTGCTGAAATATTCTCAGGAATAAATTACATTTTACTATATATTCACATAGAAAACTATGGAAGCCCGTTTCCGCCACTAAAAAAAAAAAAAAACTCCACTAAAAAAAAAAAAACACTAAAAAAAAAAAAAAAAAGATGAATTGCGACTTTTTATCTCAGAATTCTGAACTCGCAATTGCGACGAATTCTGACTTTTTATCACGCAATTGCGACTTTATATCTCAGAATTCTGACTTTTATCACGCAATTGCGACTGGAATTCTGACTTTATAACTCGCATTGCGACTTTATATCTCGCAATTCTGACTTTATATCACGCAATTGCGACTTATATCTCAGAATTCTGACTTTATAACTCGCAATTGCGACTTTATATCTGCAATTCTGACTTTATATCACGCAATTGTGAGATATAAACTCGCAATTGCGAGTTAAAAAGTCAGAATTCTGAGATAAAAAGTGGAGTTTTTTTTTTTTTTTTTTTTTTTTTTTTAGTGGCGGAAACGGGCTCCATAGAAAACAGCTATTTTAAATTGTAAAAAAATATTTCACATTTTTACTGTTTTTACTGTATTTTAACAAATAAATGCTGTCTTTTAATGTTTAAAAACATTTTAAAAATCTTACTGACCCTACACTTTTGAACGGTGTGTATCTAAGTGACATTTTAGTGACTTTTTGAATATTTCACCTAAATTGTTTAATTACTCTCTTTATGCTCCAGACATGTATGACTTTCTTTCTTCTGTGAAACACAAAAGAAGATATTTTGAAAAATTTCTCAGTGTTTTATGTCCATATGAACGTCAATACGGTCCTATATAATCTTCAAAACATCTTCTTGTGTGCTCTACAGAAGAATAAAACTCATACAGGTTTGGAATGACATGAGAGTGAATAAATAATGACAGCAATTGAAATTTTGGGTGAACTATCCTGCATTACTTTAATGTATTATAAATTTTTACATATGAGTAAATAATCTCCTTTTGGATCCTGACCTCAATTTCCTAATGTCTGCAAAACTTTTAACCCAAACATGAGCTTCATGAGGACATAATTGAATATTTTCCTTGATGAAAAACACAGGAAACACAGTAAATTTCCCAGAAGAATTGCTCTATTTACTAAAGAAAATGGAATGGATGTTGGAAAGCCCAAAGCTGCAGAGAACAGTCCGGCGTGTTTGTGAATCTCACGTTTAAACCTTTGTTTGCCATGCCGACTGGATCTATTTCTGGCTCATGTGTCCAAGGTGAAGAGAAACACAAAACCTGCATGTTTATTTACATCTTCAGCCTTGTATCATCACATTTCTTTATGCATCCCTTGTGAAAAACAAGTACACTTTAGCATACTTTTAAAACAAGTACTTATTACAGAAATAATATACTTTAAAAGAATATAGGGATAGTTCACACAAAAATGAAATTTTTGTTATTAATTACTCACCCTCATGTCATTCCAAACCCGTAAGACTTTTGTTCATCTTCAGAACACAAATTAAGATATTTTTGATGAAATCTGTGAGCTATATGGCCTCGGAAAGACTGCAACACAACGACCACTTTCAAGGCACAGAAAGTAAAGACTTTGTTAAAATAGTCCACGTGACTACAGTGGTTCAACCTTAAAGGGATAGTTCACCAAAAAATGAAAATTTGATGTTTATTTTATTTGATGGACATAGTGGTGTATTAGAGGTAAAAAGAATTATATAAATACTGTTCGGTTTCTCGCACAAACCGATCGTTTTGTGTCTTAGGACATCAATGTGTCGTCACTGAAAGTAAATCAGTAGCAAAACCCGAGAGGTTGCTGACTTGAACTTGTCGTATTAATATTTGCATTTGTAAATTGAAATTTTTAAACGTTAACCATCTGTAACATCATATCCAATCAGATTTCTTTTCACCCATATCCCCCACGCCCACCCATGCACACACATACACACATTTGACTTTACAACACACAAACACACACCTTTATTTATTCTCATTCTCTCTTGCTCTCTTAATATGTAATGGGTTTACGCAGATAGATTTTAATAATCAATTTAAAAATTTTGTAAAAAAATAAATTAAATAAAAATAGCGCCCTCTCATGGTATACGAACAGTGCGTACACTGGCGTTGTTCATTGGTCAGGCATCAACCAATAAAAGGGCTTCCCCCACACACACACACCCATTTTGCTCTCTCACATCTGCTTTCAAGTGTTCAAGTCAGTTTTGCAACAGGAATATCGCAAAAAGAGTAGCAAAAGTCAAAGCGCCAGGAATTTAACTTGTACTGCCAGATCTGAGAGGTTGTAAGCGCCGACTTGAAGCTGTACAGCGAAACTGAAGTAAAATGCAAAAGTAAATATGTCACACACATTTGTGTCTGTCATTTTGTTTACGTGAATGCCATTTTACACATTTGTAACTATTAATCTGCAGCTACAACTTTGTAACACGGGTGTTTTGATTGTTGTCTGTGTGTGCAAATCGAAACATTCAGCTTTTCACATCAGGACTGTGAGTGTAAATTTCAATTTACAAATACAAATATTAATACGACAAGTTCTCACATTCAAATCAGCAGTTTGCTACTGATTCCTGTGCAGCCCCACCCTCTTAATCACTACTGCTTCTTTTGCCTACCTTTATATTGACCATTGCCATTTTTGGGGTGAAATATGATTTACGTTCTTAACAGGCAACAGGTTTTATGAGATTAAGACGACTTAAATTTATAATCCACAAATATATTTATGGCCGTGAGTTGAACTCTGTGTCAAACAGCAGGTGAGCATATGGACTGGCGTTGTGCTGCGTGGCTCCTGTTTGAGTCATTAATTAAGATATAAGCATTTCTGTCAGACCGTGAGTGTCTGTTTTTATGCATGCTGCTGCATTATTTCCAGTGCTGTCGCATCATGATCGTGTGCTGCTGTGGACGGTCTGCTAAATCTATAGTGACACTGTGTGTTAATTTAGCAGCTGTTTGTCTAGAGGATCTTGAAACCTGTGACATTGATTTGGTCTTTTTGGAGTTTGAGTGAAAAACCTACAGGTGTTGCATCAGAAAACGGCAGACAGCTGCCCACAAAACAACTGATCTGAGATCAGACCAGCGGTTGCAGAAACTGCTGAGACTATAGTCTTACAAGTTAGTCATCCTTTTTTTTTTTTTTTAAGACTATTCATAACTTTTTTAACCCTTATGTGTTGTTGGGGATGTTTTCATCCACTATGGGGTGTTTTGAGTCTTAATTTGGCCACAACTTTCACGTGTTTCAGCAAATGGAATGATTTTTGGTGACAAATTTTTTGATACATATTTTGGGAAAATGCTTTGAAAAATTTTCAAAACCTCAAAAATACACTGTGGGCAAATTTACTACCTTTCGTTATGTTCGTGGATGAAAACATCCACTAAATAAACTGCTGTACAAATGTATCAGATAAATATTTTTTTCAAATTTTTTTGCATAAATGTGTTAATCAACCTCAGTCCTGATCAAAACTACTAAATGTTGGGAAAAAATCCAGGATTTTTACTCTTTTATTGCCAAGTTTTTGAAATGATGTCACTGATTTGGGGAAAAAAAACACACAAAATTACTTATTTTCAATATAAAAAGTGATTGTGGACTGGATTTTTTTTACCTTTTATCACAGTCTTGGACATGTGAAAGATTAGTAACAACATTGGCTTTGATGCATTGTTAGTTTTGTGCAGCATCAGATTTAAATTTTTTCTCCTCATTTACTGTCGTGGCTGTTTTTGCCCCATTGACTTCCATTATAATGACATTTTTGATTGCAAAGCCATGACACCATAAAATCATGCATTCTTGATTGATGGTGGTTTTCCCGTTGGGAAGAGGTAAAATTTCTCATTTTTACAGTTGATCACCAGGTGGCACCATTAACCCTTTAGATAGGCTTGTGCAAAAAAAAAAGCTTAGTTTCTGGCTTTTATATGGAGTTACATGGAGTATAACAGTATATTATAGTGTGTGTGGAGAGAGAGAGAGAGTAAACTTTTGCGCAAAATTAAAATCTGATGCTGCACAAAAACTAACAATGCATCAAAAACAATGCTGTTACTAATCTTTCACATGTCCAAGACTGTGATAAAAGGTAAAAAAAATCCAGTCCACAATCACTTTTTATATTAAAAATAAGTAATTTTGTGTGTTTTTTTCCCCAAATCAGTGACATCACTTCATAAACTTGGCAATAAAAGAGTAAAAATCCTGGATTTTTTTAAACATTTAGTAGTTTTGATCAGGACTGAGGTTGATTAACAGATTTATGCAAAAAAATTTGAAAAAAATATTTATCTGATACATTTTTACAGCAGTTTAATTTAGTGGATGTTTTCATCCACGAACATAACGAAAGGGTAGTAAATTTGAACAATGCACAAGGGTTAAGTCAGTTACATAAAAATGTAGATTGGTCTAATTTGCTACCGAAAAGTAAACAAAACAAATAATTCCCAGTGAAAATTCCCATCCTAACTGTTTTAAAATTCTACAACATCATGTTTTGCTCAGAAATATGTCATGTTACATTTTTCATGTTAACATGAATCTGTGCAAGTATCATTCCCTGAAAACACCAAAATCAGTCCTACTACTCAGAAGTTATAAAGGTAAATCATCTAAATCTACTCATATTTGAACTTCTTTTCCTAATTTCACCACCAGGGTGACAAACAAATCTGCTCAGCATCACAACACACATGCCGCTGGTGTGTTCGGCCCATACCTGCTGTTTGCAGTTACGTTTAATAGATATAATTGGATATGACTCTCATTAGGGCGTTTATGATGGGAGAGTGAAATAACTAAAGGCATCTGCTCTGCTCTGATCCGTGATGTGACAGTGGGATATGAACAGATGTTATACGTTGATTGAAGCCCAATTGATGAGTGTGTAACAGAGCATTACATCACTGTGTGTGTGTGTGTGTGTGTTAATGAAAGCAAATGCTGATTTGTCACCTCTCACATTCTGTCCAGTAAACAGTGTTTCCCCTGATGTGTCCATGTCAGGAGGTCACAAACGCTGAACGCCACAGTTTATAGTGCACACTCTCTGCAAATTATAAATCAATATGTGCTTTCACGACTGATAAATATAGACCTGTGCAGTTGTGTCAAAAAATGTCAGGTGCATTAATAAAACTGACTGACCATAACACTATGTTTAGGGGCACCTATTGTATCTAGTAGTGTTCTTCTGCTGCTCTTGAGTCTATGGCAGCCCATAGAACCAAATGGTAAAAAGTTGTGAAATTTGGCACACAGATAGAGGACAGTCTGAACATTAACCTCAGCAATTTTAGACTCTCTAACCCAATCCCTCTAGCGCCACCAACTGTACAAATTTGCACTCATGTTTAGAACTTTTGAACTGGGCTAGAAACAAAATTTGTCATGACAATTTCAAACATTTTGCTTAAAATCATCTCCAAATGTCTTACTCATTTCTGCAGTTGGTCTGACGCTCACTGCCTTGATTTTTAGTTCCAAGTTCTGCCCCTTGCAGCTATATTTTTCATTAAAAAAGATTTTGTCTATATGACAATGAGATTATTTAGCTGTTGTTTCCTTGTGTAATTGTGACCCCACTGTACTTTGTCTACTCCTACAGTACATTGGTATAAAAGAGTATATTTTACAAGAAAATACTATTTCAGTCTGTCTACTTCACGTTTAATTCAATGTGTTGGCATTTCTTTGTAATTATTTGTGAAATTTACAAGCTATTTCTGATTGAAAATAGTTTCAAAGTAAATCCTACACCAAATGTATTTTTCAGCATAGAGTTAGAATAATTAATCAGCATCGTGAATGTTAACCTGTAATCCCAGCAGTCAATTATCATGTATTGTGATGCCGTCAAACGGCCTTTCATATGGAAACAAGATGCTTTAACCAAACTGCTTCAAGGGAGAAAAACAGGGAGAGTGTATATGGTTTCTTCTCTTCAGGGCTGTTCAAAACATCAAAGTACTTCTTAAGGACAGAGACGCATCTCTTATGGAAAACAGTGTTTCATTTGCATTACAGAGTGTCTCAGGAGAATCATATTTGTTCATTTGAACATGCACACTTTGCAATTCTGTTCACTTTTTTTAAAAGTTCTTTTTAGAATAATTTTTATATCACCTAGCAACCACTTGGAACACTCTTGGATTCTCTTGTAATTAAAGACTGGAAGAGAAAAAAGCGAGAGTAGCAAGAAAAAAAAATCTTTGAAATTTACGGACAGCTGTGGTTGCCGTAAACCATAAATAATACGGTAGCAACAGTTTAGGTTGTACAGATTTAATTTAAATTTACAGTAAAAAAATAAATAAATAATGTTAATATACCAACCTATACTACACTGTAAAAAAAATCCCAGTAAAAATTTACGGTAAAAAACTGGCAGCTGTGGTTGCCAGAACTTTACCGTAAAAAAATACAGTAGCAACGTAAAAAAAAATCTGTTAAATTTACGGTAAAATAACGTATTTCATTAACTGATATAATGTTAATTTACCAACCTAATGAAGTACTAATATCTGTTTTGTACCTTTATAATACACTGACAGTCACCAAACACAGTGGTGATAAGAGTCACATGATGAATCAAAGTTCATCACAAGCAGATTTTCCACAAGCTGAGGAGGACAACACTAACATATAGAAGGAGCACACAGTGTCCTTCACACACACACTAAACACCATCATGGTAACATGCATGAAATTTTAAAAATGCAATAAACATTAATTTAACAACATTAGATGTAACATAAAACCCTAATGTACATAACTGATTAGAAAAAAATGAGAAAAACTAAGAAGAAACAGAGTTATTTCAACGAAAATATATCAAATGCGAAGTGTCACGCAGGGAATTGTGGGTTACGGTTTTTCACTGTAAATTTTACAATGAATTGTTATTTTTCACTTCCAAAAACTGTGAATTTAATGGTATTTTACCGTAAAATTACATTAAATGTACCGTTAGATCTATTACAGTTATTCACCGTATATAGTACGGAAACTTTCTGTAAACCAATTGACAGTTTTTCACCGCAGCATTTTTACAGTCTTTCACTGTTAAAATCACAGTCATTTTTTGTTTTGTACCTTTGTAATACACTGACAACCACCAATAACAGGAGCTGATGAAAAAAGTCACTTGATGAATCAAAGCTCATCACAGGCAGCTTTTCCACAAGAACATATAGAAGGTTTCATTCACACAAACACTAAACACCATCATGGCAACACACATGACATTAAAAAATGCAATAAACATTAATTTTACAACATCAGATGTAATATAAAACCCTAATGTACATAACTGATTAGAAAAAAACTAAGAAAAAAAAACAGTTATTTCAACAAAAATACATCAAATGTGAACACAGGGAATTCTGGGAATGTCAATTTACGTTTTTTTACTGTAAATTGTACAATGACTTATTTTTTTCACTTCCAAAAACTGTAAATTTAACAGTGTTTTAAATGTAAGGTTAGATCTATTACAGTTATTTATCATATATAGTAAGTAAACTTACTGTTAAACAAATAACAGGTTTTTACTGTCACATTTTTACAGTCTTTTACTGTTAAATCATGATCATTTTTTACAGTGCAGGGTTATTATAGTTAACTAAAATTAAAACATTTCGCTACTTGAAAACAATAAACTTTAACTGAAATAAAATAAAATATTTTTTAAAAAACCTTAAACATTTTATTTCAGCAAGATGGCAAGGCAGCATTTCGTTTAGTTTTAGTTTCATTTGCAATTTAGTACTAAATTAACAAAAACTGAAATAAAAGTTATACAGACATTAAAAAATTACTAACATTTGTCCTAAAACATAAGTCCTTAATTTGAACATCTGTAAATAATATTGTAGTAATGGTGGAGAACGTTAACCCTTTCTGTTCAGTTCTCTTTCATCAGCTGGTTCCAGAGTCACTGACCACACGGTGTAAAGATTGGTTTGCTGGCCGTCTGCTGAGCAGGTTCTTCAGGTCGGCCTGTAAAACACCACATGATGAGCAGTAGGTGCTGTTTTTGTGGTTTTAGTTAGAAATCAATGTTCATTAATCATGTCAGAAAGCCGCTGGCTGCAGTTCTGAGCGCAGGATCGCTGACCAGAACGCCACGTCGTCTGACCCAGCACAGCGTTTGTGCACCACAGCACATCAAAACACACGGCCTGATTCCACATACACTGATACTGTTGATTCCATTCTGTTAGCCAGGATTTACTTTGGATTAGACACACAGAATAAGTCCAGCAGCTTTGCCAAGAATCAGTCAAAATGACAAAACGTTTGTGGTTATATGCAAGATATTTGCACACATCCTGATTGTTGCTTTCAGTATACAGTTTAGTCAACATTGATTCAAAACTGACTCTATTTGCTTTCTTTATCACATGACTTAACCCTTTACAATAAGGTTTCATTTGGTAACATTACTCAATTCAATTCTCTCAATATTTTGATGGTGTCTGGGATGCTCAATGTTTACTCTTTTGGGGGAGATAAACCCATGAATGGCATACTAATAGTAGTCAATGAACAATAAACTAGGTTAAAATAATGTGTTTTAACATATAAAATCTTACATAGTTCACCTATAAAGTCATTGTCACTTAAACACAATTTGGTTGTGTTGAATCAATTGTCACATGATCTATACAACACTTTAAATGGATTATGCAAAAGGTCATTGTTTTATTTTTTCAGTAAGATGAGCGTTAAAAGCTTCAGCTCTGCTTGGCTGCCATATCCAGAGCGTTTAACAGCGTAATGCTAATTGAGGGTGGCGTTAGACTGTAAAAAGTGTAAATCTGCTAAATTGAGAGGGCAAAGTCATAACTGTTCACCTTGGAGTGAACACTGCTACTATTTCTGCAGTATGTAGTATGCACGTATACTTAATTGCATGTGAATTTTTTTTATGCACGGAATACCCATATGATTGGCTTATGATTGTATGTGATATATCCCACAATGCAATGTGCTCTTGACTTTTCATTCATCTGGCACTTTTTATATATAATTAATATACAACCTTATTTCAAGGATTACATTAAACTTGCAATATAATTCAGTGATATTCCAACGGTATAGCATATACTGTTTGAAAAG
Source organism: Culter alburnus (assembly GCA_028476615.1). Lineage (NCBI taxonomy): Eukaryota > Metazoa > Chordata > Actinopteri > Cypriniformes > Xenocyprididae > Culter > Culter alburnus. The sequence continues at coordinate 466,637 of JAOTNS010000602.1, read as the reverse complement.
TTACTTTTTGCATATTACATACTGTTTCACATACTATTTTATTTTTTAATTAGTATGCACTGTTAAGTGTATACTGTGTGCAGTATGCAAGTATCATCGCCACATTTAAAGCACACAGATGCAAACCCGCCACACACGGTCTAATATGCTGACAGCCAAAAAACAAAAAAGGCTGAGGCGAGAACACTATATTATATCTAATAATGTCAATATTACATGTCAGCCTTTAAAAAATGGTTTGTAATAAATCAATGAGGATAAAAATAATAAGTGTGCTCTGCACCTTCAAATTACCTCTGCCTGGATTTTGTCATGTTCACCATTTTTCCGGTGTCATTAAAGCCAGAGTGGAGAGCAGTTAAAAAGCTCTTTGCATTTATTTTGACACAAAGGCAGATGGTGTTACTGGTTCCAGAACAAAGCTGACTTTATTGGAGATTGCTTTATAAAAAGGCGACATACATTGCAGAACTGCAGCAAAAATGCAGAGGAAACAGCCTTGACATGATGAAAGACCTGAAGAGAAAAAAGCAAAACAAACGTGATACATAAGATATAGAAAATATCATCAATTAATTTACACAGACAGGGTAATTCACTCTTGACAGGGTTGTTATAGATACACTGGCTGTCAAAAGTTTGGAATAATTATGATCACAGGAGACAGTTTCTTTAATTTGTATCGATATTTCACAATATTATTGTTTTTGTTGTATTTTTGATTAAATAAATGCATTTAAATAAAAAAAAATACACTAAAATAAAATGTAAAAAACAAACTTATTTTATTTTAACTAGTTGCAACATTTATCATTTTCACTCAGTTTAACGATGTAAAATATCTTAAAATAAAACTGAAATAAAAATTGATAACTATAGACATTTAAAAAAATATTAATAATAATTACAAAACACAACAAAATTACTAAAACTTTAGCCAAAATCATAAATATATATAAATATAAACATTTATAAAAATTATAGCTAGAATGTAAAGTTTTTTGGACTTGTCTGAAAGTGTGAGTTTTATAAGCTTCCTACTATGTTTGATAATATTGTTAGCGTGTCTTAACAAATTCAACTTTCACAAGTACTCTAGCATACATATGGTCTCAATGATAATATGCATGTACTAAATGGCACAAAATTCCAATTTTGATTTGCCAGGGTCTTTAAATACTTAGATTAAAGTGAAATTAAGTTGGACACCCCCTAGTGGCGACCTGCTGCTTTCATCAAATCCAGCCTCCAGCTAATATGGTCATATTCATCTTTTCAATCAAATCCAGTCTTAGGCAATGAAAGTTATGAGCTTTCTGCTGATTTCAACATCATTGGCAATTACTGTATGGCATGCCTGTGAAATATGGCATCTAATGGTAGGATTTTAAAAGGAGCCTGGTCGTGTTCAACAAGTGTGTGCGTGTGTGATTTCTGAGAGGTCAGCGGCACTGGGAAATAAGAGAAATGTAAAAACGGCCCTCCACGGGAAAACATTATTATGCAATTTCAATTAAAGAGCGAGTCTTTGAACACCCATTATTTCAGACCTCCAGGAACAGAGTAATGATGAAGAAATTAAAGTGCAGTATTAATGACTCCAGAACAAGGATATGCAAACGAGCTCTTGTTATTGCTCAAGTGACACTCTTCCTCACGGCAACAGCGGCGCTTTCATTTCTGCTGCATGTATTTATTTGACCAGGTCCTCAGCAAGAAAATCTGTGAGGTTTTTGAGATTACATATTACATATTTTGATTCGTAGATAGGTTTGTTTAAGAGAGCTGGTGATACTGTTACATATCCACGGCTTTTGATGGATACCTGGAGAGCAATATCAATTAGCATGCCCATTCATCTTAATAGCAGTTACATAAGGATGTGCTGGTTTTAAGGCTGAATGGAGAAGAATTGTGTAGTTACAGTATTTAGCAGCAGGGACTAATTGCTGAAGATAACCGCCAAACCACAGATCAGATACATAGTGATTAAACATCCCAGCATATCACTGTAAATACTTCTATTTGCTTTCATTCATATATTATATATATATATATATATATATATATATATGATAAAAATATTTTAATTTAACATGTATATTATGATTCATTATTTATTTATTTACAATATATGCATATATATATATATAGTATATAATTAAAAAAGCATATATATTAATATATAAATTAAATGAAAAAAATATATATATATATATATATAATTGATATATATTTTTATTTAATGTGTGTATTATGATTAATTAAATTATTATACATTAATATATATGCTTTTATAAATTATATACTGTATATAGTTTTTAACATGTATATTATTATGATTAATATATACATGTTAAATAAAAAATTACCTATAATAAATTAATAATAATTACATGTTAAATTTTAAAAATATAATCAATAATAATAAAAAAAAATATATATATATATATTGTGATTATTTGTTTATGTATTATTTATGAATATATACATATATAGAGTATATAATTTATGAAAGCATATTATATATAATAAATTAAGTAATCATAATAAGATACATACATGTTAATAAATTAATAAATAATTTATTATCCTATATATATACTTTAATATTATTATTTTTCATGAATATATATATATATATATATATATATATATATATCATGATCCTTCAGAAATCATTCTAATATGCTGATCTGCTGCTCAAGAAACATTTAATGTGTACAATTGTACAAAATATTTGTGTACAATATTTTTTTTTCAGGATTATTTGATGAATAGAAAGTTCAAAAGAACAGTGTTTATCTGAAATCTAATCTTTTGTAACATTATAAATGTCTTTACTGCCACTTTTGATTGATTTAATGCATCCTTGCTGAATAAAGTATTCATTTCTTTAATCTTTTTAAAAAAATAAAAATAAAATTCTTACTGACCCCAAACTTTTGAACGGTAGTGTATAATGCTACAGAAGCTTTGTATTTCAGATAAATGCTGTTCTTTTGAACTTTCTATTCATCAAGGAATCCTGAAAAAAAAAGTACACAACTGTTTCAACATTGAAAATAATCATAAATGTTTCTTGAGCAGCAAATCAGCATATTAGAATGATTTCTGAAGGATCATGTGACACTGAAGACTGGAGTAATGATGCTAAAAATTCAGCTTTGCATCACAGGAATAAATTACTTGTCAAATATATTTAATAGTACACAGTTTTTAAATTGTAATAATATTTCACAATATTACTGTTTTTACTGTATTTTTAATTAAATAAATGTAGCCTTGGTGAGCAGACGAAACTTCTTTTAAAACATTAAAAATCTTAGTGGTTCCAAACTTTTGGACTGTACTATATATATATATATATATATATATATATTTTACTTTTATTCTGTTGAGCATGTGACCGATAAATTAATAAGAGAAGTCATATTCACACACACACAGAACAGCACTCACACCTGAAGGGCAGAGCAGGAATGAATGATTCTCACATAGACAAATATGAGATGAAGTGATGCTCAGACATGCAGAGATACTTTATTATGTTTCATAAATGGCTTGTAAAGAAGAATGTTTGTCATTCTCACAGTGTAAAAGGTTAATGTCCTATAAAACACATAATGAAAGACCTTCAGCATTTAGACATCGAACTGCTGTTATGCAACGTGACATTAACCATATCGTAAAAATGAGAAAATGAATTCATTTCAGGAAAGGTTGATGGGCTGTTAATTCATCATCAGATGTGATTCCCAGCATGATATTTCCAGCGGTTTAATGGTTTAACACATACAGTTTGTTATTAATTGAAACTGATCAATACATGTGATTTATCATAATAATTACACTTATAATCAACATTTTTCACTATTTAAATGTAAAAAAGAGCTCTGCATTTGTAGGCTACATTTTTCTAGTGAACAATTAAAATGTGTGTGTGTTTTGTCATTTTCCACTTAATTAACCCTTGTGTACAAACCCCACTAAGTGTCTAAATGTGACAGGTGTCTCCAGACATACTGTGAACTCCATGAGGTTCTTCAGACTGACACAGTGTGTTAGTTTCACATGAGTGCTTTCACACATGTGAGTTTTATTAATAAATAAAGTCATGACAAGAGCAGCTCGCTGGATGCCTGATGACATACGGGCTAATTGCACCGTAACTCAGCGGAAATGTCACCCGTATCCTGGTGGAGGCGAGTCAGGCGCTCGACTAATAAATGTCACCTGCTTGCTTTGGGTTCAGATTTAACACTCCCGAACCCACGGTATAATATTAGCGAGGTGTGCGTGGGAAATAATAAAAAGCAAATCCATTAGTATCTTCCTGGTATGATGGCGACGCTTTGAAAACAAGCACACGAGAGTCTGTTTAATTGGATTTATTGAGATTAGCTTGAAGAACGTCTGATGTGATTAGTTTTATTCATTTCCACATTACAAAAACGAGTCTTTGATGGCTCGCAAAAATTTTAGGATAAAATATTTCATGAAAGATGCATCTTTCACTGTGCGAAAGTATTTGATCACTTATTAATTTACCACTTTCCACATTTCATGTATTGAAAGTCAGTGCATTAAATAACAAAATATCAAAGAAATGCTTCAACAGCTTTTAACAGAAATACCTTAACATTTTGAACCTGTCATAAAATGATTAAATAATTTGATATTGTTTTACTTTTAACTTACACACAATCTGTGATGTCATTTCCTGTTGTTTTTTTGTCGTCACATGACAACACAGTGGCTTCCTATATGTGAGTTACAACCTTTTGGTCTGATTTGGCAGACAAATGATTTTCACATTTTAATATCAATATTTCAAAAAACAAAACAGCTTAACTATTTTGTAAAGAATTACCATAAAAAGATTATGAAAAACTGCTTAAAATAGTTTGATTTTAGCCCTTTAATGAGACGTTTTTCCCATTATGAACTTTAAACTCCACATAAAATATCAAAGTGAGGTGTGTTCAAGTTATTGTCAGTACGAAGTGCACTTTTAATATATTTATTAATCAATCAATGGATTTGGATTAAAAATATATGTCAATATGTCATTATATAACACTTTTACGACAATGCTCTGTATTTGTATTAAACTGCTATCATAAGATGTAATTAAAACAAGCACCTACAAATTCTATACAGTATATGTATTCATAATCACATTAGCTCTTCACAATAATGGCATCTTTGGCATATTGACAGGACATCAAACACACGAGACAGGCAGTTGAAACTGGTTTTCTATCCTAATATTCTAGAGAAAATCGCTTGACAGTTTGATATGTTTCCAATAAATGATAAAACACCAATCATTAAATATACAAAGGAAGAGCTCAAAGTCATATCAACTTCAGAGGAACTTCAGTGAGGTCTTTTCTGGTCAATGGCATCTATAAATGAGGTCAAAGTGCATCAGTTTTCTCTTTAAACACAGGTGTGTGTCTGCGTGAGTGATTTTATAGTCTCTTTAATCACAACAACAACCATACCAAAGGTTTTACATATTCTGAGGAAAATATGAGTGTTGTTTGTCCATGCAAAACTTATTTAGTGATTTTAAACAACTCAACAATTACCTAGAAACATGATGGTGTGTTTTGAACAGGCAACCGCTCACATGCGAATGCTCTCACAACTTTAGCTAACGAGATTCTCTCAAAGTTTTGAACAAACGTTCTTCCAGTAACATTAATAGAATGTTCGTTCAATGTTAGCTGGTCTTTAATAATGTAGCACAAAAACGTTTATGGAACATTTTTTCTGAAACGTTGGATGTTTGTCTAACATGTTTTAAATGTTACTCTTTCAGAACGTTCAGAGAATGTAACATTCCCATAATGTTTGAAAAATGATAAAACGGAATGTTCCCTTAACATTCATATAACCAAGAAAAAATGGACGTTTTAAACGTTCAGAGAACAGTCAGAATGAATGTTTTCATAAGTTTAGCAGAACATTCTTAGAACATATTTTTGTTAGCTGGGAATGTCAAATTGCAAGTCCATGTCCAGAAAGGTAATAAAAACATCATCAAAATAGTCCATGTGACATCAATTTGTTGAAGCAGCTAAAATACATTTTGGTCCAAAAATAACAAAAACTACGACTTTATTCAGCATTGTCTTCTCTTCCGGAATCCTTCCATTGATTCCATTGAATTGATTCCATTGAATCCTTTGATCTGTCCGTTGGTAATGCACTTTTACGTCGCCGTGGTTGTTTTGGCGAGGGGACATCCGCGACATTTTGAAGCATCGAAAATACTTTTAGTCCAAAAATAACAAAAACTACGACTTTATTCAGCATTGTCTTCTCTTCCGGGTCTGTTGTCAATCCGTGTTCACGACTCCGCTTCTTCTTCTTCTACTTTCCTGTTTTACGGCGGTTGGCATCCAGCTTTTTGGTGCATTACCGCCCCCTTCTGCTCCGGAGTGTGGTTCGCAACTCCACAGTGACGGTGCTGACGTAAGACGCTGCTGACGTGTTATCGGTGCGCCGAGTTTCGTTTACAGTCTGAGGGAGACGCACGCTGTATTCAAGCTATTCTACATGTTTGTATTTTTATTGCTATATTTTTTAAAATGGTGCGTAAGTGTGCATGTCGAGTCCTAATCGCCAAAAACAACCACGGCGACGTAAAAGTGCATTACCAACGCCGACAGATGAAAGGATTCAATGGAATCAATTCAATGGAATCAATTCAATGGAAAGGATTCCGGAAGAGAAGACAATGCTGAATAAAGTCGTAGTTTTTGTTATTTTTGGACCAAAATGTATTTTCGATGCTTCAAAAACTTCTAACTAACCCACTGATGTCACATGGACTACTTTGATGATGTTTTTATTACCTTTCTGGACATGGACAGTATACCGTACATACACTTTCAATGGAGGGACAGAAAGCTCTCGGACTAAATCTAAAATATCTTAAACTGTGTTCCGAAGATGAACGGAGGTCTTACGGGTTTGGAACGACATGAGGGTGAGTCATTAATGACATCATTTTCATTTTTTTGTGAACTAACCCTTTAACCAATCTGATATTCAAAACGTGAATTTCAATCGCATCCACTTCAATGCAAAATCTGCCATGAATGACATTGGTTCAGCACACTACGGAAAGCACAAAGTGTCTACTCCTCGCCAGCTGGTGAAAGGCTTGTGTAGTTCATCTCGAACAAGCCTTAATACTTTAACCATGATGATGTGAAGAAAATTCTACCAATTAGAGTCATGGTGAGCAAAAAGTGCTGTGTGACATAATCGAGTTCATCTCCCTAAAATACTTAGGCCCTGTTTCCACCTGGTATTAAGATGCTTTTTGGTCAATTGGATCACAAGGGGACGATACTAAATACAGGTGTAAACTGGGTTTTGAGCTTGTCCTCTTTTGACCATTTCCAGAGGTAGTCGGAAACGCATTCGACCGGATTGTGTTCATAGTGTAAACACTCATGTGCCTGAATGTGTTCGAACAGCCGCTAAAGGCTGTCTACTCTCCACCTAATGCGTAAACATTATGGGAAGTGCGTTAGCCAGACGGGACTTTTCGGCTGAAGATTTGGTTTGAATCATTCCAAGCACAATGTTCTCTCACCATTCCTGATTTCTAAAACACACTCACCGCTTTTGGCCAGTTTTGTGGCTGTCAGAGAAGAAATGAAAGCTGCTGGTGATCCGATCGACCAAAATGCATCTCAATACCAGGTGGAAACAGGGCCTGAAATAGTGTATCGATATTTACTTACCTAAAGTTTAATCAAAACAAACTATGAGTAACTTTGCAACTAGATGTCAACTAACTCTCATTAGAGTATTAGTAGACTGTCTGCTTAATATCTGCTAACGTTTTGATGTAACTACTCTGCAACTACGTCAACATATTTACTAACCCGAACCTAAGAGTTTACTAATGCTCAGTTGACATGAAGTTGTAAAGTTACTTATAGTTAGTAGAATGTCTAAAGTGGACCATTTAAATAAGGCGTAATCATTTTTTTTATTTGGCTGCAAATGCACAACAATGTCTCATATGGGATCGATGAAGTACCTCCACACACAGATATAACTGATATGGAGAGTCCTGACAAATGTAAACCGGACTTGATGATTGGATGTGCTGCTGACATATAATGATAAAGTATAATAATGATGAGTCTGTAGAGTGCAGTTCTACTCCTGACGCTTTTTCAGAGCCGAGAACAAGCAGGCGCTGATTTCAACTCTCCTCTCTAAAGAGAAGATACGAGAACACAGCACTGAATAATTCACACGGTCCAGAGAGCCCGTTCTGATCTGGATTATGAGTAAAACTCCAGAAAATACTTGAAATATTTAATAATAAATGGTCAAAGATGATGCAAGACACGGATCTCCACAAGTCTGTTTACAAAGAACAACTTAAACTGAATTATGAATTTAATGAATGTCAAATGGAATTGAAGCTTGTTATTTCATATCAGTTAATCTGGATAAAAGAAAAGTTGATGAAATAGAGAACAGCAGTTGTAGATGTTTTGTGAATTATTAAAAAGTGAGTCAGTTTGATATGTTCTTAAAATGAAAAGACACCAAATAATATACAAAGGAGAAGATGGAAGTCATATCAACTTCAGAGGATCTTCAGTGAGGTCTTTACTGGTCAACGGCATCTATTAATGAGGTCAAAGTGCATCAGTTTTCTCTTTACACAGGTGTGTGTCTGCGTGAGTGATTTTATAGTCTCTATAAAATTGTATAGTCTCTATTATATAGTCTCTAATATTGGTAACACTTTACAATAAGGTTCATTAGTTAAACATTAGTTAATGTATTAACTAACATGAACTAACCATGAGCAATACATTTGTTACTGAATTCACTAATCTTCATTAACATTAGTTAATGAAAATACAGTTGTTCATTGTTTGTTCATGTTAGTTCACGGTGCATTAATTAATGTTAACAAGATTTTAATAATGTATTAGTAAATGTTGAAATTAACATGAACAAAGATTAATAAATGCTGTAGAAGTGCAGTTCATTATTAGTTAATGTTAACTAATGAACCTTATTGTAAAGCGTTACCCTAATATGAATTATTATAGTCTCTAATATTAATTATATCATTGTTCTAGACTGGAATGAAAGATCAATTGACTTTGTTCAATGGGCTCTTTTATAACTTTGTGCACAGTGCCACCTACTGACCACTTACTATTAAACCACTAAATGTCATTTTTGAAAGTGTTATTTTAGTATCATTAAAACACTATATACTAGTTTTTATTCGCATTTTCCATTTTATAGTAATTTTGTTGTCATTTTTTTAATATGTCTATATAGTTATTAAATGAGAAATGAGAATGAAATGAATTTTTTAATGAAAATGAGAAATCTGAAATAAAATTATTTTACTTTTTTAAACTTTTTATTTCAGTTAATGTTTATTTTATTTAAAGTAAAATGTTTTTTATGGGTTTAGTTGTTAAAGTCCCCATGTAGTCAATAATTTTATCCCTTAAAACTCATCTTTGATCACCAAAATTACATATTTAAATGTTTTTTCCTGTGAAAAAAATTCTTAATGCCTTAAAATAGCTTGAATGTAACTCTACACCCTTGCCTCATTTAATATACACGGATCTATGAATATGCTAATTAGCCCCGCCCCCGCTCACTCACACAAGCTCAGACAAGATCCACTCGGTCAACTTACTGAGGTAAACGCTGCACAATGGTATCGATTACAACATCGGACACATGGCGGTAATTAATATGATTAGCCTTTTGCTTGACTATGTTATCAACCCAATTATTTATGTTATCATTATCTATCTACCCAATTTTTCATATCAACAGAAAAATATACCGGGATTACCTTCTTTTGAGACTCCCTTGCGCAGTCAGTTAATGATATGCTAAAGCCCGCCGGCACGCTGACGTGATTGGCTACAAGGTAGTCTGTGACATCACAAACACCAGCGATTTCAAACTGAGACTGTCTTTGGTTTACTGCAGTTTTAAAGAGAAAATACTCAGCAATGGTGTTGACTTATTAATTTTCACATGGTTTGTCTTAAAGCATGTTAAAAACACCAGATAGACACATAAACAACATTAAAAACTTGATTTACACCACAGGGGGACTTTAACTATAATAACTATTGAATAAAATATGAATGAATGCATAAACAATGGATCTTTCCTTCCACTCTGGAATATAAATATTGGTAAACATAGTACACATTAAAGAGTATCTCATCTGTTGGGGTTAAGAACTCAATAAAGACAAAAGGTGCATCCCAATTCGCGTACTTATGCACTATTCTATGACGTTTTTAAGTATAAATAGTGCTAGTAGTGCATTCACACTGAAATTATTGAAAGTATTGATATTTTTAGTGATATTTGTAAATTGTCTTTCTAAATGTTTCGTTAGCATGTTGCTAATGTACTGTTAAATGTGGTTAAAGATACCATCGTTTATTACTGTATTCACGGAGACAAGAGCCGTTGCTATTTTCATTTTTAAACACTTGCAGTCTGTATAATTCATAAATCTCTCCAACAGTGTGTAATGTTAGCTTTAGCCACGGAGCACTATCAAACTCATTCAGAATCAAATGTAAACATCCAAATAAATATTATACTTACATGATCTGATGCATGCATGCAGTATGCATGACGAACATTTTGTAAAGATCCATTTTGAGAGTTATATTAGCTGTGTGAACTTTGTTTATGCAATGTATTAGAGTTGCGAGCTCGGGGGCGGGGAGTGCGAGGATTTAAAGGGGCCGCAGCCTGAATCGGCGCATATATAATGATGCCCCAGAATAGGCAGTTACAAAAAAATAAAAAAAAAAAAAATCTATGGGGTATTTTGAGCTGAAACTTCACAGACCTATTCAGTGGACAAGCATCCTTGTGAAAAAGCATTCTAGGGCACCTTTAAATGACAAAATACAATTCACGCACTACATGGATGAGCACATAGTGCATAAGTACATAGTGTGTAGTGCGTCATTTGGGACGCAACTAAAATGACTTATTGGTTGTTATATTGTTATGACTGTAATCAAGGTGCAATGAAAGACAAACTGCTACTGTAGGCTTTTTGATTGCTTGTGCTGCCAAAAACATTCTTCTTTTATTAATTTATAACCCTGATCTGTGATTTCAGATTCTTTGAAACCTCTTCTTTGCATTGAAATTCCACCTGTGTTTATAAGTAACACCTTCCTTGTCTGCTGGATTTATTATGAGGTCATTATATGAGGTTCAGACATATATGATGATGATACATCATGTGAAGAGGTTTTTCAGCATGCCACTGTGCTGCTTTTTGATCTGTGTGTTCTCCATTCAAATAGTGACCTAACAGTCATAAAGATACATCACACCTGGATGAGTGGGCGGAGTCAGATATTAAAAGGGTTCTTCTGTGGCTTCGTCCTGTCAGAAGTCCTCCTGAGTCTTACAAGGGTACTTGTGAACGTACAAGGGTAAATAAAGAACTGGTTGTTTCAATAAGAGCTATAAGGTATTTCCTTTACTCATTACCTTTTATAGACATTTTTATATTTTTTAAAGTAAAAATTTATGCATTTGAGGGCTGAGATGTAGGAATGGTGAAGACAGAGAGGGCAAACAGTTTACAGTTTAGCTCAGTATTTCCGTCTAACCAGCCAATTTTGTCTTAAATATCCTGCATAGCACTTTATCTTTTACAGTATAACATTATATGATGTTCAGACATATATGATGATGATACATCATGTGAAGAGCTTTTTCAGCATGCCACTGTGCTGCTTTTTGATCTGTATGTTCTCCATTCAAATATTGACCTAAAAGTCATAAAGTTACATCACACCTGGATGAGTGGGCGGAGTCAGATATTAAAAGGGTTCTTCTGAGGCTTCGTCCTGCATGCTTTTTCCGTCGGAAAAGACTGAATAATCTACCAAATACAATAAGAGAGAGAGAGAAGGTATGATTTATCATGCTATCATTTCAGTTTTGCATGGAATATTCATGCATATGATAGAATGCATGAATATACATTCTAAGAAAAAATGTGATTTAGTTGTTTTTTTTTTTTTTTTTTGCACGTCTGTATACTTTAAACAAACTTTAAGTTTATGTTTAAAGTTAAATAATAATGTATTGCATTAATTTCATTTGCTCTATAATTATGCTTTTCACAATGTAATTCTAATAAAGAATTTTCAACAGATCTGATCCACAATGCCAGCACCTGGTGTGTGTTTAAACATTTTGTCAGAGCGTAATGTCAAAGATGGACTGGGATCTCCCGACAATCCGGAAACATTCCTGGATCAGGACTTCCACTGGCTCAAGCAGTTCTGCCTAAAGGAAAAACTGAGGTTTATAGACAACTTGTTCCCTCCAGAGATGAAATCTCTCGGTCTGGGCTCTCTGACACATGAAGATCTCCAGAGAGTGGTGTGGAGACGACCACATGTACGTATTTCTACTTGATAGCCATTTGTACCCTAAAGATGAGAGTGTGATCTGCTGTATAGTGTGAAATAAATCATCTCTTTCCTTCAGGAACTGGTGCCGAACCCTGTTTACATTGTTCAAGGAACCTCAAGGTTTGACATCATCCAGGGTGTGTTAGGTAGGTCTGCTGCTGTGCTGTATGTTATTAACACAAAATAAACTTTGAAATTGATGAGCTGTACGTGTAGATTTAATGAGTCCAGAACTAAATACTCTCTACTCTCTTGCATGTATCATTATGTGTCCACAGTAAGCCACTTTATCGATAAAGTGGAAGTGCAATAAAGCAATAAATCAGTCAAACACACTTTAAGTGAATAATTTGGCCACTGAAGTAGAAAAAAAAAGTGACTTATGAGGATATTACCCCATGTCCCCATTATTCAAAAGGCTTATAAATCATACAGAATGAGTTTTTTTGAGAGAGTAAAAATGTGCACAGTTTCCTGTGATGGGTAGGTTTAGGGGTAGAGGTAGTGTAGGGCGATAGAAAATACGGTTTGTACAGTGTGTGTGTGTGTGAAGGTAACTGCTGGTTTCTGGCATCGGTTGGAGCTCTTACATCTCAAAAACGAATTATGAAGCAGGTTATCCAGGACGAACAAAATTTCTCTATGGATTATGCTGGAATATTTCACTTTACGGTAAATGGTGAAACCATTTTTGGTTAAACAATTCTTTAAGAATTGAAGCTTCTGTATATGTTTCATAATAGCTTAGCCTCTAACATGTTTTGTTTTCAGTTCTGGAGATTTGGATCATGGGTGGATGTGGTTGTCGATGACAAACTACCAACTATTGACGGCCAACTCATCTTTGTTCGGTCTAAAAGACCAAATGAATTCTGGCCTGCTTTGTTAGAGAAAGCCTATGCTAAGTATGTTTCAGTTTAATAAAAGACTGTTTTATATTCTGGAAATGGTGTCTTGATCATTGTCTTTATCTTTTCCAGAGTGTGCGGCTCTTATGCGGATATGGACGCAGGAAACATATCAAGCTATCATGGACTTCACTGGTGGACCACACATGACCATTAAACTGAGTGAAGCATCAGACAAGCTGTGGGACGCCATGAGACGAGCCAGCCAATCAGAATCCCTGATGGGATGTGGCACTCCTGGAGGGGTAAAGACTGTGATCCTGAACCTGTATTTAATGTAGTCTTTGTGGTATTTTTGTTTACTTGACAGGGTACTTTCACAGCCGTAGAAAAGTAATTGCTACTTTAATCGCTAAGTGTCACTCTAACCTTAGACTTTCATTAAATGGAAGGTGAACACATTAGCTTCTAGGGTGCTTCTCAAATGGAAGGCTGCAAGTTAGGCCCCGTCCCAAATGGCTCCCTAAATACTCGTAGTCTTCCTATGAGTCCGCACTTTTGTGATGCAACGCCGCTTTGACTGTTGGAAAGAAGTCTTCTGCAGGCTTTAGAATTAGTTTAGAATTAGCATTTTTAAAATTAGACTCAAATGAATACATTTGAAAATAACATTTAATAACCAGAAATGCAATACTTGCTTTTACCGACAGATGAACTTGCACCTGTTTGATTGGTTGCACACTGTCAACCACAAGATTTTTATCCTGCCTTTAAAAAAGTAGTTAAGCCTTTTGCTGTTCCAACTATTAAATAGTTGTATTTTATTATTTGCATTTAGCATAGTTTTTTCTGCATTCAGAACAGACCAGTGACCTACCTGTAAAGAAGCCGTCATACAATATTTAATGTACAATAGGCCTTCAGAAGTCATAAAATCACTTTGTTCCTTTTAGCAAGCAGGTCTGCTGCAAAATAAAGTGTTACCCAATGGCCTTGTGGAAATGCATGCGTACGCGGTCACAGGAGTTGCAGAGGTGAGAACTTCTTATAAAACATTCTGTTGCATCTTGCAGTTTCAAAGTGTTTAGTATCAGCTGATAAATACAGTATCACAGGTTGTATGTAGAGGTCATCCAGTGAAGCTGGTGAGGATCTTTAACCCTTGGGGTCGAGGAGAGTGGAACAGGGACTGGAGTGACAGGTGACCCACATTTCTATATAATTCCTACATATCTCTACATCAATTAGGCGTCTGATATCTTGTTAATCTGGTCTCTTTAGATCCCCTTTGTGGGAATTTGTACGTCCTGAGGACCAAAAATACAACATTGTGCTCGACAATGGAGAATTCTGGTGAGCAGAACTAAGAATCCAAAGGGTTAAATGTTTTTAATATCAATGCTTTATATCTCTTGCTTTTTATGTATGTACTCTATGTAGTTGCACATTATTTTATAGCCAGTTTTCTGTCTCTGCAGGATGTCAATGGAGGATTTCTGCAGGAACTTTTCAGATTTGGATATATGTTGTTCAGATGTGAACTTTCTTGCTGGATCTTACTCTTCAGCCTGGAAAACTGAAGTGCACAAAGGCCAGTGGGTGATTGGAACAACAGCTGGCGGTTGTTCAAATGACCTAGGTAAACTAACTCATTAGGGGTTCAAGCGTGTAGCGCTGAAACCCTGTTGTAATTTTTAAATTTTCCAAGGATCCAAACCAGTCATAGAGACTTGAAACTTTGAGGGCTGGTAGTACTCACACCGTCTACAACGTCACCAAGGCTCGCCCTGATCGACCTGAGGGGGGCGCCACAGCAGTGAAATACGAAATCGCTCATTACTCCTAAACCGTTAAGCGTACTTTGGGCTATATCGTTGGAATCCTTGGCTCAAGATGGAGAAAATGCATGCCTCGGATTTGAAATTTTGGGGTATTTTGGATATTTTGAAAAACTTTTGCGAACGGTTTTTGGCCCAAAAACCAGAGCAGCAAGATTCTCTGGAGTCTGATTGTCAATAATTATCAAAAAAAAGTTACAAATTTTGATGAATGGTCTCTAAGGGCCACCAAAACGTTTGAAGTGGGCAGAGCCACTTTTACTAAAATGGCTATAACTCGTGAATGGAATGAGATATTTTCAACAAACTTGGAACACGTGTGAATGGGCTCAATCTTTGGTCACATGAAAAAAAAAAAAAATGTGGCGACTGGCCACTTGTTGGTGCTATAACTGGAAAAAAACTTAAAAATGGCTATTATTGCTATGCAAACCCTGTCTGATTGACTTGAAAATTGGCATGCAATATCTTTGTCCACAGTGCCAAGACTGCCTTTGAGGACATTCGCGTATCTCGATAAATGCGTCCACCATTGGCCAATGAAGTTTGAGCAGCTATCAGACAAGGTTAACGGAGGTCGATCGGAATGAAACTTGCTTGGCCTGTTTGACTCAAGGTCCTAGAGGCCTGTGAGAATTTTTGAAAGAAATCGGCCTCTAGGTGGCGCCAACTAGTTTTAAGCTTTTATGCGGTTTCACACATACACACAATATTCATATAATTTAATAGATCTCCTCATGCTGAACAACTTTGCCTCAAGAACCACTGCTGTCAATCAAATTGTTCATTAAATATTTGTGGTTATGTAAAAAAAAAAAAAAAAACTACTTTTACTTGTCCTAAGTTTTTCGCTCAACCTCAATAAATTCAATCAAGTCAAGTCAAGTTAAATTTTATTTATATAGCACAAATTTAACACAACTGTAGTTGATCCAAAGTGCTTCACAGTAAATCAGAAATTAAAATAGAAAAGGAGGGGAAAAAATGGAGATAAAAGTCAAATATCAAAGTCAATCAAACAAATTGTATAGAACACCAACTATATATATATATATATATATATATATATATATATATATATATATATATATGTTATTTTTTCTATAGTTGGTGTTATGCACAGCATCACTTGAATGTTAAAGAGTAAAAATAAGTCTAGTTTTAAAAACATCCAGTGATGGAGAGGCCCTGATACACAAAGGTAGACTGTTCCAGAGCTTTGGGGCAGCTACAGAGAAAGCTCGATCATCTTTTGATTTGCAACGAGAACAAGGGACAGATAAAAGTAACTGATCACAAGATCTTAATGACCTAACAGCTGTGTATGGCTTAATAAAATCAGAAATATAATCTGGGGCCAAGTTGTGCAATGCTTTGTATGCGAAAAGAAGGATCTTCTTTCAATGCAGTACTGGACTCTCTAGGTCAATAATTATAAAAAGAAAATGTTGAACTTTACCCTTTTGGTAGCTAAAACAGGGTCATTTAGAAAATGGGCGTGGTTAAATGTACAGATAAGCCCGTAATTCCTAAACGTAAACTCAGAACTTCACAAAACTAGGTGAGCACATGTGACATATGGCTCTAAACAAGCATGCAGACTTTTATGGAGGTAGGACGATAGCTGGCGCTATAACAGTTAAAAAGCATTAAAAAACATATATTTCCTCCTTAGTAAAGTGCCTGTATTGGCTGTAAGTGGTCATTTACATCTCTGATCTAGTTTGTTACGGGCTTGTTGAATGAATCATAATACTTTTTTACACATGTGTTTAAAGGCCTTAAAGCAATTGAACCCCCCGATAATTGCTGCTCACAGCTATATTATTATATTATACGTACAACAACTATTTTTACTGATACTGTTTAAGCATTTTACAAACAGCAATTGCACTTACTGAATATTAAATAGTGTTTATATTACAGCTTTGTCTTTGTTGAAATATCTTAGCCTGGTGAACAGATTCAGAAGTGTCTCCTTTTTTGCATTCATAGAGAGTTTTTCAAAAAATCCCCAGTTTCGTGTGACTCTTAAGGAGACTGTTGAAGACCCAAGAGATGAAAGCTCTCCAAATCTCCTCGTGTCTCTCATTCAGAAATCTCACAAGAGAAACAGGCACTTGGCAACCAATTTCCATATTGGCTTTAAAATTTATAAGGTTTGTAAAAAAAAAGCATTTTGAAAACTTGTAATGTCTATTTTAAGTTTGCAAAAGAACTTCACTTGAATACGATATTGAGTATTTGAACATTTATATTTGTTTTCTGTAACTCTTGCAGGTGCCAGCTCATGTATGTATTGAACATGTTTCTGATACATTTAGTTGAATTTGAGTTTGTTTTGCAAGGACATAATAATGAATGTTTTTGCTTATTCACCAGTTAAAGGACCGGAAGGAAAAATTCCCTGCCTCTTTCTTCAAAACCAATCCTGTTGGAAAAACCAAATCCTACATCAATGCTCGGGAAATCATGGAGTTTTTCAGATTCAAAGCAGGCGACTACCTCATCGTTCCTTCAACTTTCCAGCCAAATGAAGCTTCATCCTTCCTTCTGACTGTCATTGAGTAAGCCTTTGCATTATTAACATTAAGTGATTGAGTTGATGCTCAAACAAACATGTTTATGATGCCTCTGCTTATTAAACTGGGATACGAGAAACAATTTGAACATAAAATCACACACAACTGTTTTAAAGTTTTTAGTAGTCTAATATAATGTAATGTTGGACTACAAAGATTTTGATTTTGTGTCTTCAGAGACTCTTCTGGATATGGCATGATAAGAACAAAGGTATATCACATATTATATCATATATTTGTGTGTGTGTGTGTGCGCATATGTGTGTGTGTTGCACATATATGTGTTCTGAAAGTATAAATATGTTCAAATTTTCTCAATTTCTCTCAGATGATTCCCAGGGATAATGATGATTCCTTCCAGCTCTTTCTACAATATGCAGATAAGGTACAACAGTTCTGGATTATGCGGGAATATAAATGATTATGATATTTACTGAAATTTTTTTTTATCTGTTTTCTGATAATTGTCTGTTTCTGTAAGTACGGAGAGGTGGACGCTGAGCAGCTTCAGAGACTTCTGAATGAGAATCTTTATGCAGGTGATGTTTCATCCTTCCAGAGAAAAGTCACAATCAGCTTATAATTTAAAGCACATATTCCTGTTTTGCTTCCATTTATCTGTGATTCTGCATGTTTTTTGTCTGATCTCTCAGGGCATTCACAGAAAACGAAAGGATTCAGCTTGGATTTGTGTAAGAGCATGGTGGCGCTGATGGATGTATCCTCTACTGTGAAGGATCAGAGGGAGAAAAGGCTTTCAGACACTTGTGCTTGTCATTTGCCATTTGTAAATTCTGGAACAAAAATCAAATTGATCACCTTTTACAAGTTGTTTCATGATGCTCTTTAACACAACAGTACAGCTCAGTGTCACTGGAACGCTCAGTGAATTTGAATGCCTCCGTTTGTGGAAAAGAGCCATTTTTCTAAAGGTAATAATCCACAAATTTCTACATTTTTTTCTCATTAAATTTTCTACATTATTGGTTGCAATTGCTCTGTTCTCTGGTCTGTTTCTCAGAATATTTTCTATGACATGGATGTTTCTCACACTGGAAGTCTGTCCCTGAATGAACTCCAAAATGCTCTTAAATTTACAGGTAACTTTATTTTTTTTAAGACTGACTTCAACTGTTCATGTTCTCAACTGATCTTAAAGTCATATACTTCCATATACTGTCATACAATGTAATGATGTTCCAGCACCATATATTTACCTATCATACAAACCATCAGAATGAACTTGCTAATATTTTTGATTTCTCAAGGGTTTATATTGAGTGACAGTATGCTGAATCTCATGGCTCTCCGATACGGTGACTCCAGTGGTGAAATTACACTAGAAAACTTTGTTGTCCTCGTCCTGCGCATGGACTGCATGGCCAGTGAGTCTGAAACTATAGCCTGTTGTGTTTTAGTTGGACATTTGTTGGACATGTTGCTACTTGTTTCAGAACGTTCAGGGAACATTCAAATGTAACATTCCCATAATGTTTGCAAAAATGGAATGTTTCCTTAAAGGGACAGTTCACCCAAAAATAAAAATTCTGTCATCATTATTTACTCAGCATCAAGTTGTCCTAAACCTGTATGAGTTCTTTTCTTATGTTGGGCACAAAAGAAGATATTTTGAAGAATGTGGATATCTAAGTGTTTCTGATCCCCATTGGCTGTATTTTTTTTTCATACTATTCTTCAAAATATCTTATTTTGTGCCCAACAAAAGAAAGAAAGGTTTAAAACAACTTGAGGGTGAATAAATGAGAACAGACTTTTTGGGTTAAAGGTATAAAGGTTAAATGGTCTTAAATCTTGGTAATAGGTATTTAAACTAATTAATAATAAAACAATGTAGATAAAGAATCGGTTTGGAATTGGATTGAACACAACAAGGTGCCTAAAGATTCTCACCCTTATATCACATCATAGATAGATAGAGAGGGGATAAGAATAAGATAAGAAATAAATTTAATAAGTTATGGATTTTTCATAAAGATAATGCAATGACAGCATAACATCCACACCTAACCTCTGTAGTGCATGATATTGTTGTCTGGATGATTGATGTTAATCATTGCTGTCACTCACTGTATGTAAACTCATGATATTATTATCACCAGAAACATTCAAGAGACTCTCTGCTGGGGGGCCAAACATGATGCTGGGAGAAAATGAAGTAATGTTTTTATACAAATATTTCATTCATCAGAATTCATAGTAAGATTAATAAAAATCATAATGCATAACTCTGTTCTTGTAGTGGATGCATCTCACCATGTACTCATGAGCCAGATGAGACAGAACATGGATCCTGGACTTCTGAAACCCATACAACTATAAAATACACAAATCTAAGACTTAAATTCTGCAACTTTATTTTCATACTTGATTCATTTTGCATAATGGAGGCTTGTTAGCTATAATTTATTTGATTGTGCATATAGTGATTGATTGAGTGTGTAAATTTTAGCAGCATCTAGCGGTGAGGTTGCAAATTGCAATATAGAGAAGCTACAGTGGCCAATACAGGACAAAGATGATGTCGTCTGAAACAGCAGAGAGAAGCCAGTCAAGCAAATGCACTCTGTAGAGCAGTTTGTCCGTTTAGGGCTACTGTAGAAACATGCTGGCGCAAAATGGCGACTTAACATGGAAGGGGACCTGCGGTGTATGAGGTAATAAAAACATAACGGTTCATTATGTGAGGTCTTTATACACCACTGAAAACATAGTTATGTATATTATATTGCATTTCTGTCAATAGATCCTCCTAAAATTTACACATTGCACCTTTAAATATAGAATTAATTGTGTGGAGAGTTGAGATAGTTTGAAGTCGGCATCAAACAGAAGTTGCACTACTCTTTTCTTCTCTATTATGATGTATATCTGTATATCCGAGTGAAACGGCTTCTGGAACAAGAGTTGGAGTTGATTGGATGGTTGTGGTTTGCTATTGGTGGATCTCATGTGAGTGACAGGTTGCCCCGCCCTCGTCATCAGAGAAGAGAAGAGATGTCACCACAAGAGTGAGGGGGAGATATTATGATTCAAGGTTATGAGGAACATGAATTTAAAACAAAAATGATGTGCACAGATAAGTCATTTACTGTATAATAAACACTGCAATATTTAATAAACTAATTCCGCACCAAGCTCTGATGGCAACAGATGGAACCAGAAGTTGCACTAGTCTTTTCTTCACTATTATGATGTATATCTGTATATCCGAGTGAAAAGGCTTTTGGAACAAGAACACATGTAGGGCGGGGCTTGATTTTGTCTGTGGGGAGTTGATTGGATGGTTGTGGTTTGCTATTGGTGGATCTTATGTGAGTGACAGGTTGCCCCGCCCTCATCATCAGAGAAGAGATGTTGCCATAAGAGATTACAAGGAACATGAATTTAAAACAATGATGTGCACAGATAAGTCATTTATAATAAACACTGCAATATTTCATATACTAATTCTATTTTGATTTCATTGTGACTTTAAATAATGCTTTCATTCAGATGACACTAATCTACTTTGGCTTTTTAGCTTGAATCACACCTTTTGACAAGATGGATAAACCTCACATTGTTTGCAAACCTTATGCTCTGTGCCCCATGGTTTTTACAACCATTAAAATCAATAATATATCTCGCATTTACAGTGTCATTATGCTTTGTGTGTGTGTGTGTGTGTGTATATATATATATATATATATATATATATATATATTATACAGTGGGTACGGAAAGTATTCAGACCCCCTTAAATTTTTCACTTTTTGTTATATTGCAGCCATTTGCTAAAATCATTTAAGTTCATTTTTTTTCCCTCATTAATGTACACACAGCACCCCATATTGACAGAAAAACACAGAATTGTTGACATTTTTGCAGATTTATTAAAAAAGAAAAACTGAAATATCACATGGTCCTAAGTATTCAGACCCTTTGCTGTGACACTCATATATTTAACTCAGGTGCTGTCCATTTCTTCTGATCATCCTTGAGATGGTTCTACACCTT
Source organism: Culter alburnus (assembly GCA_028476615.1). Classification (NCBI taxonomy): domain Eukaryota; kingdom Metazoa; phylum Chordata; class Actinopteri; order Cypriniformes; family Xenocyprididae; genus Culter; species Culter alburnus. The sequence goes on along the minus strand of JAOTNS010000602.1, from coordinate 444,852 downwards.
CATTTGAGTCCAGCTGTGTTTGATTATACTGATTGGACTTGATTAGGAAAGCCACACACCTGTCTATATAAGACCTTACAGCTCACAGTGCATGTCAGAGCAAATGAGAATCATGAGGTCAAAGGAACTGCCTGAAGAGCTCAGAGACAGAATTGTGGCAAGGCACAGATCTGGCAGCATCATGCTGTGAGGGTGTTTTTCAGCTGCAGGGACAGGACGACTGGTTGCAATCAAGGGAAAGATGAATGCAGCCAAGTACAGGGATATCCTGGACGAAAACCTTCTGCAGAGTGCTCAGGACCTCAGAATGGGCCGAAGGTTTACCTTCCAACAAGACAATGACCCTAAGCACACAGCTAAAATAACGAAGGAGTGGCTTCACAACAACTCCGTGACTGTTCTTGAATGGCCCAGCCAGAGCCCTGACTTAAACCCAATTGAGCATCTCTGGAGAGACCTAAAAATGGCTGTCCACCAACATTTACCATCCAACCTGACAGAACTGGAGAGGATCTGCAAGGAGGAATGGCAGAGGATCCCCAAATCCAGGTGTGAAAAACTTGTTGCATCTTTCCCAAAAAGACTCATGGCTGTATCAGATCAAAAGGGTGCTTCTACTAAATACTGAGCAAAGGGTCTGAATACTTAGGACCATGTGATATTTCAGTTTTTCTTTTTTAATAAATATGCAAAAATGTCAACAATTCTGTGTTTTTCTGTCAATATGGGGTGCTGTGTGTACATTAATGAGGAAAAAAAAATGAACTTAAATGATTTTAGCAAATGGCTGCAATATAACAAAGAGTGAAAAATTTAAGGGGGTCTGAATACTTTCGCTATTATATATATATATATATATATATATATATATATACACACACACTTGTGCTCAAAATTATTCATACCCTTAGTAAATATGACCAAAGAAGGCTGTGAAAATAAATCTGCATCGTTAATCATTTTGATCTTTTATTTTAAAAATCTACAAAAATCCAATCTTTCATTGGAGAATAATAATTTTAAATAGGGGGAAAAACTCATTATGAGAGAAATGTTTTTTTTCTCTAATACACACTGCTCACAATTAATCATACCCTTTTATTCAATACTTTTTGCAACCTCCTTTTCCCAAGATAACAGCTCTGGTCTTCTCCTATAATGCCTGATGAGTTTGGAGAACACCTGAGGAGAGATCAGAGATCATTCCTTCATACAGAATCTCTCCAGATCCTTCAGATTCCCAGATCCATGATGGTGCTTCTTCTCTTCAGTTCACTCCACTCATTTTCTTTAGGGTTCAGGTCAGGGGACTGGGGTGGTCATGGCAGAAGCTTTATTTTGTGCTCAGTGACCCATTTTTGTGTTGATTTTGATTATTGTTTTGGGTCACTTTTTTAAATTTCTTTGAAAAATGTTTAACTCTGTTTTCAGCTGGCAGGCTGTTCCAAAGCAGTGTACCTTGAACTGAAAATGTGGATTATGCAAATTTTTTTCTTTGGTATTGTGCAATTTTGATTCGTTGCATCTCTTGTAGTCATCCCCTTATTTCTGGAGCAAGATTGTGTACACATTTAAACACCATTTTATTAAGAGACAAATTTATAAAATTTTCAAAACTAAGCAAACTATATTTTTGTAAAATAATACAATAATGCCATCTATTTGGTTTATTGTCCAAAATTTGTATTGTTTGTTTATATAGAGCTCTAACATAAGAGTCTAACAGGTTTGATAGTCAGTTGAGAAACCTGACTCCAGACAGTCACACAATCAGATAAATGTGAGAAGACCATAATGCATGTATAACATAGCTGCTTTTAGAGATATATGTGGTCTAATCATATAAAACAATTCAGGTTTGTTCTGATTGTTCTACACAGTCTCTTCACATGCACATCCAATTTCAAATGAGAATCTAAAATAACAACTAAATATTATATAGGTTATAAAGTATGTTTTGGACATTCAAAGGTATAGTTCACTGATAAAAGGTGAACTATCCCTTTAACAATTACAGTAAACTGCAGCCTAACACCAAAAATAACGTGAATCAGCGAGTTTTGGACTGAAGCCTTCCACAGTAAAAGACTTGACTCATTACATACCATGACATTTGCATACTTAAATATTGACCTGAGAGCCATAAAGTTGCACAACACCTGGATGAGCAGGCGGAGTCTGACTTTAAAAGGCTTCTCCTCAGTTTTCCTCTTGCTCTTTGCTTAGGAAAGGACAGAATAATCTTCCAGCCACAGTAAGAGACAAAAGGTATGTTTTTAATCATGTCATGTTGTTATCATTTATCATTATCAGTTTTTACATGGAATATTCATGCATGAGAAAGAAACTGACATGCAAATGAAATAGATTTAGTTCCATCATGCATTTAAAAAAAAAAAAAAAAAAAAAGTAAATAAAGGTTGATCTAATCTAAATCTAGTCAACTGAAGTGTAAAACCTAAGTAAACAGGTTTTCTGTTCAACAGATCTGATCCACAATGCCAGCACCTGGTGTGTGTTTAAACATTTTGTCGGAGCGTAATGTCAAAGATGGACTGGGAACTCCCGACAAACCAGAAAGGTTCCTGGATCAGGACTTCCACTGGCTCAAGCAGTTCTGCCTAAAGGAAAAACTGAGGTTTATAGACAACTTGTTCCCTCCAGAGATGAAATCAATTGGTTTTGGTCCTCTGAAGAGTGAAGAGCTCTGGAGAGTAGTGTGGAGACGACCACATGTACGTGAGCATCTGCTGACACAAACACAATTCATTCAGCTGATTAAATAGCAGAAACTCTCAGAAATTAACCTGTTTTACATAAATGTGAATGCTAATGCAAATTATGAAGGTTTTCATTGACCAGCATGATGCCTAGGTTATGTTGACTTTAAGGCGTGTGTGGTAGTAAAGTGTACTGTCCACAACAAATGAACTGCAAAGTCATGCATGCTTTACTGTTACTGTAGTTTATTCTATGTCATTTTCAGAAGAGCTTGATTAGGTTGGTCTACTGTTGTTACTTGATAGTGATTTGCACCCTTGTGATTGTGTGTGATCTGCTGTAAAATGTGAAATAAATCATTTGTTTCCTTCAGGAACTGGTGCCAAACCCTGTTTACATTGTTCAAGGAACTTCAAGGTTTGACTTCATTCAGGGTAGATTAGGTAAGTCTGTACAAAATACATACTGTGTGATTAAAAGCTACAAATGTAGATTTGATGAGGGTCATACACAATTATGTGCCATTTAATATAAATGAACAAATCCCAGCAATTTCCACACCAAGCTTACAGTACATCCTTGAAGCTAATCAAAAAATGTGCATTTGAAAAATAAATCATAAAACATCAATGCAACAAGCTAAAGTAAAACCAAAACATATTATCATTAGAGATGGTAAAATTTCAAAGGTCGCAGTTCTCAACCAGTTAATAGATAAAGCTTCAGTGCAATAGAGTAATAAATCAATCAAACATGTGTGTACGATGTATAATAGATGAATGCAGTGTGAATATAGTGAATATAAACAGAAAGTGCAAAACACATTTTGAGGCGAATAGAAGTTAAACTTCAAACTAAATGAGTCATTAGGTCAAATGAAAAAGTTACTTGAAGTTGAGATAAAAAAAAAAAAGCAATGAAAACAAATACAGAATATGCAGCTTTTTTTCCACTTTATGGAGTTTTAGTGTTTTTGATAGAAGATGACAACCGACTAGTGAGGACACCTCTAGCGGCGAAAATGTACATATTGTGGCTTTAACCTGATATAAAATCAGTGGAAGTCTATGCAATGTCCTCACTAATATAGTGAAACATATGTGTGTGAAGGTAACTGCTGGTTTCTGGCATCGGTTGGAGCTCTTACATTTCAAAAACGAATTATGAAGCAGGTTATCCAGGATGATCAAAATTTCTCTGTGGATTATGCAGGAATATTTCACTTTAAGGTAAATGTCGAAACCATTTTTGGTTGAACAATTCCTTTAAGAATTGAAGCTTTTGTATATGTTTCATAATAGCTTAACCTCTAACATGTTTTGTTTTCAGTTCTGGAGATTTGGATCATGGGTGGATGTGGTTATCGATGACAAACTACCAACTATTGATGGCAGACTCTCGTCTTTGTTCAGTCTAAAACGGCAAATGAATTCTGGCCTGCTTTGTTAGAGAAAGCCTATGCTAAGTATGTTTCAGTTTAATAACAGACTGTTTTATATTGTACTATAATTTATTGCTTTATGGGTTGAGCAGTTCTTCAAATATTGTAATATGTCCATCAGATCTGGTTAGTTTGGTTCATGGATCAGAAGTCTTTTTTTTTTTTTTTTAAATGCACAGAAATAATAAATGGTAAAAATACTTCTGGAAATGGTGTCTTGATCATTGTCTTTATCTTTTCCAGAGTGTGCGGCTCTTATGCGGATATGGACGCAGGAAACATATCAGAAGCTATCATGGACTTCACTGGTGGACCACACATGACCATTAAACTGAGTGAAGCATCAGACAAGCTGTGGGACGCCATGAGACGAGCCAGCCAATCAGAATCCCTGATGGGATGTGGCACTCCTGGAGGGGTAAAGATTGAGCCTTTAATATTATCCTATTATAAAGCAATTAAAAAAAAAAAAAAAACTTTATTATTATTGTTATCATGCTCGCTGCAAGTAAACAATTATTCAGTGTAGTCTGGGACATATTTATGCTACTTCAAATAGTTTTAGTTCATATTTTCTGAGTGATGAGGGCAACTTCTACTCTTGTAATTTCTACTCTTGACCGCTAAGTGTCGCTATAACCTTAGATTTTCAGAAGACAGAAGCTAAACGTGTCAACAGTCTCCTTAAAAATACTATCAGCAATATCAAACTCATCAGAATTGATGTTTGATAATCACAGAAGCAAATGAAGTAACCAGTTATTATATTTGTTTTAAATATATATATATATATATGCTTGAATGTAATAACCAGAAATGCCATAGCTTTTGATATCCTGCATTGAAAACAGACCAGCGACCCACCTACAACAAAGAATAGTCATGATCACATAAAGTCCTAAAATCACTTTGTTCCTTTTAGCAAGCAGGTCTGCTGCAAAATAATGTGTTACCCAATGGCCTTGTGGAAATGCATGCGTACGCGGTCACAGGAGTTGCAGAGGTGAGAACTTCTTATATAATTCAAATGTGGTTTACAGTTTTACATTAATTTTGCATTTAGCAGACACTTTTATCCAAAGTGACTTACAAAAGAGGAGCAAAAGCAATTCCTCAAAAAGCAAACAATATTCATAACATACTGTACCATGCCAGATTTATTAGACAACAAGTTTTGAAGCGTTAGTATCAGTAAGTTGACAAGAACAGTACAAGCTTTTTCCTGTGATCTTATGAGATGTTCACTCACAGGTTGTATGTAGAGGTCGTCCAGTGAAGCTGGTGAGGATCTTTAACCCTTGGGGTCAAGGAGAGTGGAACATGGACTGGAGTGACAGGTGACCCACATTTCTATATAATTCCTACATATCTCTACATCAATTAGGCGTCTGATATCTTGTTAATCTGGTCTCTTTAGATCCCCTTTGTGGGGACTTGTACGTCCTGAGGACCAAAAATACAAAGTTGTGCTAGACAATGGAGAATTCTGGTGAGCAGAACTATGTACAGTATACAAAGGGCCAAATGTTTGTCTTAAAAGTTATTTTAGATCAGTGTTTTTTTATCTCTTAATTGTATTTAGTATATTCCACAACCACAGTTCCATATCACTATTTTATAGCCAGTATTCTGTCTCTGCAGGATGTCAATGGAGGATTTCTGCAAGAATTTTTCAGATTTGGATATTTGTTGCTCGGATGTGAACGTTCTTGCTGGATCTCATTCTTCATCCTGGAAAATTGAAGTGCACAAAGGCCAGTGGGTGATTGGAACAACAGCTGGCGGTTGTTTAAATGACCTAGGTAAACTAACTCATATTATTCTTACGACAACTATTTTTATTATGACTATGACTACTACTATCTTGTTAAGCATAATGATGCAATTCATGTCAGAATGTAGGGCCAATGTAGGACCAGGACTGAGAATTAATTTGTGTACGTCTTTGTTGAAATGTTGGTTTTGATTGGTTGACAACAGTGTTGAAAGTAAAAAAAATGCTTTATTTTGAGACAGACATCACTGGAAGTAATGATAAATACAAAGTTCTGTCATGAAATTCTAGATGGTGCAGGTCATTAACTTGAAATCTGCTTGCAATCACATCGTTCTCTATAGGGCACAGCTGATTGGTTCCTGCTATATCAGTAGCCAATGAGCTTGCGTGGTCAAACTCCAAATACTTGGTCAATGTTTGCTGTAGATGTTGTAGCACGCTTTCAGAAATTCTCCACCTTCCCCAGCTCCACCTGTATAGATTCATGTAGTTCATGTATGCTATATTGTATGGCAGCAGCATGTCTTACTTGCTCACAGCAGAGTGTCGGGTATGTACTGGCAGTTCTGTCATGTGCAAGTCCTGTACTTGCTCTGCAGCAGCGGCAATAACCAACAGCAGTAGCAATAAACAAACAGCAGCAGCAATAACCAATAGCAGCAGAAATAAACAAACAACAGCAGCAATAACCAATAGCAGCAGCAATAAACAAACAACAGCAGCAGCAGCAGCAATAACAGCAGGAACAGCAGCAATAAACAAACAGCAGCAGCAGCAATAACAGCAGGAGCAGCAGCAATAACCAATAGCAGCAACAGTAGCAATAGCCAACAGCAGCAGCAACAATGACAGCAGCAACAGCAGTAATAACAGCAGCAACAGCAATAACCAACAGCTGCAATAACCAATAGCAGCAGCAATAAACAAACAGCAGCAGCAGCAATAACCAACAGCTGCAGCGGCAATAACCAATAGCAGCAGCAATAACTGAAGCAGCAATAAGCAGCAGCAATAACCAATAGCAGCAGCAATAACAACAGCAGCAGCAATAAACAAACAACAGCAGCAGCAGCAATAACCAACAGCAGCAGCAACAATAACAGTAACAGCAGAAGTAATAACAACATCAGCAGCAGCAACAAACAGCAGCAGCAGCAGCAATAACAACAGCAGCAGCGGCAATAACCAATAGCAGCAGCAATAACTGAAGCAGCAGTAAGCAGCAGCAATAACCAATAGCAGCAATAAAACAGCAGCAGCAATAAACAAACAAAAGCATCAGCAATCAGCAGCAATAACCAACAGCAGCAGCAGCAGCAATACAACAGCAGCAGCAGCATAACCAATAGCAGCAGCAATAGCAAACAGCAGCAATAAACAAACAAAATCAGCAGCCATAGCAGCAGCAGCAATAACAACAGCAGCAGCAGCAGTAATAACAACAGCAGCAGCAATAACCAATAGCAGCAGCAATAAACAAACAGCAGCAGCAATAAACAAACAACAGCAGCAGCAATAGCAGCAGCAGCAGCAGCAGCAGCAGCAATACAGCAGCAGCAATAACAGCACAGCAGCAGTAATAACAACATCAGCAGCAGCAATAAAACAAACAGCAGCAGCAGCAATAACAACACAGCAGCAGCCCAATAACCATAGCAGCAGCACACAGCAATAGCAGCAATAACCAATAGCAGCAGCAGCAAATAAACAAACAACAGCATCAGCATAGCAGCAGCAGCATACCAACAGCAGCAGCAATAACAGCAACAGCAGCAGCAGTAATAACAACAGCAGCAGCCAATAACAATAGCAGCAGCAATGCAAGCAATAGCAGCAGCAATAAACAAACAGCAGCAGCAATAATAGCAAATAAATAACCACAGCAGCGCCAGCAATAACAGCACAGCAGCAGCAAGCAGCAGCAATAGCAGCAGCAATAAACAGCAGCAGCAGCAGCAATAACAACAGCAGCAGCAATAACCAATAGCAGCAGCAATAACTGCAATAAGCAGCAGCAATCAATAGCAGCAGCAGCAATAAACAAACCAGCATCAGCAATAGCAGCAGCAGCAGCAATAACCAACAGCAGCAGCAGCAATAGCAACAGCAGCAGCACAGCAGCAGCAATAGCAGCAGCAATAAACAAACAGCAGCAGCAATACAACAGCATCAGCAATAGCAGCAATAACCAAGCAGCAGCAGCAATAAGCAGAGCAGCAGCAATACAATAGCACAGCAGCAGCAGCAGTAATAATAGCAGCAGCAGGCAATAACCAATAGCAGCCAGCAGCAATAGCAGCAGCACAATAACAGCAGCAGCAGCAGCAGCAATAACCAACAGCGTAGCAGCAGCAGCAATAGCAGCAGCAGCAATAACCAATAGCACAATAACAGCAATAACAGCAGCAATTAACCATAGCAGCAGCAGCAATAGCAGCAGCAATAGCAGCAGCAGCAGCAATCAATAAAGCAGCAATAGCAGCAGCAATAACAGAAGCAAATAACCAATAGCAGCAGCAGCAATAACAGAGCAGCAGCAATAACCAATAGCAGCAGCAGCAATAACCAGCAGCAATAGCAGCAATAAGCAATAACCAATAGCAGCAGCAGCAATAACAGAAGCAGCAATAACCAGCAGCAATAGCCAATAGCAGCTGCGGTAATAACCAATAGCAGCAGCAGCAATAACAGAAGCAGCAATAACCAGCAGCAATAATCAATAGCAGCAGCAGCAATAACAGCAGCAGCATAGCAGATCTATTCCACCAAGATTAACCATATCAACATTGTCATATCCATTACCATGTCATGACAGAACTTTAGTTCAGAGAGTGAGTCAGATTCACATTCAAAAACAGCTTGGATGGATTTAGTATGAGTTCATTCGGTAAAGGATTCGTCAGACTGATTCAAAACGATCGCTAGTTAGCTAGTATTCTGAACAATTCTTTAAAAGAACTGTCTTAAAAGAGTCTATTGCTACAGTATTTTATTATATAACTCAATAGAAAAACATTAATTCATTCTTTTTATCTCATCACATTTAATTTCGGACAGCTGCCATTCCATTACCATATTTCAGTGCTTTGGTGTTTGATCACAAAACTTTCTAGGGGGAACGAAAAAGTTTCTATTACTAGAACTTTTGCATTCTGCCGATAAAGTTCAACATATCAAAAGAAACAAGAGATACTGGCAGCTGCTGGTCAGCAAGAATCATTCCTGGTGTTGTGCTGAAGTCCGACCCCTGCCAGATTACTACCCTCCTGAGACCCCTAGGTTTAGGACTAGGTGTGGGGATGGGGTAACCAGGTAGTGACCTCAACGAGGGGGTAATAATTTGGCAGGGAGTTAAAATTCAGCACAACACCAGTACTGAACAGCAGAATTGCCTAGGCGAATGAACGCAAAAGTTTATTGGCGGAAAGCAAAAGCTTTGGTGATGGAAAAATAAGAGATGGCAGGGAAATGCTTTTGTGTTCACTTGCAAACTTTTTCACCGTTTTTTTGCTCGCTAAGCTTTCTTGGGAGAACGCAAAAGTTTTGCGCGTGAGCGGCAAAGCATTGATTTTTTTTTTCTTTTATGTAACTGTCTCCATACACTCTATAGCCCCAAGCAGATTATATATAGTATATATAGTGTGGGTAGGTTAACTGGAGAAGTACGCCAGATTTGGTTGACAGATATTCCAGGATTTTTTTTTCAAGTAGATACTTGTTGCATGTCACGTTTTAAGCAAGATATTGATTATTGGTTACGTGATTAATGGCAGCTTGACAGTATTACAGAAACTTCTTTAAAAATGTATATTTCCTAAGTGAAGTTAAAACCAATAGCATTGGAGTCTGAGTTAGGATACTTCTTTAATAGGCCTATATATTACCACACTCTCTCTGTTTTTTTTTCCTTTTGCATTCGTAGAGAGTTTTTCAAAAAATCCCCAGTTTCGTGTGACTCTAAAGCAGACTGTTGAAGACCCAAGAGATGAAAGCTCTCCAAATCTCCTTGTGTCTCTCATTCAGAAATCTCACAAGAGAAACAGGCACTTGGCAACCAATTTTCATATTGGTTTTAACATTTATGAGGTTTGTAAAAAAAAAAAAAAAGCATTTTGAAAACTTGTAATGTCTATTTTAAGTTTGCAAAAGACCTTCTTCACTTGAATACGATATTGAGTATTTGAACGTTTATACTTGTTTTCTGTAACTCTTGCAGGTGCCAGCTCATGTACGTATTGAACATGTTCCTGATACATTTAGTTGAATTTGGGGTTTTGCAGAGGTAAAATAATCAATATTTTTCCTTATCCTCCAGTTAAAGGACCAAAGGGAAAAATTCCCTGCCTCTTTCTTCAGAAACACCCGTCTCGTTGGAAAAAATGAATCCTACATCAATGCTCGGGAAATCATGGAGTTTTTCAGATTCAAAGCAGGCGACTACGTCATCGTTCCTTCAACTTTCAAGCCAAATGAAGCTTCATCCTTCCTTCTGACAGTTTATTCAAAGACGAAAGCCGTCATTGAGTAAGCCTTCGCATTATTAACATTAAGTGATTGAGTTGATGCTCAAACAAACATGTTTATGATGCCTCTGCTTATTAAGCTACAGAGATTTTGATTTTGTGTCTTCAGAGACTCTTCTGGATATGGCATAACAAGAACAAAGGTATATCACAGCTTGGGCTGTTTTTTTACATGTTGCACATATATGTGTTCTGAAAGTATATGTATTTTCAAATTTTCTCAATTTCTCTCAGTTGATTCCCAGGGATAATGATGATTCCTTCCAGCTCTTTCTACAATATGCAGATAAGGTACAACAGTTCTGGATTATGAGGGAATGAGAATGATTATGATATTTACTGAAAATGCAACTGAAAGTAACAAAAAAGAACCCAGATATTTAAACTGAACAGGAAGTTTTTGATCTGTTTTCTGATAATTGTCTGTTTCTGTAAGTACGGAGAGGTGGACGCTGAGCAGCTTCAGAGACTTCTGAATGAGAATCTTTATGCAGGTGATGTTTCATCCTTCCAGAGAAAAGTCACAATCAGCTTATAATTTAAAGCACATATTCCTGTTTTGCTTCTATTTATCTGTGATTCTGCATGTTTTTTGTCTGATCTCTCAGGGCATTCACAGAAAACGAAAGGATTCAGCTTGGATTTGTGTAAGAGCATGGTGGCGCTGATGGATGTATCCTCTACTGTGAAGGATCAGAGGGAGAAAAGGCTTTCAGACACTTGTGCTTGTTGTTTGCCATTTGTGAATTCTGGAACAAAAATGTAATTGATCACCTTTTACAAGTTGTTTTATGATGCTCTTTAACACAACAGTACAGCTCAGTGTCACTGGAAGGCTCAGTGAATTTGAATGCCTCCGTTTGTGGAAAAGAGCCGTTTTTCTAAAGGTAAAGAATCATCGGAAACGCAACACATTTTTGCTAATAGTGACTCAGTATACAGTAGTCTATATTTTTTTTACATTACACATTACACAAGGTTGCATTTGCTTTTGTGGTCTGTTTCTCAGGATATTTTCTATGGTGTGGATGTGTCACGCACTGGAAGTCTGTCTCTGAACGAACTCAGAAATGCACTTAAAGTTGCAGGTAACTTTATTAAAAGAGTCATAAATGTTACAACAACATGTACAAACCAATAGAATTAATCTGCTCATGTTTTTCATTTCTCAAGGGTTTATATTGAGTGACAGTATGCTGAATCTCATGGCTCTCCGATACGGTGACTCCAGTGGTGAAATTACACTAGAAAACTTTGTTGTTCTTGTCCTGCGCATGGACTGCATGGCCAGTGAGTCTGAAACTATAGCCTGTTATGTTCTATCTAGACAGCCAGTACAGATCTCAATTATTGTGTACGATATAAATCCTAAAAATAGCACTTGAGATATCACGTCTTAGATAAGTTAGGATTTAACTTCATGAATGATTTGTGATGCATGTTTCATAAAAGATAATGCAATGACAGCATAACATCCACACCTAACCTCTGTAGTGCATGATATTGTTGTCTGGATGATTGATGTTAATCATTGCTGTCACTCACTGTATGTAAACTCATGATATTATTATCACCAGAAACATTCAAGAGACTCTCTGCTGGGGGGCCAAACATGATGCTGGGAGAAAATGAAGTAATGTTTTTATACAAATATTTCATTCATCAGGATTCATAGTAAGTTTAATAAAAATAATAATGCATAACTCTGTTCTTGTAGTGGATGCATCTCACCCTGTACTCATGAGCCAGATGAGACAGAACATGGATCCTGGACTTCTGAGACCCAACAGCAATACACAAATTTTGACATAAATTCTGCAACTTTATTTTCATACTTGGTACATTTTGCATAATAGAGGCTTGTTAGCTATTGTGCATATGGTGGGTGATTGATTGGATTGTGCATTTTATATACATAATTAATTGTGTGGAGAGTTTAAGTTTTTTAAATTTGATGACACTAATCTAGTTTTTGCTTCAATAGCACCTTTGACTAGATGAACAAACCTTGCACTGTTTGCAAACCTGAAGATGTGAATCCTAAATAGTTTTTACAATCAATAAATTATGCCTCACAATTCACTGTTTTGTCGTACTTGTGGGCGAATGGGTGACATTTGCTTGTTGAAACTCTTCAAAATGAAACATTATTTTTTATATTTTTTCAACACTGAATCTAATACTACACATATTTAACTATTCAAAATGTGTATTGGTCAATCTCAGGCAACTTTATTTAATTTTTTACAAGGTTTCAAAGCAGAAGACGGATGCACGTTTTCTCAGTCCTGTTACCAAAACTCATGTGCTGTTTAAAAAGCATGTTTAAAAGCATGTCAGTTAATTCCTTTGTATTCACCTCAAGAAAGTGTTTATTTTAAAGAAACGGTTGGTTATTTGTTCAAATAATTGATATCTGTGACAAAAAAAAAAAAAAAAAAAAAAAATAAATATATATATATAATCACTTTATATTAAGGCAAGGTATATTTTAATAAAAACAACAAAACTACTTTTTCATTTAAAAGAAGACAGAAGCCTCAAGTATATCATTTTTTTTTATAATTAAATTTATTTAACAGTTGTATAAATGATGGGCCAAACAAAACTGATAAAAACAGTGGTTTAACTTTATTTTTTAGAAAAATCAATAAATTTAGTAACAGGAAGGAGCACTTTGTAACAGAGAGAAAGAAGGAGAGAGAGGAGAAAGAGGAAAGGAAAAACAAAAAGGGGGGAAAGAAAGGGTTGCGGGTGTGTTTCACTCCTTCTCTTGCAGCATGCCACGAATGGGTGTTTCTGGCAACTGCATAGTATAGGTTATCTCCATCTTCTACAAAAGATAAGAAAGACAAAGACAAAAAGGTTAAGTCATGTTGTGGTGAACTGGCTCCCTGCAAGAATGGCATTCACACTGTAAAACTAATCCTAAAAGTCTACAATTTAAGTAATTTCAATTGTAAAACTCATGATACAGGTGAATAGTAATATATATACTAATATTCACATTACTAAATCAACAAAACAGAGGACTCCACTCACTCCTGTTACTCTTAACTCACTCCTGTTATTTTTCATATGAGTAACAGGACTGAAAGTAACAGGATTGAGTTTTTAAGCAAAAACGATCAAATACATGATATATGGCCACATGGCGTACAATAGCATGAGGACACTGAGCAAATACTAGTGACTTACCTAAAGTTAATATTTTTTTTTAAATAAGCAAATAACATCTAAGAAATAATTTAGGTAACAGGACAGTATGTTGAGATTGACCTTCTCAGTCATAGTTACAATTTCATCAAATATACAGAAATTAAAATGAGAGGACTTACCTTCTCATGGCCTGCATTAGAACCAGATTCCTGTTGAAAATGTGTCTTGTTGCATGTTCCAAGTTTTTTATAGGGGGAAATGTGTGAGGGTAACAGGACTGAATGAAAAAATATGATATATTATGGATTGCTCATTAAATTTCTTTTTGTTTAGCATAGATGGTATACAGTATGGAGTCACACAACAATACAAAAAAAAAAAAAAATAAAAGATTTTGAATTAATTTCATGATATTTATTAGGGGGGGACAGAACAAATGTACCCATTATTACTCTTGTATGTTTGTGCTACTTTACAATTACATTAATCAATGAAATTTGGACTCCAGTAAATGAATCCTACTATGGTAAAAGCTTTGTTTTATGGATGCTAATTACATACCGTGACAATCACTAGGCCTCGCTGATTCGCTGAACGTCAGATGTTGGTAAGCGCGCGCTAGACTGCTGGCCAATGAACGAATCCGACTACGATGAAGGCTTGACTTATTAATATTAATTAGGAAACATGACCGTTCTCTCAACAAATCATACCAAAGAAAGTAAGTACTATTCATGTAATATTCATTAGCTCGACCTTCGCCATAGTGGAATAAGTCAATTTCATTCGCGAGACATCGTCAAGGGGATAAACAAGTAGTTGGCAGTGGCACACGAGGCCAAAAAGGTGGGAAACTATTCAGTAAGACTAACGTTTCAGATTCACTATATTCAAATATAGTGAATCTGTTTACTGTAACGACACATTTCCACGCGCAAAAGATTCATTTGGAATTAGCCACATGAAACTTGGGTAAAGTTGGTTTTATATTCGCACATTCGGGACATCCGTATTCAATAGCCTTGTTAATCACACTACATTGGACATTCACAAGTAAATATGCCATTAAAACAATACTTGCCTATTTTGATCGACTGTGAAAAATGTTGTAAGTTGACAATCGTTGGTTGTCAATATCATGTCGCTGCTTAAAATTCGCAAACATTAATTTATTGCACATTTATTGGAAAGTCTGAATTTATCAGAAGTCCGAATGTGCGAATATAAAACCAACTTTACCCAAGTCCACATGAACTAAGTAGAAACACTGAATGTACTACTGTATTGTGTAGCCTGTATTTTTAGCTATATTTTTTTAGAAATATGCTTATGAAGGAGTTTTCTGAACTGATCCGAGCAGAAGTCAAATTGAGTAAATTCAAACCGATTCAAACTAAAGGCTTAGTACTTTAAAAAGCCATTTTCATTTACCATGGTATTCACATGATACTCCAAGGTACTTGAAAGAATACCATGGTACAAAAGTATGGTTATACTATGGTCCTTTTAGTAGTGTTTCTTGGTGGTGATAGTTCATGAATGACCCATTTGAGCAGAATTTAAACCTTCAAGCCCAAACACTCATATGAAATAAGCCCACATCATAAATGTGTTGTCATATTTTCAGAGTCAATCTCATAAATTTCATGTCCAGGGTTGTAATTCTAGTAATAAACCCTGATGTTTTACTTTTGCTTTTAAGAGTGTTGATGTATGCCTAACAAGTTAAATATACAGCGGTTTATGGTTATGACAATCTAGTGTGGGGAATATATTTGTAATTGATATGAACATATCGTCTTGGGCTTAAATATGAATTAGAGTTGTTCTTCAACTTGTGATATTCTCCCATAATTCTTGAGTTGTTTCATTATGGATGCAGTGTTTTTGAAAGCAAATGCATTAAGGTCAGAAAAAGAGGTAAATGAACCTTTGGATTCGTTTACTTCCTTCATCCTGACAGACTCTGTAAATGATATCTGCATTTTGTTTTGACAGTAGCAGACTCGCCCTTGTCTCTGTGTATGTACTCAGGGTGGGACATGCTTGATAACAAAAGTATTAGACTTTACCGTGTCATTGTCAATCAATAGTTTACAAGGGCATTTGATATGACTGAACCATCTATACTGTCCAAACAGAAATTTCAATACCTCTAGCTTTGCTTTTCTCCAGTCTTTCCTTGTAGAGTCATCCAAAACCAGTTATTCTTGCTGTTTAAATTTTTTCTGAATTAAACAGGAAAAGAGCCACACATGAACTTGGCAAACACATCTACTGTTCAAACAGAAGCTCTAATCTAATCTGTGTGTGGAGCCATCTGAAACAACTGGTTATTATGTATTACTATTTTTTTTTTCTGCATTTAGAGAACATGAAGATAAGTCATGTTTATACCGTAGAATTATTCATGATGTGACATTCTTCACTGCCATCTAGAGGCGTATTCTCATAACTGCACACTGGACAATAACCTGCAAACTGTCTTTTCACTTTATTCCTTCAGGAAGTGAAATTATTTGGTGTGAAATCAATGACAAATATTTGTAAATATTATCATTTAATAAGTATTATAATGGTTTCTGAAATGTTCTGTGGTGTTAGTTGGTTTGTTTCTCTAAAACATTGATCCTGATCAAAGTAAGACCTAAGTGTAGGCCTATAGATGAAGTTTTTTGTTTTGTATTTTTTACGGAACCCCACACATGACATGCAGGAAAAAATAGTAAGCTAAATCTGAGGAAACTAATTAGTAAGTTGTGCTCATGATTTAGCAAATGGAGGGAACGAAATAGTAAATCGTGCGATTTAGCAAATCGAGGGAACAAAATAGTAAATCGTGCTCACGATTTAGCAAATCGAGGGAACGAAATAGTAAATTGTGAGCACGATTTAGCAAATTGAGGGAGTGAAATACTAAATTGTGGGCATGATTTAGCAAATCGAGGGAACAAAATAGTAAACTGTGCTCACGATTTAACAAATTGAGGGAGTGAAATACTAAATTGTGGGCATGATTTAGCAAATCGAGGCAACAAAATAGTAAATGGGCAAGATTTAGCAAATCGAGGGAACGAAATAGTAAATTGTGTGCACGATTTAGCAAATCAAGGGAACAAAATAGTAAGTTGTCTGCATGATTTAGCAAATCGAGGGAACGAAATAGTAAATCGTGGGCACGATTTTCTTTTTTTTCCCTTTCATATCATATTTTGTATTTGGACTGGTTCTTCTTTTCTGGCAAGCCACATTTACACACAGCGTTCACTCATTTATGTGTATCCACAAGCAGTTTATTCAGTGAGTTTGTCCATTTAATGTAACAATGTTCATGTTTAATGAGTGCTACATGAAGGCAGCAGTTTAGTTTTTCGTGATATGATGGAATACATTATCTATAGGCAGTATAAAAGTGATAGGATGCAATACTGATAAATGCTTTTGCAACCTTTAGACAACAGATAACAGATCAGAGATATACAGGCTGTATATGGATCGACTGCATGAAAGAGATAAAAAAATGTCTTTGGAAAGATTTAGGCCATTTTTGAGGATCAATACTTTGTTGTTGATGAATGGAGCTTTCATGAAGCTGCACCTTTTAATATTATACACAGTATTGATTATCAAATGGCTGTTAACCAATAAATAAATGCAGAGCTGCATAAAGAAATGTATTTTCCCTCTCTTATACTGTATGTTTACTTGATCTGTTACATTTGCTCTGATCCACTGCAATTTCCGGCCAAGTAAAATAGCAGTCGCCAGCTATTAAACCCCTAAAACATTCACTAATAGTCAAGCCTGTTCATGTCTGCCTTCACTAAATAATTCAGTCTTTCTTGGATAGTTTGTACACTACATACAAGCGATGTAAAGAGAAGCTTCAACAGTCATACATTCCATTGTAAATTGTATATACGTTTTAAAGGCATAACATACCAGAGGTTAATAGTTGCATAGCCTGAAATGTGTCTCATGGTTTGTGATACGCAGTGTTGCGAACATCGCCATAAAAGTTCATAACTGTACTTGTTCTGCCTGGTGCAGTTAAATCACAATAAAAGTACAAATAACCCATGACATTTTTCTTGTATACATAAGGAGTGTTCATATACCAATGTAAACCATACATTTCATGGTCCAATGGGATCCACTATGTGAGAGAAACAAAGTAACATTCTTTTACAGATGATTTGACTGATATAACTTCAAGTGCAACATTTAAGAAGGTCCATAAAGGTGAAAAGTTGGTCGTACTTGTAGAAAAAGGACCAGGTTTTTGCTCTGTAGATGTGGCAATTGTTCTTTATAGCAGTCAAGAACATACAAACAAAAAGCCCGTTTTTCCTCTCCTAGATAGCAAGTTGATTAAAATTATTACTTGTACCAAGAACTCCAATGCTTTGTTTTCCTTATTGCTATAAACGTGTATTATTGGAGTAGTATAGGAATTGCTCTGTCCATTGTTGTAAGCATACAGTGTTGTGGGCCAATAAATATTCCAATAAATGATTCCTGAGTAACAGGACATGTCGAATATTGAGGATTGTTCAAAAGGCTCTCAAGTCTCACGTTTTGATGTTCTTCCACTTCTTTCAGTGGTCAGGTAGGTAAAGCGGTCCATCATAATGATGTTTCAACGCATGAGCCATTCCTATGGAAGGAGCGGTGATTGGGGCAACTCTCACTACAGTGGACAATAAGCACCGGGAAGTATAGCGCATCTTGGTAGGGTGGTGGGTCTTCCTCATCAGCATTGATCCGTCCGGACAGGCATCGCGTGTTCTCGCTGGGGCTCTCGGGTTCATCCAGACTGCCGCTCCCACTTCTCCAGAAGCAGCTTCGGCGAGAACCGTACAGTCTTCCCAAGGAGAAGCGACTCCCGCTGAAGGGTATGCGAGGACTGCCGTTGCAGATGCTGAGGGCGCTGCGGGAAAATACGGAGGAGCTGCTTATGGCGCGGTGGCAGCGTTCACAGTTCTGCCTGACCCCTCCTGAGCGTTGCGCCAGGTCCATCAGACCCGCCTCGGAGTAACTGGGCACCAGCTGCTGGTTGGAGCGAATGTGCCACTCCAGTTCGGTGCTGTCGATGGTGTTGACTCTTGGGATGCGTCTACAGTAAGGTCTCTCGTCGCAGGGTGTCACAGGTATGTAGTCTGCACCAAAGAGCTTTTCCACACGGTAATGGACGTAAGCCGTGCGGTACTCCGTCAGCACCCGTAACGGCCAGGATAAGGTAAGAAAGGCCGCAGTCCAGAAGACGTAGTTGGAAACGTACCAGGGATGGTGGTCTGGGTTGGAGAAGGCAATCATGTACTCTTTGAAGTCTACGTTTTTCAGGTGCATCCCCTCCCGGGCCTCCATGTAATCATCCAGTCCTTCGTTGTCAGTGAAGAACCTTGCCCGTTGGGTCAAATAGGAGTTTTCAGACTCCACGTTGGCGAAGCTAAAGCACTTAGTGAACCTCAGTTTGGTGATGGCTGACTTTTCCAAACCAACTAGCTGCTTGGAGACGTCCTTGACTCCACAGTGGCCGTAGTCGAACTCTGCCTCGGCTACATGGGTGTTCACCCTCTCGTGATACACCTGCGTGGTGGTGTAAGCATCTCCGTTGCGGTACCGTGTGACTTGTCGCGTCCGCCGGACATAGTGGTAGCTGATGGCCTTCCACCAGATGCAAGGCTTGGCCTGCTGCATCCTCTGGACCCTTTCGTAAATTCCCTCCACTTGCACCTTGTACTGAAGCTCATTTCTGGCATGGCAGTGCCAGCACTCCACCAGGTAAACGACATAAAGCATGATGAGGAAGGCCAGTGGGATGTAGATGTAGCCATCTGAACAGGGACTGTCATGATACATCATGGACTTCCCTTTGTAGGCACTGTCAAAGGTCAACCGAGTGACCTTGGTGACGTGGCACCACACCATGGCTCCCATGCAGCCGTACATGAGCATAGACAGCAGCAGGCATTTCCAGAACACCTCTCTGCACATGGACTTGCTCAGTGACTGATTCATGGGCCTCTGCTGCTCGTCAACCACAAAAGAGAACAATGGAGATGAGTTAAAAAGGCCATGGAAAAAACGGTGAGTACAGTGAATTATGCAAATGACATGTCATGCATGTTGTTGCTGTTTTGAAAGCAAGATGTGAATATATGCGCTAATGTATTCCTTTACTGGTTAATATTCATGCAAAATCACATTATTATCTTACCAAGAGAAGCACTAACATATTCATACTTTTCTAACGGCTAGTAGTTCTTGAACAATATGTTTGTTTAAAGGATTAATTCACTTCATAATTAAAATTTTACTGATAATTTACTCACCCCATGTCATCCAAAATGTTTGTTTTTCTTTCTTCAGTCGAAAAGAAATTAAGGATTTTTCTCCATAGACTTCAACAGTTACCAACAGGTTGAAGGTCCAAATGTCAGTTTCAGTTCAACTTCAAAGACCTCTACACGATCCCAGATGAGGAATAAGGGTCTTATCTAGCGAAAAAATAAAATAAAAATTATATACTTTTTAACCACAAATGCTCATCTAGCCCTGCGATGCACCATGCATTAAGTAATCACGTTGGAAAGGTCACGCGTGACATAGGCGGAAGTACCGAGCAAGTATTTACAAAGCAAACATGCAAAGACTAAGTCAAACGCCCTCTACAAAAAAAAAAAAAAAAAGTAAAACAATGATGTTGGACGATTTTGAATTTGGAGGAGAAAATGAGATGGTTTTTGTCGCCCTACCGCTGTTCTTCCGCCTACGTCACGCGTGACCTTTCCAACGTGATTATGTAATGCATGGTGCATCACAGAGAAGTGCAAGATGAGCATTTGTTTAAAAAAGTATATATAATAAATATATATATATATATATATATATATATATATCTATATATATATATATATTTTTTTTTTTATTTTTTTTTATATATATATTTTTTTTTTTTTTTTTTTTTTTTTTAGAAAATGACCAATTATTTTGCTAGATAATTCCTAATTCCTCATCTGGGATCGTGTAGAGTCCTTTAAAGCTGCACTGAAACTGACATTTGGACCTTCAACCCATTGGTAGCCACTGAAGTCTACTATATGGATAAAAATCCTGGAATGTTTTCCTCAAAAACCTTCATTTCTTTTTGACTGAAGAAAGAAAGACATGAACATCTTGGATGACATGGGGGTGAGTAAATTATCAGGAAATTTTAATTCTGAAGTGAACTAATCCTTTAATTATAAAGAGATGGCAGAGATAACGTTGACATCATAGCAAATGCATGTAATGTGATGTGTTCCCGATGATCAAACACTGAAGGTAGCCTGTAATGGACTAAAGCATTTTTATGCACATTCACTTTTTTGGGTGCATTTTGTGTGTGCGCGTGTGTGTGTGTGTGTTTCTGTACTTTTTGTCATCCAAGTACATTTGATATCTCATTGGTATCTGATCGGATGTTTTTTTTAATTATTTTTTAATTAAAGCTGCAGTCTGCAATTTTTTTTTTCCACTTTGTCGCCATCTCATGTTTGAAACCTGCAATTGCAGTCATATGCGGAACAGTTATCTGTACGTGCGTTGCGCATCGGCACAGCTCATCAGCGCTGAATCGAATGCTTGCTGTCAGTCACCGCACCGGTGGATACTGCACTTCAGAATCACAGATTCTACATCTTGAAAGTATGACCAATATAAGAATTTTCATGGGAAAATATCATCTGAACAAGTAAAATAACATTTCTGCCACTTTTGTTCTGACCAACTGAGGGAAAAAAGCATTAGGCCTACAATAAATCGCGCTGCCAATGATGATTAAATCTAATGATCGCTTAGCTCGGATCACGCCAAACTGTGCAAATTATTATTACTGTTATATTGTTCTCAAATTGTTAATGTTAACAACATCAGCATTACTATGACTATGTGTATATTAGTGTTACCTGTAGATTTCAATTTCTGTAGCCACTCAACAGGCCAAAGTCTTTTGCTTTTTGACTACAGGTGAATCTCCAGTTGTCACTGATGATTGTTATTTGGACCTTTCTGGATTACAATCCGCCATCAAAATGATAAGTTTAATTATTTCAGCTGCTGTGAGAAAAGGCTATAAATGATCCGCTACCAGCAGCATCCTCACGTAATAAAACCGACTAGCCTGGACGGGACTCCTTCCTTTCTGTTTGCGGATGTGATGTAATGATGCACAGATGAACTGCTGCATGCTCGAATTTCCCGCGGAAATCCACTATGTCGCTCTTATTATAAAACATTATTACAAGCTTACCGTTGTGAATCGAGACAAGATAATGAGATAGTTTTGAACACTGGCTGGTTATGTACTTGCTCTAAATTGATTTTTAACCAAAAAATGTTACGGACTGCAGCTTTAAATAAACAATTATTTTAAACAATATTTACTGTAATATTTACTAAAATAATACAAAAATCCCTAAAAGCAATTCAAAATCATGTGGATCTTGGACAGTTGGCCTCCATACTTTATCAATCTAAATTAGTTTTGGTGAAATTAAGTGAACACTTATGGAGATTTTGAACTTGATGTAACCTTGCTGAAAAAAGCCCAAGCTGATTTGCTGATTTCCCAGCCTGGTGTTAGCTGTTAGTTTGTTTTTTGCACACTTTTCATCTGTGCAGGCTGGAAGACCATCTTTCCAACCAGCAAACCATTTTAGGCTGGTTTAGTCTGCACTACTACGGTAATCCACCAAGTGAGCATGGCCAAATATTGGCCTATCACTATCAATGGTTGAATATGTGATCAATACAGTATTGTTTGCCTGACTTGACTTTAGGTGTCAAACTGGGGGCCATTTGTTATATAGTATCATGCATTAGTGGATTTTTACCTCTATTGCTTAAAATAACAAAGACTGTTCGGCTGTTTGTTATTTGATAAAGCCAATCTCTGCTCATGCATTCTCACTGCAGTGATGTGTACACACACTTGCATGCTTCCTTCCATGTTGTGCACATCGATGCTCGTGTTTACATAGGGGGATCTTTAGTTTTTGTTTGAGTTATTACGCGCTATTCACGCATCGTCATGACTGCAAAATGAAAACAGCGTCAGTAATCGAGTACCTCCTCTCTAGTTCCGTCCGTGTCTTCCTCGAACACAGTGGTGGTGGTGCTGCTCTCTCACTGGCTGTCGCAGCGGATGCTGGAGGGGACATGGCTGGAACAATGACGGGGTGTGGACCACCTCAATCTCTCCCCAGACTGTTCAGCATCCAGTAATCACAAACGCACACCAATGCAACCAGCGCTTTCAAATTAGCCTGTCCATCCGCCATGCATTTTGAAATTGAATTTCATCGCTTACTCCCGTTTGCAACAACGATTTGATTAGGCAATTTAGGCGCGCGTGTGCATCTTTCAAATGACAAATAAAGATCAGCAGTATGATTAGATATGCTTAAATGATCGTAGTACAATAACATTAAGCACATGCATTGAAAACCAGACTGATACAGATTCACAGCGCGTCTGATTAGCCGCCATACCTCCTGTACGATAACGCGAGTGTGAGACGCGTTTCTGACGCCATTTAAGAAAGAATGTGGTTTATGCCGCTCAAATTGGCTCCTTTTGGCGATGATTTGCAATTCCAAATTGGGAATGTTAAGAGCTGGATATTGTCGTTCCCGCAGGGAGAGGTTGAGGGGTGGGGATGATGATGATGATGGTGGTGGTGGTGGTGCTCGTGAAGCTCCTGACAGCAGATGTCGACAACTGAGCGCAGTGAAATTCACACGCTTCTAGTGAGATGCACACATGCAATCACATAAATCTAATATCTAAAAAAAAATGAATGCGAGTTATTTTAGACTGTCACCATTTTTTTTTTTTTTTTTTTTGCACTGTCACCAAAATTTGAATTTATTTATTGATGAAAAAACTGTTGTGAGAAGTTGAATGAATAGAATCAAGACGGTGTAAGTTATTGTTTTTGTTGTACTTTTGTTGTTGTTTTTACAGTAAAATCATGGTGATTTATTAGCTACTGCTATTTATTGCAAGTGTTACATTAAAACTGATATATATATATATTCACGATTACAATAATCGTGTTGGTAGTAATTGTGATAAAATGTATATTTTGCATGCAATGTCTGTGAATGTAAAATGATTGACATCTGTCCATCTGATCCATTTCAGATTCAGCACCGCGGACAGTGACACGCTGAAGCAGCAGAACATTGAAAATATAAAGTCATATGAAAAAAAGATAGTGTTGTCATTCAACCTAACATCATCTTTTATGCTTCACAGAAAAATAGAAAGACATACAGGTTTGGAACAACTTTAGGGTGAGTAAATTACAGTATTTTCATTTCTGGCTCAACTATTTCTTCAGTAGTAGTTTATTGACTAGTATACTGATTGAGATTTTAATTGAATAGATATCAGTTTATCAGATGATCAGTTGAATATTCAGTGGTTTACAGTTGTCCTAACTTATATTGTGCATACTTATAGTGCCTTTAAATATGCATATAAATACCATAAATATGAGGTGCATGCACTGTAAATTGGTCATTGAAAGGTTACCAGCTGGTAATTCATTGACTGTAAAAAAATATTTTTAGGATTTGTTATCACAACATTTTTTTTCTTTTGTCAAATCAACTTCAATAATGTGGTTCAGATAACATAATATTTGGAGTTTCTGTTGATTAAACCAATGACCTTCATTGTATTAACTCAAATTTTTAATTTCAATGAACTCAAAATTTTAAGGCAACCATTAACTTATTTTTTAAGATAAACCAACAATTCTTTTTTTTTTTTTTTTTTTTTTTTTACAGTGTACAGCTATTTGTAATTCAACATCCAACAGCTATATGCAATTTACCAAATGTCCACCAGATAGAGCTATTGTCTTTCCCTTTTTCTCAATGTCAACGTCTGCACATTTTGTTGCCTATAATCTCTTGGTTGTAGATTGAGCTTTATTCATAATGACATAATTTCTTAATTAATGTCTTTGTATTATTTGTGTTGCAGTGTGTGTATATATATATATCCCAGTGACATTTTACTCAACAAACAGCAGCTGTTTTGGGTATTTATTATTTCATAGCTAATACAGTCAAGAAATTTACATAGTGTCATAAAGTTCACCAATATGTCCATTTATAGATTGTAAAAACAGTTTTAGCGTAATAAATGCTTATCACTGGCAGCTTCATGTGATGGACTCTTTCTAAATGTATTATGACATCACAAATATTATGTGGGTTTTCTTAGATTAAGGTATATGTATTTCACTCCTTTAAACTCGTAATATCCTCAGGTGTCATGTTTTCACAGCTGGATTATAATCGTGTTGTTTTTATGAGTATCTAAAGACTGAACTTCACAAAAAGCATGCAAGAAGACGAAACTTGCTCAAACAGACCAAATAAGCATGTTTACAGGGAGGTTTTTGTTTATGGTTAAACATGAAAGTCGCATCTGATGTTCTGTGGCTTGTGAATCTCTGCGACAGTGTAACAGAAACAAACACAGTTCGTTAGAATCAGAGAGATGATATCTGGAGGAAATCCACAGGAAAGAGCTAGAGCTGATGTGAGAATTAAAGCAGTTGATTTATGCCTAGTACTGAAGGATTTTGAGGTTTCAACTAAATTAGATTCTTTACTTACTTTATCATGATTGCACATTAATGAGCCTTTAAGTGGCTCTGTGTGGCACTGTCTTAATTTTTTAATTAAAGCTACAGTAAAGTTGCCTGTAATTTTGTCACAATGGGAACATGCATCAAAATAAATCTCTGAAATCAGGTTTAAAGTAATATTTATGTGTGACATGATGTGTAATTTATCAGTCAAATGCTTTTGCAGAAAATTACCTCAATTAAGAGATATTTTATTTGTGGGAGCTAAAAATGCTGCAGTTTTTTGGAATATAACTATGGCATATTAACAAAGACCTGTGCTGTGTGACTATAAAAATATTGCAAATGCACTCTTAAAAATAACGGTTCTTTATTGGCATCGATGGTTCCATGAGGAACCTTTAACATCTATGGAACAGTTCCATTCCACAAAAGATTCTTTATAGTGGATAAAGGTTCTTTAGATTATTAACATGTTCTGAACACTATAAAAACATGGCTCTTTCAAGAGCTGATCACTGAACGATACATTTTTTTTTTTTGGAACCCTTTTGGAACCTTTACAAGTATACATGTATGCAGTTTGGGCACAACTGACCCTTGCAGTGTTTGGCACTGATGCACACAAGCGAGCAGGATTACAGCCGCCTCACACTTCAGACCTTTAATTAGCTCGCTGACATGGTTTTGACTGCTTGTTTGCTGGGCTTCAGGCTGTATTTTTGGCTCAACACTATGGAGTTGATACAATGAAATTTTTCTCTTTTACCAGCGGATGTTTTCTTTAACTGGAACATGTCAGTGCAGGGCCTAAAGTTATCAGTCGGCAAGCGCCAAATGTGAGTAAAAATTATAGAGTATATGAAATGTGTCAATCGGCAGTTGGCCGGTAATATTTCTATGAATTCTAGCAATGCAATGTTGTTAGAACATGAACGTGAATGATGCTTTGTCAAAACATGTCCATCTCAGCAAGTATCCTAGTAAACATAGGCAGTTATAGTGAACATAAACAGTAGAAAAAGATGTTAATCAGTATATTGGATCCGTGCATTGTCTTAAAGTGACAGCAGCCTAATATTTCTGCTGCTGTCTGTTTTTAATATTAATCAAATGACAAAGACAAAGAAAAAATCACTCACTGCTCTTGACTGAATAATTTTCATTAATCTATGTTTAAGTTATACAGTGAAGGCTATATTTATATATGACTTTATTCAATGTCTCTATCTGAAAACTAGTGTTACTTGTCTTTAATAATGTTTTAAATATGTTAGTTAGGCTAGTAGTTTCAGCTGTGGAATTGAAATTGGAATAAAGAATTGTTTTGTTTTTCACTGGTATCTAAAATGTCAGTGTCATAACAGGTAAAAGAAAATGTCTAGTAAATTTTCCTAAAGGGATAGTTCACCCAAAAATGAAAATTCTATCATTATTCACTCACCCTCAAGTAGTTTCAAACCTGCATGAAGTTCTTTCTTCTGCTGAACATAAGAAATATTTTGAAGAATGCCTATAACCAACAGTTGCTGGTCCCATTGACTTCCAAAAAATACTATGGGAGTCAATGGGGACCAGAAACTGGTCACCAACATTCTTCAAAATATCTTTGTATTCAACACAATAAGGAAACTCATACAGGTTTGTAACTACTCGAGAGTGAGTAAATGATGACAGAATTTTCATTTTTGGGTGAACTATCCCTTTAAGTCAGTCACCAGCCATTGGCAGGTGTGGCAAGAAGTTAGTTTTAGGCCCCGTGTCACAAGTCAATATATGGGTGAAGCTCATGACAAATATGTCAAGGTCACATTTAACCCTAAAATCAGAATAATAAATAATTACTGCAATGCATTAAAAAAAAACAGCATAAAGACAACACAACAAATGTGGATAATAAGCTTTTTTTTCTTTTCTTTTTTCATTACAGTAATGATTATTATTCGTGGGGTTAATTATCATAATCCTTATGGTCCAAAATAGGCTATTTTATGTAAAGGATTTGTTCACTATCAAATTAAAATTTCCTGATAATTTACTCACCCCTGTGTCATCCAACATGTTCATGTCTTTCTTTCTTCAGTCGAAAAGAAATTAAGGTTTTTGATGAAAACATTCCAGGATTTTTCTCCATATAGTGGACTTCAATGGAGCCCAAATGGTTGAAGGACAAAATTAGTTTCAGTGCAGCTTCAAAGAGCTCTACATGATCCAGGACGAGGAATAAGGGTCTTATCTAGAGAAACTATCGCTCATTTTCTAAAAAAAACAAAAACAAAAAAACATATAAGTTTTAACCATAAATGCTCATCTTGAACTAGCTCTCTTCTTCTTCTCTATTAGAATTCCAGCAGTGTAGACACTGCTAAGTGTATTACTGCCCTCCTCAGGTCAAAGTTAAAGTTATATACTTGCACTAGCATATTGTATACGACAATTTAGTTCAAACTTTGACCTGTGGAGGGCAGTAATACACTTAGCAGTGTCTACACTGCTGGAATTCAAATAGAGAAGAAAGCTAGTTCAAGATGAGCATTAATGGTTAAAACTTAAAAAAATTGTAATTTTTTTTTTTTTAGAAAATGAGCAATGGTTTCTCTAGATAAGACCCTTATTTCTCGTCTGGGATTGCTGTAAACTGTCATTTTGACCTTCAACCGTTTGGGCTCCATTGAAGTCCACTATATGGACAAAAATCCTTCAACTGAAGAAAGAAAGACATGAACATCTTGGATGACATGGGGGTGAGTAAATCATCAAGAAATTTTAATTTGAAAGTGAACTAATCCTTTAAGCAAAATATAATTTCTCATTTTTTCCCTTTGCATTTTGGGTGAAATAATACCCGGATATGTTCTCTTGTGAGATTCATTATCCTCTATTTGTCAAAGGCATTTTCCAACATTGAGTAGCAGGTGCAATACTGCATGCATACAAAATAATGTACAGTTTTTCTATATTATATGCAGCTCACACTGTAAGATGTGCAGTATCTGTCTCCAGTAATCCTCAAATGTTTTACTGTATTTTTTTTTTTTATCATAATACAAACCCATTCAAGCCTCTCCACATTATTCAAATTGAATTCATGCATTAACATACAAATTAAATAATGTTTTGAGGTTTTTTTTATTGACATTGACAATGACTCTGTGTCAGGAATACTATTGAAGTTTCCTTTTGAAATGCCTCGTCTGACACTCAAGATAATAATCTCAACGTCAGGGTGAAAACTTCCCTGCCACGCAACAGTGACTGTGAAATTAGACTCGTGGCAAATTAGGTGCACTGCATGAGGAGAATGAAGGATGTCTCTGAAAAATCACAGATTTTGGGCTGAGATGCGACCTGGAAGTGTTTTTGTGCGATTCACCCAATGAGAAAAGGCTATGTTTACTCTCTTCAAGGTTTTAATTTAGAAGGCAGTTAATCAATAACACTGCAGTGAATGTAACAATAGTAATAGATTCACAGCGGTGGATTTTCACGGCTCACTTGTTCCACACTGAATTCCCTGCGAAAACACTGATGTCAGAAGAGGAGGGAAGGTTTGCCTGTATTGAATTAGGTCAGAATTGAAATGGATTGGTACATATTACAGTTGGGGATTTGTCCAAAAAAAAAAAAAAAAAAAAATATGTGTGCAATATAACAAAAATTCATCATGCAATCATTAGCACAGCATTTGTGGCCAAAATGATGAATTGCCTCACTCTGAGTGTTGCATCAGTAATGGTTTACTAGTCCCACTGCAGTGGTTCTGTTTGATCTGACGTGTTGTGTGTTTGTAAGCCTTTGTTTTAGGAGTCATGAGGTTTAAAGTTCCTGCCTACAGACTGCGATGGTGCCGTGGGATCTCACTAATGTCAGGTTGGGAACCTCATCTCGATTGCTTTGCAGTTCCCATGGAAACAGGGCTCTTCGCAGTTTTAGGAGATGCTATAAATTTTCCCTAAACTTTGAGTCTCTTTGGTGATGCCTGTAACGAAGATGAACATTTTCAGCCTTTCTTAATGTGAATCTTTGTTTCTCCACACCCCCCCCCATTTTGACAAGGGAACATAAATGACACCCAAAATAAAAAGGTTGCTGCTCATAAGTCATTCTGAATAGACACATAACCAACATAGAAAGCACTTGAGAGTTTACAGTTCAAGACTCAGAATTACTCTGACTGCTATTAATATGGAGATATATAATCTAAACATAAAAATAAAAATATTAGAAACACACTGAAGCTAAAGCCACAAGTGTGGTCATGCTTCATTTCAAATCTGAGGATGTTTTCTCTAAAAATATGAATTTTATGAAACATTTTCTAAGACCATGTCATGTGTGTATTTGAGCGGGCTAATAAAAAATATATATGGCCCCTTGCCCCATTCATGTTTCTATTGTTATGTTTCAAACCTTTCACACCTTTGCCGGGTTTGAGAACTAATCTTCATTATTCTTTTATCATTATTCTTTTGTTTTTATTCAACCGCTATTAGCCTTTATTCTTGCATTACATGGCGTCCCCATCCACATCGCTTTGATACCAATATACATTTATTCACCTATAGTCTCTAATTGTTCGCGCAGGTCGCACATGCGCATTTAAATTTTTTTGCAGTAATTAATTTATCCACAAGGTGGCAACCGTGCCCTGGGGGCGCTGATTCACAAGGTAGTCAAAGAAAAACTGCATAAACAGAACAGACCGGAAAGCATGCAAGCTACAACGATGATGGAGGCCTATAGACGAGAGATTGTGTGAAGAGGTTAGAAAGTACCTTCATTTGGACAACTCTAGCATGAAAAAATACAAAGATGTTTACATGGGTTGTAACTCGTGGTGAGAGATTGCTCAAAAATTGCGCATGCGTCGAACGCCTGTGCACGTACACTAGCATACGCATAAAAAAAATGAAGTATACCCAGGACTTAATGGTTAGAGAGTCAGAATGGTAATCTGAAGTTTGTGGGTTCGAGTCTCAATACATAATACTCCTGACATAAATTAAGAAATTAATGTCACTGCAATCTAGTTCTATCATAAACAGTGGTCAAATATCGAAGCTGGAGTATTAAATCTTTCAAATCATACTGAGTTTGTCCAGATCAAGTAAGAGTGTGGTGTTTTAACATGCATTGAACGTTGAACAACAATAATCTGGGGCCGCTGGTGATCTTTGCGCGTAAAGGGGTCAAGATAAATATAATTCTATATTTACAGTATACTTAACTCTTAAAATAAAGGTTCTTTATTGGCATTGATGGTTCCATGAAGAACATCCACGGAATCTTTTCATTCCATAAAAGGTTCTTTATAGTGGAAAAAAACTTTTTAAAATGTTCCTCACACTAAGAAAAATACGGTTCTTTCACTGAAAGATTCTTTGGGGAACAAAAAATGGTTCTTCTATTGCATTGCTGTGGGAAAACTTTTGGAAACTTTATTTTTAAGAGTGGTATTAATTTCTTTTCGTTAGTGACCTTGACTGATTTTCTGAAATTTACCCTATTACATGATCTATTGTACCTTAAACTTCTTATCAAGGTTATTTTGACCAAACATGTATTCATGATGTTTTTTGAGATATTTTATAAAGTCTTTGCACTTCAGTCAAAGCATTACATTTGAATAGAGAAACTTCACAGGACTTTTAATGTTTGCAATTTTCTGAGTATAATGAAATGCAGGTTCTTAAAGAAAACACCTAGTCAACCAATTAACCATGCTGACCCCTAGTTTAAATTGTGCTTAAAGGTGATGTCATTTTTTTTTAAATATTAAAATACGCAGGCCTTTCGTTCCCTAGCTTAAAGTGAAAAAATGGGCAATTCTTGCTTCTTTTTTATAGAATATTGCAGTGTTTATTATAAATGATTTATCCGTGCACATCTTTTTTTTTTTTTTTTTTTCTTTTTTTTTAATTCATGTTCTACGGAAAAAAAAAAAAAAACTTGGTGGGGAGGGGAAAAAAAAAAAAAAAAAAGAAAAAGAAAGAAAAAGAAAACTTAACTCGTTATAACGACATAATATCTCGTTATTTCAAGATATTAAGTCGTTATAACGACATAATATCTCGTTATTTCAACATAATATCTCGTTATTTAATATATCTCGTATTAATATCGTTATTTCATAATAAGTCGTTATAACGACAACATAATATAACGACTCGTTATAACGACATAATATCTCGTAATAATTATAACGTCGAGTCGCGACATATCTCATTTATAACGACATGATATCTTATAAACGACGTTATTCAACATAATAAGTCGTTATAACGACATAATATATCGTTATTTCAACATAATAAGTCGTTATAACGACATAATATCTCGTTATTTCAACATAAGTTGTTATAACGAAATAATAAGTCGTTATTTCAACATAATAACTCTTCATTGTCTCTCAAGTATGATAAAGGACGTTCACTCATCAACGTCCCCAGTAGCGCCACGCTAAAGTATTGGACCGCCAGTCCAGCTTTTACTGCGATCGCTGCGGTTTCGAATCCGCCTTTTGCCGAGTTCGCTCTTCTCTAGTTTCACATCACATATCAAAAAAGGCATTTATTTTCAATAAAAATGAAAACAATGTTATAAAAGTGCAAATAACCTGCCTAACGAATGTTTAATAACACTAAAAGTATTTATTGGGCAGGGTTAGCAGCATGTTCGATATTACCCACTAGAGGGCAGAATAAGACAGGGAATCAATTAAAGAATGCAATAGTTATGTTGACCTACTGTTACAAGTTGGTGATCTAAAATCCCAGAGGTTTATCATGGGAATTTGCGTTCATCCCAGGCTAACCTTTATTGAGGTTAAATTTATTAGACCATAGTAAATAAAACAATTTACAGTGCAAATAGCTGTATCAGGGGTGTCAAACTTACGGCCCGGTGTCCAATCTGATTTGAACTATAATAAAACATAGAGATGCACTAGTCCAGTGGCCAAAAACATTTTTAAGCGGGTTTTTTTTATTATTATTATTCTGGGATTGCAAACAAACTGCTTTGTAATAAGTTCCCAAAATTTCATCTGTGTATTTACGAAGTATGTAAACAGGACTTTAACACGCTGAATACGGACACAAAGAGAACAGACCCGCCAGCAGAGGAAATACTGTACCATGCACAAGCTCACTGTTTGCGAAAAATAGGGAGAATAATATAAATGTTACAGTGGGATTGATATGAATATATCTCCGAAGGCAACTGTTTTAATTGTTTTAATTGTTTATTTATTGAAAAGCGCTGCTGTGTGTGTGTGTGTGTGTGTGTGTGTGTGTATAGTGGTAACCATGGAAACGCTGTATCACTGCTGTTCCATTTTCATTCAGTCCGTCTGCTGATTTCGTTTTATGTAGCATAATTTCACAAAGCTAAAGTCAGACCAGACCTAGTTTTTGCTGTTAATCTTGAAATTATTCAGTAATTTAAATTAAAAACAACTGCTCATGCTCATGTGCATAACATCTTTGACTATGATAAAAATGCCTCTAAACTATCAGCGCACTAAGGTTATTATAAGAAGGTAATTTGGCCCGCATATGGTTCATTTCTTTCCAGTCCGGCCCTCAAACTAAAATGAGTTTGACACCCCTACTGTAGATGCTATTTACACTAAGTGAAAATACCGATACATCCTATTTATACTAAATGACAATAGCAGCATTTTCACGATATGCTATTTATACTAGGTGAAAATAGCGATATATTCTATTGACACCATGTAAAAGTTTTCATTTTTATTGAAAATAAATGCCTTTTTTGATATGTGATGTGAAACTAGAGAAGAGCGAACTCGGCAAAAGGCGGATTCGAAACCGCAGCGATCGCAGTAAAAGCTGGACTGGCGGTCCAATACTTTAGCGTGGCGCCACTGAGGACATTGAGGAGTGAACGTCCTTTATCATACTTGAGAGACAATGAAGAGTTATTATGTTGAAATAACGACTTATTATCTTGAAATAACGAGATATTATAACGACTTAATATCTTGAAATAACGAGATATTATGTCGTAATAACGACTTATTTTCCTGAAATAACGAGATATTATGTTGAAATAACGAGATATTATGTCATTATAACGACTTATTATCTTGAAATAACGAGATATTATGTCGTTATAATGACTTATGTTGAAATAACGAGATATTATGTCGTTATAACGAGATATTATAACGAGCGAAATATTATGTCGTAATAACGTGAAATAACTTATGTTGAAATAACGATATTATGTTGTTATACGTACGAGATATATATAACGACTTATGAAATAACTAACTATATATTATATGTTAACGAGATATTATGTCGTTATAACGAGATATTATGTTGAAATAACGAGATATTATGTCGTTATAACGACTTAATATCTTGAAATAACGAGATATTATGTCGTAATAACCATGCGGTTCAGGGCTTCCGTAAATGTTCCTCATAATCTTGAATCAGAATAACTTCCCCTCCCTCTTGCAGCAACATCTCTTCTCTTCTCTGATGACGAGGACGGGGCAACCTGTCACTCACATGAGATCCACCAATAGCAAACCACAACCAATGAATTCCCCATGGACAAAATTAAACCCCGCCCTACATTTGTTTTTGTTCCAAAAGCCGTTTCACTCATGTCACATAGGAAGGAAAAGACGAGCACAACTTCTGTTTCATGCCAACTTTAATATGTAACAATTTTAATTTCAACCAAAAGAAGTCATTGCTTCCTAGAAAGTGTAAGAATCCCAAAACCGCAACACTGGTTTAACTAATTTTGAGAACTAGCTGAAATAAAATATGTTTTTTTTAATTAATTTATTTTATTTCGGTTAACATTTAAAGTAACACAAAAAAAGTTTTTTTTTTTAATGGTTTTAGGTTTAGTAAACTATAATAACCCTGTATCCAACAAATGGCAGACAAGCTAAAATGACACACTTTAAAGCAAACACTTCAGTAAAATTGATAGAAACGCCATCCATTTCCCCAGCAGAGCGCATGACTCGGTCAGGTCACGTAACTGCTAGTTTTTCAGAGCAAGGCTCCACCGGGGCAAAAAATTGGGCCTGCGAGAGCCGAACGCAAAGCTGCAAATGGACAGTGAGCGTGAAGAAGGGAGGAAGCCAGTGAAGTGCTTCGGCAGAAGCTGAAGTGGAACGGGACATGTTGGGCTGCCTGTACTGATAAAACACACACAGCCACTCTCACAGCATACAAACCCCAATCACTGCTAATAGTCCCACTCTTCTGTTGATAAGCGCTGAGGATTTGCATTAGCCTGAGAGCGCTCTGAAGCCCTGTCCATGTGTGCTGCACGGCATATGGGCTCTCTAGCCTTTGGCCCAAGCAGTCTGTATTCTGGCGGCCAAAACCTCCTGTGAACGCCACACAGGCAACACCTCCCAAATCTTCCCGGCATGTTTGGCCATGATAGGAGCAGGGACAGAGAAGCAGGGCTGCATGGGAGTAACTAACAATATGTAGTGACTACTTACCTAACTGCATTTTACAATAAAACTAGCATTATTGACTTTTTCCAGCTAACAGTGGTGTGGATCGCTGTTTTTAATGCTGGATTGTGCACACATGAGTCAATAATCAAACATGCTCTCCTAAACTGTCTTTCTTGTATTTAACGTTAGAAAGTTAGATTCATTCTTGTGAATCAGTGTGTTTTTCGGTTTCAGAAAACGCTCATTTCAAATTGCTTCTGCTCACCAAGGCTGCATTTATTGCATCAAAAATACAGTAAAAACAGTGAAATATTATTACAATTTAAAATAACTATGTACTATGTGAATATATTGTAAAATATAATTTATTTCTGTGATCAAAGCTGAATTTTCAGCATCATTACTCCAGTCTTCAGTGTCACATGATCCTTCAGAAATCATTCTGAAGGATTAATCATGAATCATATCATCATCATATCAATCATGAATAGAAAGTTCAAAAGAAAAGCATCAATTTGAAACAGAATCTTTTATGTCTTTTCTGTCATTTTTGATACATTTAATGAATCCTTCCTAGAAAAAAGTATTATTTTCCTTTAATATTTTTAATTATAAAGTCTTAAGTCATATTTAGGGGCCAAACACTGAAGGTGCGTAGGCACCTATTGTACCCATTTGCCTTCTTATTATTCTTCCGTTTCTTCTTCTTCTTCCACTCTTGAAGTCTATGGCAGAACCACTTGCGGGACAGTTATGAAATTTGGCACACAGATAGAGGACAGTCTGAACTGTCAACATAGCAAATTTGGAGTCTCTAACTCAATCCCTCTAGCGCCACCAGCTGTGCGACTTTTCACTCACGTTTATGCTAATATCTTTTGAACCGTAATGGCTAGAAACAAAATTCTTTGATTCCTTGGCTCAAGACGATTCGATTGCACGATATGACATCCTTTTCTGTCATGAAAATTTTCCATTTTCACCATTTTGAATTTTCCGAAAAACCTACTTTTTCGAATTCCTCCTAGGTTGTTGCTCTGATTTTCATGAAAATTGAATCAGATCATCTTTGAACCATTCTGACAAAATGTTATGGGATTTTGTTAAGTCGATTTGTCAAACCGTTTTCAAAAAAAACCCGCACAATCTAATTTTATGTAGCGCATAAAGTCTTTTCAACACTTTATTCACACCAAACTTGGTCCATGTCATCACAAGCATGACCTGAGGTTGCATGCTGCGTTTTGGGGCAGCGCCACCTACTGGTCCGGAGATGTGAAAAATATTTTTGCTTATAACTTCTGAACGGTTTGTGCAGAAATCATAAATGTGGTCTTGTTAGATTTGGGGCATCATGCCGAGTCAAATGATATACATATTTCCAATATCGGACATTTTGGGCATTCGGACATTTTGAATTTTGTAGTAAAATGCTATATTTTATGAATGCATTAGAGTATCGTAACAAAACTTGGTATGGGTCATCAGCACGATGCCCTGAATAAGCCTGAGATGTTTTGGACCAGCGCCACCTAGTGTAGAAAAAAATATTTATATGCTTATAACTTCAAATGTGGTTGACTTATTTTCACAGGAGTCATCTCCTTAAGGCCTGTACACACCGGGACGAATATCGCACGCATTTATCGCCAGCGTTTTTCAAGACGTTTTTTGTGTTCACACCAAAGCGATTTTCACTGGCGATGTGCAGAGTGAATGTGCAAATTCACTCCCTGACAGTATGTGGCGCTTGTGCTTAACGGTAGTGCAAATAAACATATTTATGATATTAATAAAGTTAAAGAAGATAAAAATGCAGATATTAAATGGCATATATATGAGAGATGGTAGTCAGAAACGGTAGTGCAAATAAACATGATATTAGTAAAGTTAAAGAAGATAAAAATGCAGATATTAAATGGCATATATGAGAGATGGTAGTCAGAAACAGTAGTGCAAATAAACATTTATGAAATAGACATTCTCAACTATATTTCTTGAATGTAAAAGAAAAAAAACAGCAAAAATACAGAAATAATACACATCTATTGGTATGGCCAAGAACTGGCAGAGCACCCATAGCGTGCGTCTCAATCAGGTCTCAATCAGCTCCCTAGTTCACTAGTCAGGGCACCGATCAGAGAGTCGGCTACACATTCATTTAAATGGTATACTGATACACGACCTAGGAAGCTAGGGAGCTGTTTGAGACGCAGAGATAGTTTGTAGGGGTCTTCCTTGTCTACTTACTTTCTCTTCGTCGTCTTGTGTGCTCGGCAAGACTGTTTTGTGCTTGAGCGCCACCAAGTCGTGTTTTACTGTAACTTCAGCAGCTCCAGGCACGTGAACAAAAGCACCAATCTCATTGGTCGGCCAGTTTTTAACGCGGCACGTCAAACCAAAAAAGCAAACCCGAGGCGTTTTTTAAAAAATTACGCTTTTACGCCTCGCGTTTTTCGCGTCGGTGTGCACACTCACATTGGCGCCCGTTGTTTAGTCACGAGGCGTTAAACGTCGGCGAAAATCGCACGCGATATTCGTCCCGGTGTGAACAGGCCTTTAGACTCCTGAATCCAACGATACCATACTAGGTTTTGCCTTATGGTTTGTGCAACATGGTGACTTAGTGCTTAAAAAACTTTTGTGAATATCTTCAAAACCGTTAGTCTGATCAAGACGAAATCACTGTAGAAATTCGGAAACATAGATCGCTGGCTAAATGCTAATGTCTAAATGTCAAGACCTAGTAAGTGGCAAAAAAAATCCAATCAAGGCCGCCACCTATTAGTCAAAAGTGTTAAACCATTAAATCATTATTATTGACTGTATTTATGATTTTTCTGCTATTTTGCTAAAATGATCTTAATAGGTCTTAAATTGTTCATTGTTGCAGTTGGTCTTCATTCATTATTAATTCATTGTTCCCCCAAAACACTGGCTATTAACTTATATTTTATATGATGAGATACTTAAATTATTGATTTGACTTCTTGTTGATGTATTTCCTATTGAAACAGGAAGATGGGGCAGGACATATCAAAAAGCATATGGAACGACACAAGTGTGAGTAAATGATGGCATCTTAATTTTTAGGTGCACATAGATGAGTTCAAAGCTAAAAGACACAAGCCTTAAAAAAACTCCCATTGTGTTTGGGTAGCTTCAGTGTAGTTAGTGTCTTTATTAGTAGCTTCTAGTGCAGCTGTCTACTTTTTTAAATGGGACTGCAGTTTAACTACTTTAAATTGAGTAGCTTGTAACTTGACAGGATACAATCTCAAAAGTAGCTTCCCACCACTAAATTGAAGGTGATCTGCTTCACATAGCCGCTGGTTTTTCCCCACAGCCTCCTCATTGCTTGGGAATGAAGGAGGTGACGTGCTATTAATGTTAATCAGCTCTCTCCTGCAGCCAGCCACATCATCTCATTTATTGGAGAAAATAACCCACTGTTTTTGTTTTAAATAATAATGTGTGGCCCGAAAACCATGCACACTGTCCTTGAGGCATGATTTATGCGGGCGAATATTTCTAATGGAACGCCATTTCACTTAGTCTCACTCCTGATGGAAGTGGAAAGGCTTTGCTCAAATGAAACATTTATGTAATGATAATCAGGATTAAAGCGAAGCTTTGATAAAAGGAAGCGAACTAGGTGGGGATCCGCTTCAACACATTTTAATAGGTGTTCCATTTGGCAGGATATTCTTTTTCATCCTTTTCTTTTTTGGGCTTTGCTGAAGTTCATTTGTGCTGTCAGACTTTACGCTGTGAAAGAAGTACTCCCCATCGTGCTGTGAAAACCATCTCAACTTCAAACGGTCAGTCCACTTTGGCAGGAGCTTGACATTGGATTTCAACTCTCAATGCTTTATAATCAGTGTAAATTGACTCAAAGTTTCAAAGCTATTGCTCCATGCAAACTCAAGAATTTATGATGCTTCCTTTCTTTAGTATGGTTAAAATCTGTCATGCATGCTTATAATGCATCATGCCTGTGTAATATTGATACAGATCATTGTATGCATTTTTTTTTTCCACAAGTTTGTATTAACTTTGAGCTAAATATTGACACTGTCTTCTGTAGAGCTGAATTGAACTCTTCATGATCATATTTAGTCTTTAGTCACTATTGTCTTTTTAGAGCTGCTTTACAGCAGAATTTAAATTGGTCTCATAATTGATGAAGTTTGCATTATTGGTTCTGTTATTTTCTGTTTATTTCTGTGAAGCTGCTCAGAAACCATCTGTATTGAATAAAGCGCTGTGTAAATAAAGGTGACTTAACTTGACTTATTCCAAGTTACATAAAAGAGTAAAGATATTCAGAACAACACAAGTGTGCTTTAAAGGGGCTATATTTAAGAATTTTCATGTATTAATTATTTTTTGTTGCCAATGTGTGAACAGCTTGTAACAAGACTTAAAAAACAAGACCTTACCCAACTTTCTAGGTTGTCTATGGAAGCCTGTAGATTGATTTTCATGCGAAGGATTCGGGACGTTTCTGCTTTCATAATGCTTTGTCACTGCTCTCATGCAGCACATATTTACACATTAATCTGAACGTCACTCTCAGCAGCGGACGGCGTCTGGATGTTCGTTAACAACAGTATATCGCTGCAATGGTATTCCAACTTCTTTTTACTTCTAAGCGAGAAACGGAAAAGAAATTTGCCATGAGTATAGCGAGGCTTTGAATCACGTTCAGTCTCTTGTACTTTACATGTGCATGAGCGCGATCACGAGCAGTAAGTTGCTGGCTGCAGTTCACTTAACGGCCACAGGTGTCGCTAATAACCAGGGTTTCTGAATTCTACATAGAGCCCCTTTAAAGGGAGCCCCTGGTGTTAAAACTTGTATGGCTTAATATAAGGTAAATGATGTCTCTTACTGAAATATGTAGTCAAAAACCTATGAAAGTTAGTTATTTATAAACATTTAAAACATATTTGGACCGATTTGGACAACGGGCAGCGCCATTTTGTTTGCGTTCTTTGTCGGTGACGTCAAATGGTTGCACTCACTGAGCTATTGACACTGTCCTATTGCTATTTTTAACACAACACAACTCTGAATATAATATATGATGCCACATTGTGCAGCTTTTGGTTGTAATTTTCAGTCGATGAGCCACAAGAGAAGCGATGGAAGTCGTTACTGCTTTACTAGCGATAAGAGGAGAAAAGAATAGGAAGTTGTGCACAATGTGGACGAATAAAACTTCCAACAAAATTGTCCAAATCGGTCCAAATATGTTTTAAATGTTTATTTTTTAAATAACGTAAATCTTTCATGGGTTTTCTACTGCATATAAGCATACAAGTCTTAACACCAGGGATTCCCTTTAAGGTTTCTTTACTTTTTTCCAGAAAGGACTACCTGCTTTTTAAAAGGAAGATCAAACCATCATTGGAAGAACATCATGAAGTTTGAAGTACAGTTCAAAGACTAGTAGTTCGTCCTTGGAGAAGAACGTAAGAAGAACATCACATGAGAACCTCAGACTTCAGCTAACAGACCAGTATTCATTTTTTTTCTGGGTATAAACACTTATAAATCAGGTCAAAGTGAAGTTTGACTCCTGGAACAATTAAGACAGCAGTATATGCAAACACTGAGAGAGAGCTTGTGATTTTTCTATACAGCTGTTCTACTTCTCATTTAAAGGAATATTCATAGTTACTTTCAGCTTGATGCATCTGTAACATGCTGTCAAGATGTTCATTTTGACTTTCTCTCATTTGTATGAAGGAACAGGAGGCAAGTGTATAATTATAGAAGGCTAGGCTGGAGGGTTTAAAAGGTTAGTTCACCCAAAAATGAAATTTCTGTAATTTATTACTCAGCCTCATGTCGTTCCACATTCGTAAGACCTTCGTTCATCTTCAGAACACAAATTAAGATATTTTACATACAATCTAATGGCTCAGTGAGGCCTCTATTGCAGAGGTGTAAAGAGTACCTGAAAACCATACTTGAGTAAAAGTACTGATACCTGATACATCGAAAATGACTCCAGTACAAGTTACAAGTAACCAATTCCAATACGACTTGAGTAAAAGTCTTAAAGTATCTGATTTTAACAGTACTTCAGTTTTACTCATGCTGAATGTAGGTTCAGAGATGCACTAGTCCTGAGAGACATGACAGTGAAAATAAGAAACAATTGATTTGTAAGATGGGAAATCAAGTTTATTTTCTAAAATCAAAATAAAACTGAAACACCTCAATGTTGCAATAAATCAAGGTCGACACAACAAACTTTTAAAAGTCTACAAACTTTCAAGTCTCAGTTGAGCTCAAGTGCACAGAAAGTAAACCAATATCCTTCAAAATGGTCTTGTCGATATAGCGGATAAATAAAACAATGTTAAGTCAAATGAAATAGTCAAAGTCTACTGTATGTGCTGGTTTGAGCCTCATCACCGGCTGCAGTCATTTCCTCATCTAATAAATAAAACATCTGCTAATGCACTCACATTCACGTAAAGTGTCCTTGTTGACAAGTTTGGGTGAGTAAAGGCAAAATGCACAAGATATTGTACCTTCAATGCCCTTAGATGGCGATATTGCTTCTTTATAGCAGAAATAAACTGCTGCAGAATGTAATTTGTAATTGCATTACTCATCACAAATGTATTGGAGTAAAAAGTACATTTACTTGCTCAAACATGTAGTCAAGTAGAGAGTAAAAGTTGCCAATATCTTTGATACTCAGTACAACTACAAAGAAGCCAAAAAGATACTCAAGTACAGTAACTAATTACATTTACTCTAGTACTTTAGACCTCTGCTCCACTGACAGCAAGATAATTAACACTTCAGATACCCAGAAAGCTACTAAAGACATATTTAAAACAGTTCATGTGACTCAAATCAAACTTGACTGTTTATTCATGTTCCCGTTCATATTGTGAATGATTGATCAGTGCACATTATTATAAAGGAAAACATGTTTGTCTTCATACTCTTAAACTTTCTCCACCTCTGAAACGACTTTCTTAGCTGACATCATCATCTGTCTATCTCTTGAATATCCTGTTTTTAAGTCACGCTACGTAAGTAAAATGGTTTCATGAATATTGTTTCTTCATGTAGATGCAAAACGGTGGTTTGAAAATGGTCAAAATAAACTTAAGCATTCAGCAACTAAAATATACACATTCATGTACATTTTAAATCTTGATGTTTTTAAGATACTTGTGGATAAAGTTGCATTTTACCTTTTGAATATCCTGTTGATACTTATGTCATGTTACAGAAGTAAAATCGTTTTTCATTATTGTTTCATTTTGACTGTAAAAATTTAGATGAACTGCAAAAAAAGTGGTTGAAAATGGTAAAAAAAAATAAACTTAAGCATGCACTTAAAATATTCACTTTCCCTTTTTCATTCATGCAAATGTAAAATCTAGAATTAGCATATATGTATAGTATAGATGAGTATATTTAAACCTTTAAACTGTGCTGTCAGACTGAGGATGAAGAATATTTCACACACACACACACACACACTCACTCAAGTACATTTCCAGAATCCTAATGCTTGAATGACCTGAAAATGAAGATGTATTCTGGATGCAATCTCTCTCTCTCTCTCTCTCTCTGATGTCATGAGCGTGTGCCGGCGTCACTCATGCATGCAGATCAGAGGTAACCCGGGCTGCAGAGATGGCTTGAGCTCCAGCGCATAGTTTTATTAGA
This sequence comes from Culter alburnus, assembly GCA_028476615.1. Taxonomy (NCBI): domain Eukaryota; kingdom Metazoa; phylum Chordata; class Actinopteri; order Cypriniformes; family Xenocyprididae; genus Culter; species Culter alburnus. The sequence goes on along the minus strand of JAOTNS010000602.1, from coordinate 402,411 downwards.
TTGCTGTGCACAGGGAAAGTGAAATGTGGGCTAATTGCAAAGGAACAAGACTAATCTCAACTTTATATAGGCCACAGCGGGAGGCACGGCTTGATCTCACAGCTACCTGACTTCACTGACAATAGGAAGAGCAGTCGAGCGTCTCTGGAGGCTCATCTCTTATTGCCTTTAAACGCTCCGGCTCTGTTTTTTTGGTCCCTCATTGACAGGCTTCATTCAGTTCTTTAGAAATACAGTATGTTTTTATTAGTAGCTTGACAAGTGGCCTTAAGTCAAGTCAGCTTTATTTCTATAGTGCTTTAGATGCTTTCAAAGCAGCTTCACCGTGATAAACAGGAAAATAACAGAGTCAGTGATGCAATTTGCATCAAATATGAGACAGAAATATTCTATTTACATTTTAATTTTAGTTGAAGTTTTCATGATATTGTTGTGTTTTTTTGTCATTTATTAGTTTTATGTAGTTTTTTTATTATTAAGTTTTAGTTTTTAGTTAGGAAATTAAATAAGCTATATTAAAATAAGTTTAGGGTTTTTTATATATTTTTTATTTCAAGTGAGATTAGAAGTAAAATTGTCTGTGAAAGCAAAATGACCAAATATCAGTTGTTTAATCAGCTTGATTCGTCTCTAATGTACATCTGAAGGTCATGTACAGACTGTAATGTTCACTCAGAAGGTGTCTGTGTCGCTCTGGGCGTTATGCTACTAGTGTGAACAGCATGTTAACGCTCATGTTTTCCGCTGTTCTCTAGAGCCGTCAGATGCTATATGAGCATTTCAACAGGGCAGTCATGTGCAGTGGCACAAAAACAGAACATATCATTTCTAGTGAATGAACAAACACACCTGTGAAGCTGCTGAGATGAAGCTTGAATGAAGAAAACGGCTGTTCAGGTCAATTACAGAATCATTTACCAAAAAGTATCATTTGAATAATGCATGATAGTATTCTGTTATGAATTTCATGCTCAAAAATTTGGGGTCAGTTTTGTTTTGTTTTTAATGCTGTTGCAAGAAATCTATTCTGCTCTCCAAGGCTGCATTTATTTGATCAAAAATACAGTAAAAATTGTGAAATATTTTTACAATGTAAAATAGCTGTTTTCTATGAGAATATATTGTAAAAAGTAATTTATTTCTGTGATCAAAGCTGAATTTTCAGCATCATTACTCCAGTCTTCAGTGTCACATGATCCTTCAGAAATCATTCTAATATGCTGATTTGCTGCTCAAGAAACATTACTGATTATTTTTATTAATGTTGAAAAAGTTGTTTTTGTATTGCTGATGTTATAGTTTTTGATAATATTTTTAAAAGATATTATTATAGATGTTTATATTATATATTTTTTTTAAATTAAGTTTTAGTTTTTAGTTCTAGTTAGTTTTAGTTATTTTAGTACTAAAACTAAACAAAAATGAGAAATGTTGCTTTGGCAACCAGCTAAAATAAAGCTAAAGGCCTAAGTTTAAGATATGTTTATATTTTATTTTAATTCTGTTAATGTTTATTTTATTTCAAGTAATAAATGTTTACATTTTTACATTCTTTGATGAATATAAAGTTCAACAGAACAGCATTTATGTGAAATAGGAATATTTTGCAACATTATAATTGTTTGATCAGTTTAATGCATTCTTGCTGAATAAAAGTGTTCATTTCTTTAAAGGGAGGGCCTACCCATGTAACTTTTTTGTTCAAAATTAACAAAATTTAAATAATGCGTCAATACATCATCAATCCTTCTTCCAAAACATGTTGTTGTCTTACCCTGATTCACTGGTAAGCCTATTATAGGTGTTTATATTTTAGACCTGTCGGGATGGTTTTCGCGGGAAATTGCGTTCATACGTCACTCGTCTCGTCATATCCATAGGTTAGTTGTAACAACGAGCGCGAAAGGTTGATTTGGAGCTCGTTAAATGTCGAACCTCCAGGGAATCATCCGTTTTAAACAAACGCCGAACAGAGGAGAGTCTGCTGACCAAAAGAGAAGGCGACAAAGCTCTTAATACAGCAAGAATCAAAGTCGGTTTGGCTTTTCGGAGATGGCAAGAACTGAGGGATTTGAAATGTTGTAAAAGCAACGTTTTTATTACTCAACTGGTGAGTAAAGTATTTTATTGAACAGATACATTCTCACTGTAAAGCATTATCTACTGCGAAAGATCATATTCATCCGCACAATCATGCAGAGCCGAAGCACAACTAGCCTAAAACAATGTTCTTCCGCAAAATGCATGCAATTTTTGTTTTTTAACTGTTAGATGGCCAAAATTTACATATTGTAGCCTACTTTTAAAAATACTGACCTCAAACCTTTAAACAGTAGTATTTATAAATATAGTATCTTACAGTACCACGGTATTAAAGCAGCGTTCCCATCTTAGTTAAGTATGTTCATCATGTGGGGCAGGATGTCCATCAGGAATTGATTGAGGCTGAAAAGTGACTTTTTGACCACCAGATCGATGAGGTCAGCTGAAATAGAAAGTCATTTCAGAAGTGGAATGAGTTAATTCATTTTGATGAAAGATTTAAGGTAAGAAGGCATTTTTTATGTAATAACATAAATCATTCACAGTATGTAAATTAAGAAAGTAATTAATTAATTGCACGTTTGACTTAAAAGTGGATGCCTGATGAAGATCATGCGATCGAAACGTTGCTAATAAAATAGTGTGCGGGATTCTTTTTGGTTTTTTTCTGATTTAAATCCATATTGATGACAAATTATCATGGTTGTCACACATTTTAATAACACAAAGCTAGTGAGATTAGTGATTCACACTCTAAAGTTTGTTGCCTTTTATATGAATGCAGCTGTGCACCTGATGTGGTTTTGCTGTTCGAATGAGAATCATTAAATCTAAATAAGCATGTGGACTCAGGTGTAAGTAATCTCCAGCCAATCCTGTTTAGGACAAAAACATGGCACAGAGGAGAAAAAAACAGCCCTGTCTGAAACACCTCTATTTTTAGTCATTTTGAGGTGTTTCAGTCTGTACGGCACCATAAGTGCCTCTTTTTTCCCCTCACCTTAAGGTCCTGAAAAGCCAATAGAAGCAAAAATATGAAATAAAAGAGCAAAGTGAAGACAGGACACTTTCAGTGAAGATCCCTGGAGTAATAATGCACATGCACTGTGCCACAAAAAGGATTTACAGATGGAAAGAAAGGCCACATAATACAAATATAAACTTTTTAAAGTGTTTTTCTCAGTCGGACTTACTTTTGAAGTGTTTTTAGGTCAAGTAATTAGTATTAATTATGTCCAGCCTGGATTTGAGTACATTTAGCTATTTAAAAAACTGAAATTTTGTGTAGTGAGGATACAGAGAGAGGAAATGGCAGTCTAGTGCACAATGATTTCCCAAGGCTGTTCTGTTTCGGCTTGCGTGGTCGTCTTCATACATAATGGATCACACTAGAATCGGAGCTCCGGCGTTTTAAAAGGCTTTTCTGTGTCCCCTACACGCTACACTTAGATGATACACACATGCAAGGTGTCATCAACATGCTTCATTAGAGGAAAAAATCCCCTATTATCACAGAATAATGCTAATTAAAGAGTTCACACCAGCAGCATTTGCATGGCTACTTCTTGCTTTGTAGATAAGTTTGGGGTGGTACGATTTTTTTAATGTTTTTTAAAGTCTCATCAAGGCTGCATTTATTAGATGAAAAATACAGTAAAACGTTATAAACCTGTGAAATATTATTGCAATTCAAATTACCTGTTTTTAAATGAATATATGTTAAAATGTAATTTATTCCTGTGATCAAAGCTGAATTTTCAGCATCACTACTCCAGTCTTCAGGGTCACATGATCCTTCAGAAATCATTCTAATATGCTGATTTGCTGCTCAAGAAAAATGTATGATTATTATCAATGTTAAAAAACAGCTGTGCTGCTTCATATTTGTGTGGAAACTGATACAGTATCTGTTTTCAGGATTCTTTGATGAATAGAAAGTTCTAAAGAACAGCATTTATTTGAAATAGGAAATTTTGTAATATTATAAATGATACATTTTCAGCATGCTTGCTGAATAAAACTCTTAATTTCTTTCCAAAAAAAAACAACATTTTGAATTAATATATAATATTTTATCTTATTTTCAATAACTTATATTTTATAATAAATATTATACTGTTGTTTTTATTCATTATTTGCAATGCATATTTAGATTATAAGTTTATTTTCCCATGAAAATATATTAAATAAACTGATTTGTATCTTTCTCTCTTGTGTGGTTCAAGAACTCTTTGAAAGTTTCCCTGAAATAAAGTCTGCCAAAAAAGTGTCTGGTTACTTTTGCGCTTTAATTGTATTATATTATATTATATTATATTATATTATATTATATTATATTATTGTTTAAGCAACTTCTATACTCTAAAAAGTAATTCAGAGGAGCTGTTTCCACAACTTAAATAAATGCATGGTTGCAAGTCAAAAATTCTAATTTATTGTTTTAATTCAACCTTTTCAGTTGCAAACATTATTTTGTACAGTTCTGTTGACATAATAATGTTGATCATTACATCAACTTAATATCATCTGTAACTTAAACTCAAATTTCTGTGTTAATTGGCTTATTTTTTTAAATAGGTTGTAGTAACTTAATGAAATTGTCTTGATAACTTCAGAAATTAGGCAGTGGATTTCTTGTTCCCAGCATGCTTTGCATAGGAGAACAAATGTTGAAATGAAGTGAAATTTATTTGTTTTTAGTGAACGGAAAGACCTGTTAGTGTTTAATACTGTTGTGTTTGACATTTAAAAGAGTTTCTGTAATGCTGAAGTTTTTGTGGTTATCATTGTGCTAAAAGTAAACACTACATTGACTCTATAAGCAATGACTGCGCTAATGCCAGTGACAAGTAATATCTTGTTCATTAAATATACATGTTAAATAATTTGTGCTAGCATGTGCTATGATAGCTGTTGATTTGAACTGAAGTAGATCAGATTAATTGGTTCCAGCTAACTCTGGTAGTTGGAGCGACTTAACTTTTTTGAGTAATCAACTTAAAAATTTGTGTTTATGCTACAAATTATTAAGTTCCTCTAATGTACCTTGTTGGTTGAACGTAAAAATTCATTCAAAGTTGTCATAACTCAAAAAAAATGTTGCATTAATTTTTTTGTTGAGCCAACACATTATTTTTAAGAGTGTATTTTCAGTTAGTGACAGATTTTCAACTTTTGTGATTAAATTATTATTATTATTAAGGTTAAAATTAACATATTAGTGGTTAAATTTTACATTGAGAATGCTTTTTTCTGTTGACCCATGGCTTTTGTTTAACGTCTGCTCCTTTACGCCGTAACACTCTTGGTTTCGCCACCCACAGTCAACACAATGACAACTACACTGGAAATTGATATTCATCCCCTCGCTGCTTGACTGAACATTTTATATCAAAGAGAAACCAGACTTTGATGTGTTACTGTGGCTGGAGATCTAAGACTGGAAAGTGTCAAATGAGTCCAATTGTGCAGAGACGTTACGAACAGGCTGTGATGGCGGATGATGTTTGTGACGGGGCCGTTGAGAAGCATATCATGTATCTTTCCTTGTTTGACGTTTGCTAATGGTGGAGATCCTCTGGTCTCCCTTTGCATTGAACTTTGAGCGTCGTAACTTTGCAGATGTTGTTTATAATCAAACAGCAACATTACACACTAACTAAAGTTAAAAAAGTGAAATCATAATCATGGACCCCTTTAAACTATAATACATTTTGATTAAATTGCATCTAACATGCAATAAATTGCCCAGATTGATGACGTCAGCTGAAAAAAGTCGTTTCATATTATAAAGACAAAGATTTTCCTTTGAAATAATGTGCATTAATATTAAAGTAAATGCAAATATCTGAATGTCATTGCTTTAGATAACAAAATATCAAAGTGAGTGTCATTTTATCATCTCATGCAGTGACATTCAGACATTAAATGCGGCTTAATGTCCAAATACTTAATGTCTTCACACAAACACTGGAAAAGAAAAAAAAAATCTCTGATTTAGGACCTAAACTATTGCAAAACCATAAGAAACCACAAGAAATGAAAATGTGACGAGATCGTCATTAATACAGAATGCGTTTATGAAGTTGTTTCACATCAGATCTGCTCGTAGCCTGAAGAGAAAAATCATAAAAGCACAGTCTTTCCACTTGAATCCAATGATCCAAAACTCATGGAAATGTCAGGATATTTTACCCTCTAGAAACTGATTTCAACCAGAAAAAAGTGAGGGCAAAAGAACAACTTCAAAACATAAAAATATCATTTAATAACCCGTTTTTACATTGACGAGTTTGATGTAAAAATGTTTCATGTTCAAAAATGGTCATGTTGCATTAATGTTACAAGGTTTTAAATGATATGAGAGTGATTAATGAGACAATACTCTTGAGAAAGATATATTCATTCTGGTATGTTGCAAGTTTTGACTTTTCAGTTTAATAAAATATATAATAAGAATGAGTGTGTAACCACAACAGCCTCTTGCAGGAGGTCCAGTCAGATGCAGTTTGTCTGAAGTTCTGCCATCCCTCTGTGTTCACATTACAGGCCCTAATGCTCTGCTTCGATTTTTTATTTTTTATTTATTTATTTTTTTTGCTCAGATCTTTTTCTTTTAGATCAGCATGATCTCACCCGCCCTGAAATGTCCTGCTCAAAACTCTGTGCATTTCTGCAAAAACAAGAGAAGTTTAGGTAACAGCAAATTGCAAAACTAATTTGCTAAAACGGTTCCCTTGAGTTTTGCTTCAATCTCAATGAAGTCTCGGGTCTCCAGCTGACTTCCTTTGCTACTGCTTTCATCTGTTTTCTTTGACTTTTTTTTCCCAGTGTAGGTGCTCCGGCTGTGAACGATGAAGTAACTTATGATGTTGGAGAAATGCGTGAATGTTAATATGACGGTTCACAATGGGGTCAATCGGATGTGCGTCTGATCCAGGATTCCCAAGTGGCCTAAATCTGCTATGAAAAGATGCAAAATAACCAAAATATTATGGGACATTTTCAGCATGTAGCAAAATGACTGATAAAAGGACTTTCTCTGATAAAGGGGCTATCCTTTTGATATTCCCGGTGAAACCGGCCCGAGCCCTTCACATAAAAATCAGTCAACATGCTTTCATAGACAACCTAGGAAGTCGGGGAAGGTCTAATTTTTTTGGGGGGACCTATTATGCCCCTTTTCACAAGATGTAATATAAGTCTCTGGTGTCTCCAGAATGTCTCTGTGAAGTTTCAGCTCAAAATACCCCAGATCATTTATTATAGCTTGTCAAATTTGCCTCTATTTGTGTGTGAGCAAAAACACGCCGTTTTTGTGTGTGTCCCTTTAAATGCAAATGAGCTGCTGCTCCCGGCCCCCTTTCCAAAAGAGGGTGGAGCTTTAACAGCTCACGCTTCGGTTGTTCAACAACAACAAAGCTGGAGAATCTCATGCAGCCAAAATGAGGATTGTCAGTAACGGTGTTCAGCCTTACGTTGTTCAAACCGGAGTCGACACTGATGGAGAGACTCAGGAAGAAGTTACAACTTTCTGAATGGTTAGTGGATAAATTGTAGTTGCTGTGGAGTTGATTCAACTCATCCACTAGCATGTGCCGTCATGTTCATCTTTTGTGTTGAATTGACCCTCGTTTGTGAAGCAGTCCGGTGTAAAATGACGGCATGTCAACAACACTCTACTACAACAACTCTTCCTCTTCTCTAAAGAGCTCGACCCCCCTTTGCCTTTGAAACTTTGCCAAACAGGTGTTAAGGTTGTTACAATGGGGGGACTGGTTTCCTTTTTGCCATCTTTTTTGATTCTTTACCAAATCTAAAGAACCTTATTCCACTATAAAGAACCTTTCTCCATTTGAAAGGTTCCATGGATGTCGAAGGTTCTTTATGGAACCATCGATGCCATTTTTAAAGAGTGCAGATGCTGCATAAAGTTTAACTCATTTGGAGGTGGGAAAATTTACAGTTTGAGTCTCCTAATTCCAACCTATGTTAAGTGATAATAAGGTGTCTGTTGTGTAGTTAACCACAGCAAATGAAGCGACAGGCACTTTCATACAGTATACTCAAATGAATTTGCATAACATATCAGCAGCGTGTTTACCTCCAACACTCCTGAAGGGAATGAAACAATGTCTTCTTCAAAGCAGTCACACATTAAAGACATCTAGTCTGAAACATCCGCTTCATAAAACTGGCAGCATGTTCTCTTCTGTTTGTGAGCAGGGAGGATATAATATTAAGATTCATATAAACACAATGGAAACAGAATGGAGATGTGTGATGCTGTACATTAGAAAAACATTTGTTTGAGAAATATTGTAGCACAGAAGATAAGACAAGACCACCTTCTGTTAAACTGGAGGAGCAATTGATTTTCATAGAAAGTGTGTGTGGATTAAAAGTGCAGAATTTTCATTGCCAATTTCAGATATTTTCAAAACAAAGTAAATAAGAGAGACACACATCTATAAAAACATATGACAAAATAATTAAAACTTTACCTAAAATTAAAATGGAAAATACAAAAATAAAATTGTTAATGATAGTAAAATAACTCTGAATCCTATGCATGTATACGCAAACACAGACACAAATGTTTCAAGCTAAATTCTGACTGTTTGTGATGCTAAACACTGGCATTATAAGTGGACCTCTTGGGGAAAAAATGAAATATGACTTCTTTAAATTCTGTGAGATGCGCCTGTGTTTCGCTCACGGCCATCAGATGCATTTATCTGTGATAAACGGCCCATTTTTTGGAGCTGCAATTTAAATGGAGACCTTTAGGAAACACACAGTCCTCATTCATTCTGAACAAATATATGAGTGCATGGCCTGTTCCCTTTACGGTTCCTAAATCAATTTGTAGGCGTAACATACTGGATGGACAAATACATATTTGTGTATGAAAGCAGGGGTGAGCAAAATTCATCATGTAAGTTTTGGCTCTCTTTCAATTCACGAGTTTATTGAATTAGTCTCGCAGGATGTTGAACTGGAATTTGAATGACAGAAAATCAGTGAAACAAGAAAAGAACATAATTATATCATTTATTGTGACTAATTATGCATATTCATTCCATGATTTTTTTTTTTCTGTTTAGATATATTTATCTAAACTACTCAAATATTGTCACTCAAACAATTAACAGCTATCAAAACTTTACTTTACATAATGTCAACACTTATTCATAATTAGTCATTATTAATCAAAAGTATTTATTATATATACAGTTTTTATTGATATATTTTGAATTGGTTTTCATTTTTATATTTTCTGATTTCACTTTAATTTTACTTAAAGTAATTTTGTAGATTTTTAGTTATAAAATCCATCCCTCTGTCCATTCATCCATACATCTCTCCCTCCATCCCCCATCCCTCATCTGTCCAAATCATGGCCATCTGGCATCATTCCCTCCATCTGTCCATCTCCATCATCCATCCCTCCATCTGTCCATTCATGCCATCCCTCCATCATGCATCCATCTGATGGGTGTGTCCATCTGGTCCATCATGGGTCCACATCCATCCACCAATCCATCTGTCATCTGCATCCATCCCTCATCTGTCCATCTCTCCATCCATCCCTCCATCTGTCCATCATCCATCCCTCCATCTGTCCATCCATGCATCCATCCCTCCATCTGTCCATTCATGCATTCATCCCTCCATCTGTCCATTCATGCATCCCTCCATCTGTCCATCATCCATCCCTCCATCTGTCCATTCATGCATCCATCCCTCCATCTGTCCATCATCCCTCCATCTGTCCATTCAGCATTCATCCCTCCATCTGTCCATTCATGCTCATCCCTCATCCATCATGCATCCATCCTCCATCTGTCCTCATCCATCCCTCCATCTGTCCATTCATGCATTCATCCCTCCATCTGTCCATTCATGCATTCATCCCTCCATCTGTCCATTCATGCATCCATCCTCCATCTGCATCCATGTCCATCATCCATCCCTCCATCTGTCCATTCATGCATTCATCCCTCCATCTGTCCATTCATGCCCATCCCTCCATCTGTCCTCATTCCATCCATTCATGCATCCATGTCCATCTCCAGCATCTGTCCATCTCTCCATCCATCTGTCCATCATCCATCCCTCATCTGTCCATCTCTCCATCCATCCCTCCATCTGTCCATCATCCATCCATCCATCATCCCTCCATCTGTCCATCATCCATCCCTCATCTGTCCATCTCTCCATCCCTCCCTCTGTCCATTCATGTCCATCCCTCCATCTGTCCATTCACATCCATGTCCATTCATGCATTCATCCCTCCATCTGTCCATTCATGCATCCATCCCTCCATCTGTCCATTCATGCATCCATCCCTCCATCTGTCCATTCCATCCATCCCTCCATCTGTCCATTCATGCATTCATCCCTCCATCTGTCCATCAGCCATCCCTCCATCTGTCCATTCAATCTGTCCATCCATCCACATCCATCCCTCATCTGTCCATCTCTCCCCCATCCATCTGTCCATTCATGCATTCATCCCTCCATCTGTCCATTCATGCATCCATCCCTCCATCTGTCCATCCCTCATCTGTCCATCCATGTCCTCATCCATCCTCATCTGTCCATCCATTCATGCCTCCATCCCTCCATCTGTCCATTCACATGCCTCCATCCCTCCATCTGTCCATTCATTCCTCCATCCCTCCATCCATCTGTCCATCTGTCATCATCCATCCCTCATCTGTCCATCTCTCCATCATCCCTCCATCTGTCCATTCATGCATCCATCCATCCATCCATCCATCCATCCATCCATCATCCATCCATCCATCCATCCATCCATCCATCCATCCATCCATCCATCCATCCATCCATCCTCCATCCATCCATCCATCCATCCATCCATCCATCTCTCCATCCATAGATCCCTCTAATTTTAATGTTTTAGTTTTTTTGTACATTTTTAGTAATAAAGTCTATCCATCCATCCATCCTTTTACATCCTGTTTGTAAATTCATGACCTGAATTGGAGTTCAGCAGTAATGTTTCAGTAAAGGCAGCTCATGGCAGAACATCAACCTTTTGTTTTCTGACATTTTTATGAAAGGAGAGCTGTATCTGGCAGTAAAGCTGGTGTTGTCAGGAGGTGTCAAGAAACAGACTGAACATGTTCTCTGTTCTGCGCAACTGACTGAACTTTTGCCTCTGTTCCTTTAGTCCCAGCAGGCACCGGGGCCTTGGAAGGCAGCACAGGTTGCCAGTAGTTTCAGTTTAGTTTGTAATGATCCTCGAACCTCAGAAATCATAGAGGACCTTGATTTGCTCACGCTCAAGGGCGTCTGCTGCCCGGAACACTGTCACACCAGCCACAAACACAAACCCAGACTTGAAAGAATAATTCATTCCAAAATGAAATTTCTGTCATTGTTTATTCACCTTCATGTCGTTCCAGAACTCTATGACTTTTCTTCTTCTATGGGACACAAAATATGATCTTTTAAAGAATGTTTTACACATTCACATTTTCTTGACTTCAGTGAAACTGTAATTTTATACTTAAATGTTAAACATCTTTATAAATCAGTGTTGTTTTATTATCATTGAGATACTATTATAGATTTTATTGATATTTTGAATTAGTTTTTATTTTTATATTTCATAGTTTTAATTTTATTTTAGCAATTTTGTATATTTTTAGTAATAAAATCCATCCCTCCATCATCATCATCCAATATCCATTCATCCCTCCACCCACCCAATCATTCATCCATCCATCTATCTATCCATCCACCCATACATACCTCCATCTCTATCCATAAATCCATCCATCCATAAATCCATCCACTCATATATCCATCCATCCATCCCTCTACCCAATCATCTATCCATCCACCCATACATACCTCCATCTCTATCCATAAATCCATCCATCCATAATCTATCCACTCATATATCCATCTATCCATCCCTCTCCCAATCATCTATCCACCACCCATACATACCTCCATCTCTATCCATAAATCCATCCATCCATAAATCCATCCACTCATATATCCATCCATCCATCCATCCATCCATCCCTCCACTCAATCATCCATCCATCCATCCATCCATCCATCCATCCATCCATCCATCCATCATCCATCCATCCATCCATCCATCCATCAATCATATCTCCATCCATCCATCCATCCATCCATCCATCCACCCATACATCCCTCCATCCATCTCTCTATCCATAAATCCATCCATCCATCCATTCCTCCACCCAATCATCCATCCATCCACCCATCCATCCATCCAATCGTATCTCCATCTATCTATCCATCCACCCATCCATACATCCCTCCATCTCTCTGTCCATAAATCTATCCATCCATCCCTCCATCCGATTATTTTTGATTAATAATAAACTCCATATGGTGAACAAATAAATGGCTCTTTAACCATAACACAAGCAAAAGGTACAAAATCACTTTCCCTTCACAAAATATTAATGCCATTTGTTCAACATAACTGTTTTTTCATCTTCTATTTTCTGTAGCACGATTTCCCAGGAATGACCTGGAAATATGTACATGTATACTTTCTTTTCTTCTCTAGTTTTAAAGAGAGACCTACTTAATGCTCATCAAAGGGAGGAGAAACCCTTGCACGAGACAGATGTGTAAAAACTCAGCAAACGGCAAATAAATCAACTTGAAATGGGTTTATACTGTATGAAACACACAATAATATCTGTGGTTTTCAAAAGGTTTTGCTTCACATTTTATCCAGGAAAAGTGAAGCATTTTCTTCCTATTTAATCAACCATAAACCTGCTTATTTTGCTATAAAAACATGCATGATTAGTAAGCAGTCAGTTTTGAGTCACGACCTACCAGTTGAGATCCACTGACTTACTTAATAATTCTATCATAGATTACTCGTTCGCCAAGACAATATTATGTCTCGCCTTGCACTTAACAAAAGACCTCACGCTCTTTAATTAAAGGTAATGTTATTGTGTGTGACTCTAATGGAGGATGATGGATATGATGCCCTGCTGTTTGATGAACTGTGTGCCATTTATAATTTCTAATAATTGCACAGATGCCGAGATGATGTCACACATGCTGTCTAAATTGCTCGAGGTCACTTCTCTTGATGACAAACATAACAGAACACATTTTCCATAAATCATATGTGACTGTTTTTCATTTTCACATCAGGGAATCCAAAAATGAGACTTCACAACATTAGATGCATGCAGCTTCTTTCTCCTCCCTCCATGCAATGAAATTGTGATCCTCGATCAAATTGGTGGTCTAACACAAACAAAATGGTGAAAATAACAGTGCTCGAACAAGCCGAGGTCCGTGCCGTTGCTGCTGGATTCGAGGGGAAGGTCTCAATCTGCTGCCAGCCAAAATGGACCTGATACATAATAGACAACAGTACAGCTGGAGGAGAGAAAAAATTCAGTGACCGAAGAAAATGTGGAGGGAAAAAACAGTAATAAGTTTCTGTGCTGCATTTCACCAGCCTTAACCTCGGGGGGAACGTGGCAAACTGCATGTAGAGCTACTCCAGAAATAGAGAGAGAGGAAAAATCTGTCCTATAACCAAGCAAATGAAAGAGGAGACATCATTCAGACCATATTCAAGTAGCGAAACTACTTGTTTTATCCTCCGTGCCGTGAGACATCGTGGTTAAAAACAGATCAATTTTTCCAGGAAATCACTGGGAAATTGCAGTACTACTGTGTTAGATCATATCGCTGGATGCCTGGGCAAAGGATTCACTGCAATCATCTCCCAAAAAATGTATGATCACACTTGAGCCCATGTGGGCAGATTGCTGGACTATGCTTGTTTCAACTGGAAAGGAATGTGTATGATTAAAAAAAGTTTAAAAGCAGGAAAGCCTGCACACAATGTCCTTTGAGAAAAGAAAGTCTTCGAAAGTCTTTATTCAGAGGCCATAAAAATACAATAGTGCTCAGTGCACAGACAAAAGGTTTTCGATATCACATCATTGTCTACATATAGATTATGAACAGTACCGGGTAGATTACTTGCAAATTGTAGTCCATTAATGAAAATAGATTACATGTAATCTATTTACACATTTTAGGTAATAATCTGACTACTTTTTGACCTTTTAGCTTTAGCTTTTAGTTTATCATGTAGATTTGATAGGATAAGCTAGTACTGTAGTGATATAAAAATACAAAGAGAAAAAATATATATGTTGACAATTTGTCATCAACAAAATGAAGTGCATTAAACATTACATTATGTTAGGGTTTCCAAAACTGGGGTTTGTGAAGGAACTGCAAGGGGTTTGTAAGTTGTCGAAAAGCTAATAATTAATTAAACAATAAAAAATGTAACATTTTAAAATAAAAACATTCAAAATAAAACACAAAAATGATTACATATTTTGTTATGCTGTGTGACCTCTGACTTTCTGAATGTACTATAGGCTGAACATACAATAGCAATAATCTGTTTTTAGAAAGGATCATTTAAAAAATAGAAAAGTAATCATGTTATCAGTAAAAATGTAACTGTAGTCTGATTATGAGTATTTTAATAATTTTATTTATTTTAAAAAGTATATAATTTTTGGAATCTGATTACGTAATCCAGATTACATATAATCACATTAATCAGTCATATATGAACATCTGCCAAATGCATAAATGGTCCAAAAATTAAACAATCTACTGTACCTTTAAGATAAATCAGCAACCCTTTATATATATATATATATATGTTTTGTTTTTGTTTTTTTCCTAACTTTACTTGTTTTTTTTGTCTAGTTTAGGGTCTAGTTTAAAGCTAATGATAAATGTAAAATTAAAATCAATAATTTTCAAATAATAATAAAAAAAATCAAACACTTACTAAAAAGACGCAATGTTTTATTTCTTTATGTGCCTGTCATGTGGCCATTAACCAACATTAGAGCAATATGAACATCTGTTGCATGAAGAATCTGTTACTTTACTGAAATATTACTCTCAGGGGGATGTTGTGTAAACACTGTAGGTTAAATGTGTTCAGCTGGGTCTAATTTGACGACCTGATGTGGATGAACAACATGTTGTGATGTTTCAGCATCTCCTTTAAACCATTTGCTGAAAAAGAAAACTTACTTTTTTTTGAGAGAGAGAGAGTTTCAAGTCCTGTTTTGTACTCTATACATGGAAAGTGCCAGCTGTCGTTAACAGGATTTGCATTCCTAAAAAAGTAGTTTCTTCTGAGTGGTTTTCACTTGTGCTGTTCTTAAGGTGAAATTGCTTTCCTGGCACGTCCTGCGCACCATCTTGAACCACCTACAATAGCTAATGTTTTTTTTCCCTGGGCAATTACTTCACTCACACCCACTTATATTAATATATGCATGTGTTTTTGATGCTGGAGAGTGCCGTTTTGATGAAGTTTAGGTCTTGATTAGAAAGTGTATGAATCAAAATCTGATTTGCTAATCTAATTTTTAATGTATATTTCACAATGTAAAGGTGGCCCAATGCAAATTTTTATTTTTAGTATTTTGTCTTGTTTTCCAGTACAAATATCTAAAAATTCTTAAAGCAAGATACGTTTACTTGAGAAACCTTGATATGACTTGATATTAAAGGGATAATTCACAAAAAATTAAAATGATCCCATGATTTACTCACCCTCAAGCCATCCTAGGTGTATCTTCTTTCAGACGAACACATCCGGAGTTATATTAAAAATATCATGGCTCTTCCAAGCTTTATAATGGTAGTGAATGGGGGGCGAGATTTTGAAGCCCAAAAAAGTGCATCCATCCATTATAAAAGTAATCCATACGGCTCACTCTTCTGCTGGACCTCGACTTGCATACAACCATTGCTGGAAGCCAGTGATTATATCAATCTATCTATCTGACGATAGCCAGCTCTATTAAATAATGCCAGAATAAAATTTTTAGGTGAATTGTTTTCTAAAAAAAAAAAAAAAAAAAAAAAAAGTTGCCAGCAAATTGCTGAAGACACAAGCGCTTGAAAATGTTATTTGATAGTGCATGTGATTGCGGTCTAATTAGTTGAGCGCGAGGGGGAAATGTGAAGGGAGTAATTAGGCTTTGATGCCAAATTGTTGATGCAGCTTTCCCTGAAAATGTGAAGTTTGTTCCCCAGAGTGCACCTCAACCTGACACGCATGGAATATCAACCGCGGCTGAACAAAGCTGCCTCGCACGTGTGCATGCAAAGGTGTCTCGCTTCTCCTTAGGTATAAGTGGTTTGTCATGTTGCATTCTGCTCAGCGCATCTGAACAAGGGTGTTGTGGGTTTTATTTGCCTTCCTGTGACCTCCTTCTGTTTCTCTGCCCCTGTTATGTTTTAGAAGCACTTCTGCCAAGGTGCTGCTCATGTGAAATGAATGTTTATCAGTAAGTCTATTTAAGCGATGGTGACCGGCGATTTCTACAGGAGATGCACTGTTGGATGCGAGCTTGGCCCGGTGCCCGGACGCTCTTTACCACCCTCACCGCATCGCCCTGTATGTGAGATCGCATTAGGAGGGCGAAAACAAGACACTAAAAGCCCATCATGCAGTGCACGCAGCAGCCATCGAGGGTTGATAAAGAAATGCTGCTCGCTCGGGGTACCTGGAAATGGGCAGTAAAGTCTGACAGGTCAGACATCATGTGATGGCCTATTATTAAATGTTTGCGTCATGAAAAACAGTAAATTGCTTTGTTGCAGAGGGTGGGTTGTTATACTTTAGGCTATGTGTAGTCCTTAAAGTCTGCTGGGCCATTAAAAAGAACATTTTTAAGATTCTGTTCGAAGAAAAACTGCTGTGTCTTTTTTTGGAGCTTGACATATTGCTCATTATGATGAACTGCCATTACATGGGGAAAACAGTGTAAAGGCACGTTCACACCAGGAACAATAACTATATTAGTGTCCACACCAATGCAGGATAATGTTTTGTTTATTATAAGCCTGTGTTGTCTGCCGTCTGCTTTAAATGGTCGAACTCTTTAAAGCAGGGTGGA
The DNA here is from genome assembly GCA_028476615.1 of Culter alburnus. Lineage (NCBI taxonomy): Eukaryota > Metazoa > Chordata > Actinopteri > Cypriniformes > Xenocyprididae > Culter > Culter alburnus. The sequence goes on along the minus strand of JAOTNS010000602.1, from coordinate 385,363 downwards.
TTCTGATTGGCTGTCTTTATTGTTCATCAGCTGGTAAAAATCATGCTAAAAGTGATTCCAATGATATTGTTCCTCTGCATCATTATCGTTATAGTTGTGGTGTGGACTCTGCTATTCTTTTACATTTTGAATGACTTTTATTACTAAATCTTCGTCCTTGAAGTGAACGGGCCTATGGAAGTTTGTTTTCACCACTGTATAAAAATAAAAGAGGTAATTGTGACCTCTTATTTCAAATTTCTGACCTTTTTTTTCTCGTAATCAGGATTGCGTGATATCATATTTCAAGATAGTGAGTCGCAGTTGTGAGTTATTAAATCAGATTGCCTGATATAAAGTCAGAATTGTGTGATATAAAGTCAGAATTTCAGAATTGTGTGATATAAAGTCAGAATTTCAGAATTGTGTGATATAAAGTCAGAATTGTGAGATATAAAGTCATATAAAGTCAGAAGTAAAGCAGAATTGTGAGATATAAGTCAGAATTGCAAGTCAGAATTGCAAGTTATAAAGTCCGAAAGATATAAAGTCAGAATTGCGAGATATAAAGTCAGAATTTGCAAGTTATAAAGTCCGAGAAGTCAGAAGATAAAGTCAGAATTGTGTGATATAAAGTCGAGATATAAAGTCGAATATAAAGTCAGAATTGCAGTTATAAAGTCCGAATTGCGAGAATATAAAGTCAGAATTTCGAGATTAAGTCAGAATTGTTATAAAGTCGAATTGCGAGATATAAGTCGAATTGCGAGCGAGATATAAAGTCAGAATTGCGAGTTATAAAGTCCGAATTGCGAGATATAAAGTCAGAATTGTGATATAAAAAGTCAGAATTGCGAGTTATAAAGTTGCAAGATATAAAGTCAGAATTGCGAGTTATAAAGTCAGAATTGCAAGATTTAAAGTCAGAATTGCAAGAAAAAAGTCAGAATTACGAGAAAAAAAGTCAGAATAATGAGATATAAATTTGCAATTGTGAGAAATCATAGTCGCAGATTCCATTGAGTTGTGTTGGTAACATACCATAACATATGGCTATGGTAGGCCAATAAAAAGAGCAAAGCATTTTGTCCACAACAGTCGTCCATTATTATCAAGGAATCACAATTTAACACTGCACAAATTAATCTTGTGTTAGGCGAGCTTAAAGATGCTTTAATAATTTGAGCACTAAAGCTGTGCTGCTAATTTTCTTTTTATTGGCACTCTGCATTAAACTGCTGCGTTTAATTACTCATTTCTAGCATGGGCTGACTTTAACAGTACAGTGCAAACAATAATTAGGTCAATGGCACATTATTTTGGCCAGTGAACACCGAAATTGAAAGGGAAGTCTCTCTTAAACATGTCCTCTGGCAGTGTGTCTAGTTCTCCTTGCATTTCATAAATGCATGCAAGAAATCAATAATATTATTAAGAGGAACAAGAGGAATGTTATTGGCTTTAGTAAGAGAGTTACTGCTGCTAAATACACATAGACGTATGTTACATGACTACAGTTTTGCATTTTTCTTGTTTCATACGTTCACAAATTTCTTTTAAAATTCATTTAATTTTTCTTTTTTTTTATAGCCTACAAATCATAAAAAATATAAAAATTGTTATTCAGTGTTATTAAAATCACAGAGAATACAGAGTATTACAAGAAAGATTTGTTTTTCATGTATATGTATGCTATATTGTATTTGCATTAGCAAAATAAATGCATATAATTGATTTATTTATATATGTAAAAGTGAAAAGACAGCTCTATGTGAGTAGTATATGCGTTGATAATATTAAACAAATAGATAAATAGTTTTCAGTTTTTTGGTGATATTCAAATATAGGCAGTGGTTGATGACATACACAATTTTACTTGAGTTTCACAAATTCACACTCATGTATACATAAATAGAGTAAAGCTTATGCATATTTGGAGTGCTGTCCAAGGGGAGGGCTCCGAGCTCGGAATTTGGCCCGAACCCAGAGTACTCCCCCTTCCCTGGATTAGGAATAGTTTGAAGTGAGAAGATGGGCTGGCGGAGGGGTGCTGGAAAACTGTCATGGAACAGAGGTAAGTCTCGTTAACTGAGTGGATTAACTGAATGTGCTCCTCCTGTGTTATTTAGGTTAATTATCTGAACGTACTCCTCCCGAACTTTGTTAATAAAACATTAAAGTACAAAAGTACTTACACAAAATATTTGTCAACACAAAATGCTTGTTGACAAAGGATATAAAAACAGACGTCACATAGGGCTAAATGCACAATATTTTAAGAAGAACACTATGCAAATAGTTTATATAATTTGATCTGCTACAGCAGTGGGGAAGACGCATGGCCATTAATTTGTGTTATTTTAATGTTATATTTAGGGTTGATTTTTTTGTTTTTGTTTTTGTTTTTGTTTTTTTTACCAAAAAACCTACCCTGTTGAGATGGTGATATGGAAATGTCCGTATCCAAGTGTGCTGCCTGATGATTGCCATGATTTTCATTTATAATAATCAGTCCTAAAATTCGCCATTTGCAGCATCGGTCGCACTTGCCCTCAGATTCAGAGGATCTCCCTGTTCTTGGCTCATTTTCAGTCAGACTTGTGAATAACTGGAGACTCGCTCTGAACGGATCACTGAATCAGAGAGTTGTTGACTCAAACAGCTGCAATTGGATCAGCCCAGTTTGCGAAATAATCGTTTGATGCGATTTGTGAACCAATTTAACAGACTCATTGAAAAGAGTTCACTGATCGGACACCGCTGTTGCGTCTTCGAACACGTGATGATTTCATCAAAGTAAAGAGGAACGAGATGTTTGTTTTTTTTAGGAACTGTAGTGGAGTAAAAAGTATGATATTATGCTTTATAATGTAGTGAGGAAAAAGTAAAGGTTTCTTAAAATAAAAATAGGCTACTCCAGTGAAGTACAGATACTTGAAAAATGTAGGCTACTTAAGGGGTTAGTTCACCCAAAAATGAAAATTCTGTCATTAATTACTCACCCTCATTTCGTTCCAAACCCGGAAGACTTTTGTTCATCTTCGGAACACAAATGAACAAGTCTTTTTCATGAAATCTGAAAGCTTTCCGCCCCTCCATAGACAGCCACGCAACTATCACTTTGGCACATCAAAGAGTTCATAAAACTAATCCATATGAATTGAGTTTAGTCGATTAATTGCAATTAAACCACATGCGATTTGGCAAAGGCTATGATTATTTTATGCACAGCTTGTCAGAGCTGTACGGCTCATCAAAAAGTTCTTCATTTGTGTTCTGAAGATGAACGAAGGTCTCACGGGTGTGGAACGACATGAGGGTGAGTAATTAATGACTGAATTTTCATTTTTGGTTGAATGGTCCCTTTAAGTACTGTAGTAAGTAATGAAGTAAAAATACTTCGTTACTGTCCACCACTGAATATATAGGCCTATTCTGACAAATCTGAAATAACCATTTTTCAAACAAAAAAAGCCCATGCACAAAAGCAAAAATCTAGTTTTCCAAACTTTTTTTCACCAAATGAACACAATAAGTAGGCTAGCCATAAACAGCATTTCATGTGTTACGAAAACATGAAATATGATCTCAGTGATGACGACGCAAACGACACGTTGAATCTTTTGAGTTTCGAACCGATTCATTAAAACGGACAGATTCGCGGAAATGAATGAAACTTACCAAGTCAAACGCCATTTTGCTACTCAAGTTTGAAACAGAGACGCTGTTGAAGCACCATGACAGGGAATTAGGATTGCATGATATAAACTAGTCCAGTGTCGTGGTGTTTTGTAAACTTAACCAAATAAAAAGAGTATTGCAACCATCATAAATAGGCCTATATTTAACATGTTGCTTTATGCATCATAAAACATTCCGCGAATATATCGCCCATCTGTAGTTGGGTGTTTAGAGTTCAGTCACTGATGGGTTAAGTGAGCTCGAGCTGAAGGCGCATCATATCTGAGGCAGCAGGAGGAAACGCGCTCAACATTTGCGCTCCGATCCTCCAGCATTACGCGTCTCTTTCCAACTCGCAGGAATAACCCACATCACTTCATCTCTGCGTGGATGTCTCTTTAAACCCCGAGCGTCTCCACACAGTCGCGCTGATTAAGATTTGCAAAGAGCTGCTGATCTCCGGCAGGTCCATTTGGATGCTGGACCCCGGAGCCGCGTCCGCACGATGCCCGGCCATCACTGGATATAAATGACAGATCCAAGTGTGTGTGACTTCAGTGCACCGAACCAGAGGCTGCATGGGAGATGAACGCAGCCGCCAAACATCAGCCTGATCTGCTAGAGAGACCCGCCAGCCTCCTGGTACCAACATGGGTAAGACAACCAGATCCTGCTCCAACTCAACTTAATGTGCTGACAGATCAGAACAGCCACTTGGTTCGGGAGGCATAAGATCAGCTACTTTTTGGCTGGTGTGTATGCAAAGGAAGCTGTGCAGCCAGATGCGTATAGATTTCTTGCTTAACTAACTTTGTGATTGAGATGACTGAGGTGCAGTGAAATCCATCACAATCTCATGGCATTTCATAAGTATTTTATGTTGTGGCTATAATGAATTGTATATCAGAGATTATATTTATTTAGATGCTATTATATTAGTAAAAAGAGACAGTTTTTGTGTAAAGCTTTTATTTTCTTTTGAGTGACACCTTCTGTCATATGCATTTGAAAACATTTTGGTGTGACATTTCAGGTTATATGGTGAAATACTCAGTTGCATTACACAAAAAAAGTGACTAAGTACAACTGACAGGTGATTTAGTTAAGGTTTTATTATCTTCTGAGTTGACTTTTTCATCATATATCTTATGCATTTTAAAATGGTGCTTTGCAGATTTAAAATCAGCCAATCATTTTGTATTTGTACCATATCCCTGACATTTCTGAGCTCTCAAATTTACAGTATTGATAGACATTTAGACTTTTCTTTTGGAATATATTGCCATTTATGCACTAAAATATAGTGCAAAGTGAGTTCATAGCAGAGGTTTTTAATGTAAATGAGGTGTCGGAGAAAGAGGGACAGACAATAATGAGCTATTAAAATATAATTTAAAATAACTGGGGAAAAATCTCATTATTGCTACAGCATTGGTGATTAAAAAACTAACAGTAAAACCATGCAGGATGCAATGTTGCATAATTGATAGAACAAATCATAGCAGATTTGAGGTGACAGTGTAATCTCAAGGCAGAATGAGTTTTTGTGCTATTGTTCCCATTTGCTGTATTCCTCTTTGTGGAGATAATGATGTGTGACAGTGTGGAGTAGCTTCATTCGCACTATTCTTGAGGTGTTCGGAGATGCCCTCTCAGAGGATTTTCTCAGCGAAAGCTTTGAAACTGCATTTAGAGATTGCTGCTTACTTGCTTTATGTGTTTTAACACGTTCTGTCCTTTATCTGCTGTCCATTTGAGGTGGGCATGTTCTTCTTAATTGTTAAATGGAGTCTTGCCAGTGGCACTGCGGGAACTTTATCAGATTGGAGGGATTTTCGGAGGTATCAATAAATGCTGGCTCACTGCTTTTGGTTTTGATGAGAATGTGCAGTTTTTGTCATAAAAAACGGGCAGAGAATCTCTGTGAAAGAGACTGGATGTCTGTAAGAACAGAAATCAATAGAGATATTTCCTTATAAATTTGTTCTTGAGCTCCATCCAGTACAGTGGCAGTTACTGAAATGATTCTATTGATATCTGCTCGGAGAGTGTCAAAGGCAGGTACAGTTATTAAGAGAGCAGAATGCTGTTACTTCATTACGAAACACAGCGCTAAAGCAGGAGGCGTAGCAGTTATTTCTCTTCTTCTTATTATTATGATGATGATTTTTGTGCTTCAGTGGCAGCGGCGTTTGTATCTCAGAGGTGTGCAGATATGATTTAGCCTTCACCTTTGATCTGTCTAGAAGATTTTACTGCTAATCTCTCTGTGGTCATGTGATAAAGTGAGGTTTACCAGGTCTGCATGACAAAGACAGCCAGATGACCAATGCAAACCAGCCCCAAACTCAAACTATACCACTTACTGTACAAAGCGCAGGTTTTATTATATATTTTCAGCTTGCTTTCATTTGTAAAATGTGCAAAGATTACAAACCGTCAAGCTCATAACTAGTCAGAAAACAGAACCCAAATATTGTATGTATGTAACATTTTTTAAGGGTTGCTTGCTGGTATAATGTAAATGCATACAGTGCTGTGCTGCTTTTATTTCATGTTACCCATTTTCTACTGAAACAATTTTCCTGCGGATTCACTAATGTAATTATTTAAACAAACAGAGATAAATAATTTTGTAAATATATTCAATAATGTAAAAAATACTTCATAAATGTCATGAATACTTAAAAATACTCAAATATATGCACATTTTTTACTTTTATTTACTTATATAGAATGAAATAAAAGTAGTGTACTTTAAGTCAAACTATCAAACCTTGCAATATACATTTTACTTATATTGCATATTATATAATATGCTTTGTCAAACCATCAAACCTGGCAATACAGCATATGCATATTTTGCAATATAAGGAATATTGCAAGGTTTGACAAAGCATAGTATTACTTATATTGCATATTATTATTATAAGTAAATAACAGTAACATATGCATACATATTGCAAGGTTTGACAAAACACTATGTATGCATATTTTTACTGTTATTAACTGCAATATAAGTAATAGTATGCTTTGTCAAACCATCAAACCTGGCAGTACAACATGTGTGCATATTCTTTTTACTGTTATTTACCTATATAATATGCAATAAAAGTAATATTGCAAGGTTTGACAAAGTATATTGTTACTTATATTGCATATTATGAGTAAATAACCATAACAATATGCATGCATATTGCAAGATTTGACTAAACATATTATTTAAATGCATATTATTAGTGTTATTAACTTATATAATATGCAATACAAGTAATAGTATGCTTTGTCAAACCATCAAACCTTGCAATATGTATTCACATTTTTACTGTTATTTACTTATATGCAATATAAGTAAACCTTGCAATATTACTTGTATTGCATATTATATAAGTAAATAACAGTAAAAAAAATATGCATACACGCTGTACTGCAAGGTTTGATGGTTTGACAAAGCATGCTATTACTTGTATTGCATATTATATAAGTTAATAACAGTAAAAATATGCATTTAAATAGCATGTTTTGCCAAACTTTGCAACATGTATGCATATTTTTACTTACTTATAATATGCAAGTAATAGTATGCTTTGTCAAACCTTGCAATATTACTAATGTTGCATATAAGTAAATAACAGTAAAAATATGCATACATAGTATGTTTTGTCAAATCTTACAATATGTATGCATATTTTACTGTTATTTAATACTTGCATATAAGTAACTAATATAAGTAAGTATATATAATATGCAATGCAAGTAATAGTATGCTTTGTCAAACCATCAAACCTTGCAATATGTATTCACATTTTTACTGTTATTTACTTATAATATGCAATATAAGTAAACCTTGCAATATTACTTATTGCATATTATATAAGTTAAACAGTAAAAAAATATGCATACACACTGTACTGCCAGGTTTGATGGTTTGACAAAGCGTACTTACTTGTATTGCATATTATTTAAGTTAATAACAGTAAAAATATGCATTTAACTAGCATGTTTTGCCAAACTTTGCAACATGTATGCATATTTTTACTGTTATTTACTTATAATATGCAAGTAATGCTTTGTCAAACCTTGCAATATTACTAATGTTGCATATAAGTAATAACAGTAAAAATATGCATACATAGTATGTTTTGTCAAATCTTACAATATGTATGCATATTTTTACTGTTATTTACTTATACTTGCAATATAAGTAACACTAATATAAGTAAGTATATATAATATGCAATACAAGTAATAGTATGCTTTGTCAAACCATCAAACCTTGCAATATGTATTCACATTTTTACTGTTACTTATATATGCAATATAATAAACCTGCAATTACTTATATTGCATATTATATAAGTTAATAACAGTAAAAAATATGCATACACACTGTACTGCCAGGTTTGATGGTTTGACAAAGCGTACTATTACTTGTATTGCATATTATTTAAGTTAATAACAGTAAAAATATGCATTTAACTAGCATGTTTTGCCAAACTTTGCAACATGTATGCATATTTTTACTGTTATTTACTTATAATATGCAAGTAATGCTTTGTCAAACCTTGCAATATTACTAATGTTGCATATAAGTAAATAACAGTAAAAATATGCATACATAGTATGTTTTGTCAAATCTTACAATATGTATGCATATTTTTACTGTTATTTACTTATACTATGCAATATAAGTAACACTAATATAAGTAAGTATGCTTTCTCAAACCTTGCAATATTACTTATATTGCATATTATATAAGTAAATATAAATATATATAAATATAATACAGTCGTGCTCAAAATTATTCATACCCTTAGTAAATATGACCAAAGAAGGCTGTGAAAATAAATCTGCATCGTTAATACTTTTGTTCTTTTATTTAAAAAATCTACAAAAATCCAACCTTTCATTGGAGAATAATAATTTTAAATAGGGGGAAAATCTCATTATGAGAGAAATGTTTTTTCTCTAATACACACTGCTCACAATTAATCCCTTTTATTCAATACTTTTTGCAACCTCCTTTTCCCAAGATAACAGCTCTGAGTCTTCTCCTATAATGCCTGATGAGTTTGGAGAACACCTGACAAGAGATCAGAGACCATTCCTTCATGCAGAATCTCTCCAGATCCTTCAGATTCCAGCTCCATGCTGGTGCTTCTTCTCTTCAGTTCACTCCACTCATTTTCTTTAGGGTTCAGGTCAGGGGACTGGGGTGGCCAGGGCAGAAGCTTTATTTTGTGCTCAGAGACACATTTTTGTATTGATTTTGATGTTTGTTTTGGATCATAGTCCTGATGGAAGATCCAACCACGGCCCATTATATGACTTCTAACAGGGACAGTCAGGTTTTGATTTTTTATCTGTTGGTATTTCATAGAATCCATTATTCCATGTATCTGAAACAAGATGTCCAGGACCTCCAGCAGAAAAATAGGCCCACAACATTAAAGATCCAGCAGTATATTTCATTGTACACATGGGGTACTTTTTACCCCTGTGTGCACCAAACCCATCTTAAGTGTTTGCTGCTAAAAAAGCAATTTTTTTTTTCCCATGGAAAAAATGCAGACCTGGCAACTCTGGAAGCAGTGTTGTGTATAAACTGTATCGATGTATTCATAACAGATGTCAATTTCAGATTAACTGCTATGTAACCACCAACAGAACAAACGATGACTCTCACATGTGTACTTGTGCAGATGGCCATGTAAGCACACTAATCTGGCTCTTATTTATATTTGTGAGATTTGATTCAGATCCAACTCACACATGTCTCTGGAAACACTTCTGGAAAGTTCTTGTGTGCTTGTCTTTGGGATTTGGAGACTTTGCTAGTGTGCCCTATGGAGGCCGTGATTGGCACATGAATGTTATAACCTTAAAAGTCACAAATCTTTTATTCATGTTCTGCAGAACCGGACTCAAGGTTTTGTAATCTGATAGCTGAAGTTGCAGTTGTTTTTCTAACAGGCTTAGGTGTGGGGTTGGTTCATAGTCAAACAGCAGGCCTCTACTGGTATTCATAAATCTTGGTAATAAAATTCAGGTTTTGACATTTTTAAGATATATGAGAGTGAGTTTTGTCAGTGCAAAACATGCTGCTGTGTTGTGGGTGTTTGCCGGAGCATTGCTACAGTAAGTGCCACGAGAGGTTGTTAGTTAGTTGCTATGTGGCTGCTGCGGCGTTTTGTGTTGTCACTGACTGACTCGTGTAAAAAGAGTCTCCTGTGATCTTCTGGTCTCTAGATACAGCTTGGGTGAAAATGATGTGTCTGATTACTTAGTAAAATAACAGCACACCTCGCCTCAACAACACACGATTTGAGGAACCTCACAAGTCTGCTGCAGGATGAGGTTTAACCCTATAAAGTCTGTCAGATTTGATATGCAGATTTCTAAGGTCTCTAAATGATCAGATCTAAATGACTTTGCTGAAAACCTGTTTTACACAATCTCCCACAGTCCTTCTGTCATATGATTGGTAGTTTAGACTTTTATAAGTTAAGTCTTTTAGTACAAACGTCCACCTTCAGCTTGTGGTTCACGTGTCTTTTTGCTGTGAAATCTGCACTGAAAAAAGTAAGAATAACTTTAATATTGTTAGTAATGTTTCAAGATGAACACTTACTGGACTGAACTTGATTATCCATACATCATTTGTCAGAAAATCATGTTCAAATGTGAGTCTTAAAGTGTAAAATGAAAATTCTGTCATTAATTACTCACCCTCATGTCGTTCCACACCTGTAAGACCTTTGTTCATCTTCAGAACACAAATTAAGATATTTTTGATGAAATCTGATGGCTCAGTGAGGCCTGCATTGACAGCAAGATAATTAACACTTTCAGATGCCCAGAAAGCTACTAAAGACGTATTTAAAACAGTTCATGTGACTACAGTGATTCAACCTTAACTCCCTCGGGTCGGCGGTCACGCCGGCGTGACCACCGCGGTTTTTTTCTAACCAGTGTGAAAGAGACTCAAAATACTCTGTCAATGTTGCACATACAATTAAGAGTTATACACCATTTTAATCTGTGGAATATCTTCTTTTATTTGTGTACACTCAGAGTAAAAACAAAATGTTGTGCTTTTTGTAAAATAAAGAAAACTAACATGATGCGTGATCTCTCGTCTCCCTCTGAACGAACTCCAATCTGATAGTTCTCAGAAAATGAACTGTAACTTAGTGAATACTAATCACAAAAAAATGAGACTTCTGTCTAAAAAAACGTTGAAATGTCAGGTTTTAAATCGTGTAAGTCAAATCGAAAACAAATATTCTGTGTTTATGTAATCTGTATGAAAAGAAGTCCGTGATTCAGCTCATTATCCGCTAATGCGGCCACGCCCACGGAGCCAGTGCTATTCAGAGGCAAATTCAGAGGCAATACATGCATACATCGTCTCAATCGTGTATTTATTGTCTTGAAAAGTGTTTTGAATAGCCATAGTTAGCGATCTCTGTCCTCTGTTAGTTCGGTTAGTTCCTGGATTGCCTATTGATTGCCTCCGGCTGCAAGTATGAATTGAAAACACAGTATCCAGTGCTCATAGTGATGACAATAAATATTACTTCTCAGTATAGAAAATTGACAAACATATGAGAATCCATCAATATTTCTCCAAATGTGCATGCTTTTAAGCTAAAAGCCTATATGAAATGCCATAGAGGTAACATAATTGTTCAGACACTTTGCATCACAGAAATACATTATATTTTAAAGAATGTAATAGAATACCATTATTTTAAATTGTAATAATATTTCACAGTATTGCTGTTTTTTCTGTATGTTTGATTTACACCATGATGAGATTTGAGACATGATCACAGAGGGTTTTTTCACAGCCTACCTGACTGAAAGAGCTCATTATTTATGCAGGTCATTAGAGCTCTTTATGCGATTCTTTTGTCTTCTCAGGTGAGAATCACCCATTATTCATGATGATTCACGCCTCCACGCATACTGTGTTTCTTGACCAAAGATGTTTTAGAAAATTTAAATCTCTCTATTGTCTTATATGAAAAAGCATAATTTTTACCTCATTTTGAAGCAAAAACTCTAGTCTACAACCTCAAATACCCAGAAGTCTTTTGAACACAGATTTAATATATATTTTTTGGCTTTATTTCAGTGACTTAAGTTTTTTGTTTTTTCAATAACCACACATAAACGTTATTCCTTCAAAAACACAAACATGTACATACATGTTCCTCACATATTATTGTAGCCTAGTTTGTGCTGAATACAGTGTAATGACACTTTTTCCATTAATATGTTTATGAACAACTGAAAAAAGCACAAATGTCAGGGCATGTCAAAACTTCTCCAGGGCCCCAAAAATCCTCAGACCCCTGAGGGTTAATATTATGAACAAACAAGAATATTTTTTGTGCACCAAAAAAACCCCAAAATAACGACTTTTCAACAATTTCTAGTGTTGAGCAATTTCAAAACACTGCTTCAGTCATTGAAATTTTGAACCATTGAAATTTCAAAACACTTCTGACGTAACAAAGCCCTGTTTACTGAAATCACGTGACTTTGGCAGTTTGATCCACGCTCTGAACCACTGATTCGAAACAAAAGATTTGTAAAGCATTGAAGCTTCACGAAGCAGTGTTTTGAAATCGCCCATCACTACATACTGTTGAAAAAAGTCTTTTTTTTTGGCGCACAAAAAGTATTCTCGTCACTTCATAACATTAAGGTTGAATCACTGTAGTCACATGAACTGTTTTAAATATGTCTTTAGCAGCTTTCTGGGCATCTGAAAGTGTTAATTATCTTGCTGTCAATGCAGGCCTCACTGAGCCATCAGATTTCATCAATAATATCTTATTTTGTGTTCTGAAGATGAATGAAGGTCTTACGGGTGTGGAACGACATGAGGGTGAGTAATTAATGACTGAATTTTCATTTTTGGGTGAACTAACCCTTTAACTATTATCATCAGGCTTTTAAGGAATGTTTTTTTGTTCATCTCTCAATCATCCTTGTATTGCATTGCATTATGTTTTAAAACTACAGATCATAAAACATTTAAATATCTTACTAAGACATATTATTGGCAGATATAGAGCGACGGCTAATATTTATATGGATTTTTATGTAAGTAGTCTGTTATAAAGATCTCATTGATTTACATTACAATCAGAATTTCATCTCACTTTTTGTCCATATGAATATCAGCATCTGCACCAAATTGCATATTTTTGCTCAGTTTGGGCCTCTGAATAAAACTAAGCTGTTTTCCCCTTCATATTCTCTCTGTATCAGACTATATGAGCCATAAAAGCCTGATGCATGAAATATGATGCTCAACAAAATCACATGCAAACCTTTTTTAGATTTTGCCCAAAGGTTCAATAAATGGATCGGATTATTATTTCATATGTCAGGTTTTACAGGGTTAATACTAGGTTTCACAAGCTCCACTAATAATTGCGTTCTGAACATACTGAATTTGATGCACAGCGTTTCGCCATTTTCAGCTCTACCGAAACACAAATCTATTGCGATTCGTCCCTGGGGCCGCGATGATTTACTTCCAGCATGACATGACAGATTGTAATAGAGTCACAGCCGGGCAATTAGTCAACCTTAATATAAAACTGCATGTGACCTGTTGGGTGTCGTCTTTATCTGCGAATCACCATAGCAGCGTTTAATATCTCTCTCTTTGACTACATGTTTGGCTTTTAAATGATCGGCCGTTATTCTTGAAACACCCTATTAATACTGTCCTGATATGTTTACTCAGCCTGTAAAAAGACAGCTCTTTTCCACCACGTCTTTGTCACCGAGCCCAGCCTTGCCTTTTCATTTCCATTTTGATTCACGACAGGTATGAATTTTAATGAGCCCCATTTCACATTTGGAAACTTACCTCGATGATTGCCATTTTTTTAGAAAAAAGTGAGGATGCCGGGAATGCTGATTGTGAGATAATCAAGGATGCGCGTTTTATTAATCTGGTTTCATTAATTAGTTATTGATGCAGAATTGGTCATATGAAATATTGAGTTACATGCTGAAATTGGCTTTGACCTTTACTGATAATACTTACCGTGCTGAAGCATTGGGTGCACAGAATTATGTTTTTCCATACTGTGTGTGGGCAGTGAGGATTTCCATAATAACACAAAGGGTTAGAATACAAAGACAAAGCCTTTATTCCCAGCTGTGTCAAAATACAGAGATTTTTATACTTAAGTTGAAGAGGATTCTGCCAATTTAGCTTCACTGTGTGGCCAAAAACATATTTGAGGGAAAGTATAATTGTATTTACACTACCGTTTAAAAGTTTAAGTGCATAGGATTTTATTTTCTTTTGAAGAAAAGTATACTTTTATTCAGTGAGGCTGCATTAAATTGATCAAAAGTGACAGTGAAGACATTTATAATGTTACAAAAGATTCTATTTAAAGGGGTCCTTGGTTATGATTTGACTTTTTTAACTTTAGTTAGTGTGTAATGTTGCTGTTTGAGCATAAACAACATCTGCAAAGTTCAAAGTTCAATGCAAAGGGAGATATTTTCTTTTACAGAAATCACTTTTTAAGGACTACAACAAACGGCTGGTTGGAACTACAACAAGCTTCGTCCCGGGTTGGTGACATCACAAACCCTAAAATTTACATAAACCCCGCCCCCGAGAACACACAACAAAGGGGGTGAGGCCATGTTGGGCTGCTTTAGAGAAGAGGAAGAGTTGTTGTAGTAGAGTGTTGTTGTCATGCCGTCATTTTACGCTGGACTGCTTCACAAACGAGGGTCAATTCAACACAAAAGATGAACATGACGGCACATGCTAGTGGATGAGTTGAATCCACAGCAACTACATAAATTTATCCACTAACCATTCAGAAACGTCCAGTTTCATTCTAAAAGTTGTAACTTCTTCCTGAGTCTCTCCATCAGTGTCGACTCCGGTTTGAACAATGTAAGGCTGAACACCGTTACTGACAATCCTCATTTTGGCTGCGTGAGATTCTCCAGCTTTGTTGTTGTTGAGCTGTTAAAGCTCCGCCCTCTTCTGGAAAGGGGGCCGGGAGCAGCAGCTCATTTGCATTTAAAGGGACACACACAAAAACGGCGTGTTTTTGCTCACCCAAATAGGGGCAAATTTGACAAGCTATAATAAATGATCTGTGGGGTATTTTGAGCTGAAACTTCACAGACACATTCTGGAGACACCAGAGACTTATATTACATCTTGTGAAAAGGGAAATTATAGGTCCCTTTTAAAACATCCTCCTCAATATATAAAAAGCATTTATTTAATAAAGCTCCAAAAATGGCTTGTTTTGATATTGTGGGATCTGTAACGTCACACGGGCAAAAACACTTGCATATGCCTGCCTCCATATGACTGCATCATCACATCATTTATAAAGTTTGAAAATTTTGAAGTGAATTACAAGGGTGTTTGCAGTGGGCTGTGTTTATATTAATCTTGCATCATAAAAGCATTCTGAGCTGAGGTGGAAGTGTATTTAACCACTTAAATGACTCAGCCGAACACATGAGCGATCTCCAGCACTCTTCTTCATCAGGATTAGAGTGTAGTTAAAAACTAGCCTGCTGTTAAAACTAATATCAGAATTGATTCGAGAGAGAATCGCGATACATTTGGAAAATATCAGAATCAATCCAGAATAACTGTATTGCGAATAAAGAATTGATGTATTGTCCCAGCCCTAGTACTGGATCTGACAGCAGTTGAATCACAAACTGCAAGTATATGATTTATAATTCTTAGTCTGTTTATGATGGTTTTATATGAATAATGTTTTCAAAACACTAACTCACAAGAGGGCATTGATACTGTGTCCAATGCAGTGATGTTAGCCAATCATGAGTGTAATTTACTGTCAAGCCTTAAAGGAGCTGCACCTTAAAAATGGATCTTTTCAGACAGAGGGTCAGAATGAAGGTTGAAAATAATCACTTTTTCTGCATATATATTTGTGTTTTTGTGCAACTTTAACATTATAAGTGAACCTCAAGGAACATTAAAATATATATTTAAAAAAAAATCATGACCCCTTTAAGACAGGGGTCTTAAAAGTTGTAACTTCTTCCTGAGTCTCTCCATCAGTGTCGACTCCGGTTTGAACAATGTAAGGCTGAACACCGTTACTGACAATCCTCATTTTGTCTGCGTGAGATTCTCCAGCTTTGTTGTTGTTGAGCAACCGAAGCGCGAGCTCTTTTGGAAAGCGGACCTGTTAACCACTTTTTGAGCATAGACCTGAAAACTTATTTTCCAACTTAAACTGTCATAAATCTTGAATGCTTTGGAGCACAGACTGAAGTTTGGTATCTTTTTAAAGGCGACACTTTGCAGATTATTGCTGAAGTGAAAAAAGTTTAAAAAGTAAGACAAAGTTATAGAAGTTTTTGAAAAATACTATTCTTAAATTTATGTGCAAATACATGTTTTACTCTAAAACTGTGAGGAAAATCAAAGCCATAAATCTAAACAAGTTCTGCTCCAAATTTGAGCTAGATATCTCAAAAAATGAGCTTTCAGTAAGATTTTGTTTGGTCGCAGTACCAGACATTTCCACTAGATGAAAATCTAGTCTCCCATTCATTTCCAATACAAGTGACTTTTTTTTTTTTCAGGACCATTTAACCATTACAAATCATGTCCATGATTGTGTGTGTGTGTGTGTGTCCACATAGCAAGTACCAAAACCTTTACCTAGTTTCATACCATTCTGATGAAGTAAAAAATTCTTAAAAAAACATAATTTTTTGGTCAAAAATGACTGAACAGCACCAGAGGGCTAAGTAGCAAAAACTGTTTTCAACATTGTTAATATGAGACATTATTAATAATTGAGTGGCAAATCAGCTTGTTAGAATGATTTCTGAAAATAAATGTTTTCTTGGCATCTTTTTTTAAATGGATTGTTAAAGATTTACTGGTTTCAATAATTGAAATGCACAAACTCTTACTGTCCTCACTGACACGCTACTTGAAATGGGTAAACTTGAAACAGTCAATTTTATAGTTGTAGCAGTTGAGTCCACGTTCAGACATGTCTTTTAATGAAAGCGTTTTGCTTTAGATGAGTGACTGTGTTTTGCTGACTGATGAGAGACATCTCTTCACAAGGACGAATGACCATATTGTGTCTGTACACACTGAAACAGATGCCATTGGCTATAAGAGTTTAGCTCCGAGTGTAATTTAATGGGCTTTGTAAGCTCAGTTTAATGGACAAAAAGATGAAAAAAAGTCAAAAGATGTACTTTGGATGTCTAAATGGAATTGTAGAGAAATAAAAAAAAAAAAAAATTCAATTAATTAAATTATGGGGATTCAGAATAATACTTGAGTAAATAAAACGGCCTCTAAATAATTTATTTATATATTTGACTGATGATTTTATCTAAAGTGACTTGAAATGTGGATTTTTATCAGTACATGTGTTTCTGGGATTTGAACTCATGACCTCACTGTTGCTATCATCATATTTTGACATAAATGTAAAAAATAGTCACAATAAACACTGTGAGTCTGTCCAAACTTTTGACTAGTAGTGCGTGGATTATACACTGCCCGGCCAAAAAAAAAAAAAAGTTGCTGTTTAGATTGAAAATAAGCAAATGCTTAAAGGATTAGTTCGCTTAAAATTTCCTGATGATTTTCTCACCCCCATATCATCTAAGATGTTCATGTCTTTCTTTCTTCAGTTGAAAAGAAATTAAGTTTTGTTGATGAAAACATTCCAGGATTTTTCTCCATATAGTAGAGATTTCAACATGGACCAACGGGTTGAAGGTCCAAATGTCAGTTTCAGTGCAGCTTCAAAGAGCTCTACATGATCCCAGATGAGGAATAAGAGTCTTATCTAGCGAAACGATCATCATTTTCTAAAAAAATAGAAATAAAACACAATGCAATACAATGATGATTGAGCGATGAACAAATAAATGTTCCTTAAAAGCCTTCCTTAAAAATGTATGGATTATCAAGTTTAGTCCAGTAAGTGTTCATCTTAAAATATTGCTAACAATATAAAAGTTATTCTTACGTTTACTTTATAAAAATATGATTTCACTGCAAAAAGACACATTTGTACAATTATACTAAAGCTCCCTCTACTTGCTAAAAGAGTATAAAGTATCAATCAGACGACAGAAGGACTGTAGTAGATTGTGTGCAACATGTTTTTCAGATTATATTGATTATTTAGAAACCTTAAACATTCATGTGTCAAATATACAGTACAGTAGGCTTTAAAGGGTTAAATATGTTGCAAATGCTGTTTCAGCTCGACTTGATCTCCTGGTTAAGCGTATCTTCTCGCTGTGCTGCTGTAGGTGATGTTGAGAAGAGTAAATAATGATTATGGATCACTCAGCTTCAGTCTCCTGCTCAGATTCCAGCTGCTTGAAAGATTTCTGGCTGATAGCTAACTAGTGTCTTCAACAACGTGGGTTAGATTCCCTGCTGATGAGAGAATCTATTGAATTTATTACAGCCTGCAGCTTTACGGTGGCCATCAGGGTAATTTGATTGATCTGTGCGTCGTCCGCTGCCACTTTCCAGATCATCTGAACGGCTGCTCTCTCGCACACTCACAGCGATCGCTTTAACATGAATTCTGTGATTGGCACATTTTGATATCTGAGGAGTCAGGACACACCACACTGCAAAAAAAAATCATTTTTTGTCTTGTTTTCCAGTGCAAATATCTAAACATTCTTAAATCAAGATACAAAGTAAAACGATAAGATATTAAGTCTGTAAAATGTATCAAAATTGAGTTCCCTTTTACAAAGTCTTGATGTTGTTTTTGAGCTCTACTAGAACGTTTTCATGCTTGAATGTTGATTATTCTCCTCATATTCTCCATTGTTGCAGCTCCTCTCTTCCCAGTCTGTCAGTAACGCTCTGTTTAGTTCCTGTCTCTATGAAGCCCCTCCTTCTGAAAAGCACAATGTGCTCTGATTGGTCGGCTGAAGTCCTGGAGGTCACATGCGAGGGTGCAGAGAAGGGTAGGATGAGAAAAGAAATCAAACCGAGATGCAGTACATAAAGAACACTTGTTTGTATCATGAGCCTTAAAATCTCTTCGTGACTGGCAGATTGTCTTCAAGTTTAGCACAGCTGTCACCTCAACCCTGTCACCTTTAAATAAATGTTTTCAGACTCCTGGAAGACAACCTGCCAATGCTAGATGAACCAGACAGTTGATTTGTCCTTTTATTAGCACTGATCCAAAACCTAGATAGCTGCCTTCTAAGGGAGTATATTTTGTGTTATATATTTTGTTCAGTTGAGTACTTACAATATCCCAAATGTTTTGTAAATCGTGAGAAAATTGCAATTGTAACCAAGGCTCCGGGACGTGTGAGGAGTCGCCTGTCAATGGCGTCATACCCGCGTTACCCTCGGTTTCCGGTTTTATTTTGTAGAAACCATGGAAATGCCAAAGACGCTTTAAAATATTACACGTTTTAATAGACAAGGGAACAACTGTTTTGATATATTTATAGACAGAAAACTAATTGTTATATAGCTCAACACATTTAGTCTTGTTGTTTAAATCTAGTTCTCTTGATTTTCCAAGAGTACCATGCTTTACCATGCCTCAGAGAAAAACACTATTTTGTGAAGTAGCTAACATAGCATAATCAGATGCAGCTTTATTTTTAGTAACAGTAATACAGCATTTTCTCCATCATACAATACATTTTAAAATTAATTGCATGCCATTTATCAACACAAGCCATCCAGCATTTAATATGATATTGTAAAATCAATCTATCTTACTGCAGTGTGTAACAGTGTCTCACAGCAGAGATTAACGTTATAACATCATTTTCAACACAGTCAAATGTATCTAATATGATAAACAGTGCTGTGTTACAGTACCTCATACTCATGACCGTAAGAGGCGACTGCGGCATAATAAAAGTTCCGCTGCTCCCAGGGCGTGTTGCGTTGGTCTCTCATTAGCAATCGCTCCAGCTCCTCGTTCAGCTCCAACAACACTCGGTCCTGCTCTGCTTCATACTACAGTAACGTTAATAATCTCATTAGTGTTGCACGATATACCGGTACTAGAAAGGTATCGCGATACCCTGCTTTTAAAAACGGTCCGGTTCTTCATTTTATTAGTACCGGTACTTTGAGTGCCAGTTGTATTTCCTAATGTGCGACAGCAGGGGGCAGTGTGCGTGCAGCGCGCTGCTTCTAAGGCACATTGAGTGCGTGTTTATTCCTCTCAACTGCGCAACGGCTTTTATGGTGACGAAACAAGAGGTATGGCTGCAAATACAGGTGCTCTTGCAGACCGTCCACAAATTGTTGAGAGAAAGCAGATGCACGAAGCGAAATATGGCATTATTTTGCTTACATTGCCGACTGTCAGAGCAAGCCCACGGACACCACAAAGCCCGTCTGCAAAAGATGTTACAAAATAACGCAAGCGAAGGGAGTCAAAAGCATCTTGCCGTCAAATATCCCGATTTGTACAAAGAGCGACAGGTTAGTGAATGTGATTACCAGCATTATGTTTATGCTCTCAGACATTAAATGAGTTATTTATTTATTTTACTCATGCAAGCAGACCTCCGAAAAGAGGTATTACTGAGTCTAAGTTTAATAAGTGATATGTGGTTGCAAAAATAAAATAAATTTTAAAATACATAAATATGTGAAGGGTGTATACAGTTATTTTAAACCAATTTATGCTTTAATAACATTGCTTTTAAGTATTTACAGTAATCTAATTTTTATAATAATCTTACTGTCAAAAACACCTACATATATATAAAAAAAGCATAACAGCAAATAATTTACAATTTTATTGAGCATGAAAATAATAAACATTAAAAATTATATTAAATCTAACTAACTTCATGGCAATGAAGCTCAAATCCAGAAGTATCAGCCTGCACACTGGTGAAGAAAGAAGTTCTGTCATATGTTATTTATTTACTTTTCCTGCTGTTTTAGGTTTTTGCCATAGTATCGTTTAAGTATCGGTATCGTGATATTTAAGTTAGGTATCGTATCGAAGTCAAAATTTTGGTATCGTGACAACACTAAATCTCATCCATGAACATGATTTCTGCTCGAGTCCCGTCCCGATTCTTTTCCACCGGCTGTGAGGTGAAGACGACGTTTCCCAAGATTCCGAGTTCAAACTCGGCGTCATTAAGCTGTGCCTTTGTTTTGAATAGGTGACTTCTAGCAGGAAAAAACGACATATTGTAGCTTTAAAAATTTTGAGGCAAATGACTGACTCAAAATTTTTGAGTTTTGCCAACTTATTTGGGTTTACAGTCCAGGTTTCTCACCCTTTATCAGCAAATGATCGATAACAAATTAGACACATCAGATCAGCTTTCTGCAGGATTCCAATTCTCTTGCTGTCCAGCAAGTTAATGAACTGTTTGTTAATAAACTGGTGCTGTTTGGTCATTTTTGGCCAAAAAATTAACGTTTTGTTTTTTTAGGATTTTTTAGTTCATCAGAATGGTACGAAACTTGGTAAAGGTTTTGGCACTTGCTGTGTGAACACATACACACAAAAACATGGACATGATTCAAAAAGGTTAAATGGTCCTGGAAATAAAAATAGTCACACTTGTATTGTTCACGGTCAAAAATAAGGTAACGAAATTGTACTGAAAGCTCATTTTTTGAGATATCAAAATCAAATTTGGAACACAGCTTGTTTAGATTTATGGCTTTGATTTTCTCACAGTTTTAGCGTAAAACATGTTTTGGAAAATATGTATTTCATTATAAAATTTAAAAATAGTATTTTTGTGCATTTTTCACAGTAATAACTTCTATAACTTTTCAGTTTCACTTTAAAATTTTTTCACTTCAGCAATAATTTGCTAAGGATAGAACTTGTACTTTTTTTTAAGCACTAAAGAAAGTTGAACATGGAAAAAGGCATAATAGGTCCTCTTTAAATCAAGAATAAATATCTGCCAATGGGCTCAGAAAAATAAACTTAATTCAAAGGGAAATCAAGATTAATTTTCTGACCCTATGGCAGATATTTATTTTTGTTTTAAGCATAAACTCACTACATTTTGATACATTTTTCAGACTTAATATCTTGTCATTTTGCTTCTCAAGAAAGTTTAGATATTTGTACTGCAAAACAACAAAAAATACTGATGAAGAAAAAAATTTTTTTGCAGTGCAGTTACTGTAATTGTTGTGTGGCGGCTAATTAAATTCAGATGTTTCCATTTTAAATGCAGACTTTAAATCTTCAGGCAAAAGCATATATATCGACTATTACGCCCGTCCTGTTGTCTGGGGAAAAGACAATATCCGTGTCTGTGCGTTCCAGCCCTGGAGCGGTGTAACATTATCGGCTGTGATCTGATCTCCAGACAGCAGTTGACCTTCATTCTTCTTCTAATTATTATCTTGATTGAAGCAGTCCAGTGGCGCTCTCGGCCGCCTTTGTAGTGAATTCAAATTAGAGGCAATATTTCACAATTACAACGGCAAACACTTAAAAGTAATCATCGTTTGAAGCAGATAATTGACCTTAAAGGCGTTTTAAAATCACAGATCTAACAAATCTAGTTTTTGAAACTTGATAAGGTCATTTTCAGACAGGAGTAGATAGGGGTGGGCGGCATGACTAAAATCTTATATCATGCTATGAGTAATTCTGGACTGTGGTGACGGTATTCATCACAATACAAGAGTTTGAAATTCTATGAAAAATTATTAATATTAAGTAACGATGTGGAAATTGTTGTTTTGATCATTTTATCTTTTGTTTTGCATCAAGCAAGTTCAGAAAATACAAAGAAAAAAAAGTAATTTTAAAAAAGGTTTAAATGTCTGCTAAATGTAAAGGTAATTTTCAAAATAGTGTTGCTAGAGTGTTTGACTATTAGCGTGTCTTTTATTCTGTTTATTCTCATGTGTCTTTTAGTCTATTTTTCTTCTCATGTTTTCCTTTTTGCAATTTTATAAAAGCTTTTTTTTTATCACAGTACCACATGGCATCTCGTTTATGGCTTATTGCTTTCTTCTTAAATGGTCCACTAGATGTGAAAAGCGTCTTCAGATTGTTGGACACAGTTTCTGCTCTGAGTTGGTTCTTTTAAAAGTTTGACAGAATTCACACCCTTTGAAGTTCTTCCTTGTCTTCTTTTGCAAAGAGTCTGATTCTGTATTTTCTCCATATTTCTTTGTCACTCACACACAACATACTGTACCACAGAATCTCATTAATACCATTGCATGCTATGTACTGTTATACAGCCAGCCCCAGTCTCTATGGGAATTATTCTAGAAGTTACAAAAGCAAGTCTGTGCTTGATCACTGATTTCAAACAGACATGCATTTCTCCTGGGTTATTCCTGATTCCAGATGGCCTTCGTTGTAGAAAACATGAAAACCAACAACACAGGCAAAATATTAAAATGCATCTTCAGTGTAGGCTTCTTATTATGGAAGAGGATTAGGGCCAAGCATAATAAAAAATAAAACCATCTCGAGTTGTTAAATTTCGAGAAAAAAAACTCGTTAAATTTTGAGAAAAAAGTCGAGATAAAATGTTGAGAATAAACTCATTAAATTACGAGAAAAAACTTGTTAAATTTCAAGAAAAAAGTTGAGATAAAATGTTGAGAATAAACTCATTAAATTATGAGAAAAAAATCGTTAAATTATGAGACAAATCCGTTAAATTACGAATCCGTTCTCATAATTTAACGACTTTTTTCTCGTAATTTAATGACTTTATTCTCAACATTTATCTCGTTCTCATTTAACAATTTGTTCTCATAATCTAACGACTTTTTTCCTCGTAATTTAATGACTTTATTCTCAACATTTTATCTCGACTTTTTTTCTCGAAATTTAACGACTTTTTTCTCATAATTTAACAAATTTGTTCTCATAATCTAACGGCTTTTTTCTCGTAATTTAACGACTTTATTCTCAACATTTTATCTTGACTTTATTTCTCGAAATTTAATGAGTTTTTTCTCATAATTTAACGAATCCGTTCTCATAATTTAACGACTTTTTTCTCGTATTTTAATGACTTTATTCTCAACATTTTATCTCAACTTTTTTCTCAATTTCAACTTTTTCTCATAATTTAATGACTTTATTCTCAACATTTTATCTCGACTTTATTTCTCGAAATTTAACGACTTTTTTCTCATAATTTAACGAATTTGTTCTCATAATTTAATGACTTTTTTCTCATAATTTAATGAGTTTATTCTCAACATTTTATCTCAACTTTTTTCTCGAAATTTAACGACTTTTTTCTCATAATTTAACAAATTTGTTCTCATAATCTAACGACTTTTTTCTCATAATTTAATGACTTTATCTCAACATTTTATCTCGACTTTATTTCTCAAAATTTAACAAGTTTTTCTCATAATTTAATTTAATCTAACGACTTTTTTCTCGTAATTTAATGAGTTTATTCTCAACATTTTATCTTGACTTTTTTTCTCGAAATTTAACAACTTTTTTCTCATAATTTAACGACTTTTTTCTCATAATTTAACAAATTTGTTCTCAATCTAACGACTTTTTTTCTCATTAATGACTTTATTCCAACATTTTATCTCGACTTTATTCTCGAAATTTAACGAGTTTTTCTCATAATTTAACGAATTTGTTCTCATAATCTAACGACTTTTTTTCTCATAATTTAATGACTTTATTCTCAACATTTTATCTCGACTTTATTTCTCGAAATTTAACGAGTTTTTTCTCATAATTTAACGAATTTGTTCTCATAATTTAATGACTTTTTTCTCATAATTTAATGAGTTTATTCTCAACATTTTATCTCGACTTTTTTCTCGAAATTTAACGACTTTTTTCTCATAATTTAACGAATTTGTTCTCATAATCTAACGACTTTTTTCTCATAATTTAATGACTTCATTCTCAACATTTTATCTCGACTTTTTTCTTGAAATTTAACAACTTTAATCTCGAGATGGTTTTATTTTTTTATTATTGCTTGGCCCTAATCCTCTTCTGTATCTTATTGACGTCACATTTATTCATATTATATCATGCTGAGTGTTAGGTAGTTTTTCACTGTGATAGTCTCCTTTGGCTAGGCACTATTCCTTTAAACAAAATGCATTATGAAAAGAAGTGGTCAACTGAGACATCGCCATGGCTGATATATTGGCCGATATTTGGCATTTTTAATTATCGGCATCGGCTATTAAGTTTTTCTGTGTGACCGATTTGTCAAAAGCTGGAAAATTCCATCAATAGTGGGGAAGCATTGTCTCAGAAATGACGGAAAATTCCACCAATGACAGGGAAGTATTGTCTCAAAAATGATGGAAAATTCCATTAATGGCGGGGAAGCGTTGTCTCATAAACGACGGAAAATTCCGCCAATAGCATGGAAGAGTTGTCTCACAAACAATGGAAAATTCCGTCAATGGCGGGAAAGTGTTGTCATAAAATAATTTAATAGTGTGATAAATTATCATATATTGGCTTTATATATACTTGGCCATTGGCCTCCCTGGTTTTTAACATATCAGCATCGGCCATAAAAAAAAAAGAATTTTAGTTGACCAGTTGTGAAAAGTACTATACAAAATAACTATTTGCATTTACTGAAGGAAATGTGATTGCTGTTTGTCTGTGTAAGGTGATACTGTTGGGCACTTCATGAGTTTTGGCTGGAGAAATTATATTTTTCCCATGGGCCGTCATGCAGAGGTGACCCTTAGCCAGATCCTTCGGCCAAATCTGGATTTTAGTCCCCTTCCAAACCATCAAGCTGTGACTACCACAGTTGTGGCCTTGAGCGAAGCATCTAAGCCCAGATGTCTCCAGAGACTCTGCCTGAGAATTAAGGCATTCCCATGTACATGTGTATAAATAGCAAAAAACTCACCTTTACAGAAGCTTGAGCGCGTGCAGTGGCAGGGAGGGCTCAGTCTATAACTCCAAACTTTGATTAATTATCCTCTCCCTGTAGAGCTAACGGGAGACTCACTTGACCTACATCCCGGTGTCTCCAGGGAGAGTGGGTTTAGGTGCCAGAGAGAGAGAACTAGGCCAGTACAGAGAGACGGTGGGTCTGTCAGAACCAGAGTCATCATCACAGGACGAACAAACACATGCATAGCGCAAACTAAATGTTTTGCAGTTCAGATGCGAAATATATATATAGTTCTGAATATAATCCTCTATAATGCCCCTTTTCACAAGATGTAATATAAGTCTCTGGTGTCTCCAGAATGTGTTTGTGAAGTTTCAGCTCAAAATACCCCACAGATCATTTATTATAGCTTGACAAATTTGCCCCCATTTGGGTTTGAGCAAAAACACACTGTGGGCCCTATAATACACCCGGCGCAATGCGACGCAAGGCGCAGCGCAAGTGTGTTTGCTAGTTTGCGTCCGGCGCCGTTCGCTTTTTCCCGTTCAGCGCCACGTCCTTAAATTAGTAAATGCATTTGCGCCAGTTAGTGCGCCCATGGGCGTGCTGGTCTAAAAAAGAGGTGTGTTCAGGCGCATTGCCGGCGCATTGCTATTTTAAGGAGCTGAAAATAGACTGCGCCATAGACCAACTCAAACCTGGTCTAAAGTCTAAAGTCAATGGCGCAATATTTTTTTGTTAGAGCGCGTTGGTAGAAACTGCGCCTCTGGGTGCGTCCACAGTGCGCGTTGACTCATCACATCACACAAACATGCCAAATATTAAAAACAAAAGGATTACAGTGTAAAAGAATATTATTGTGTAGGCTACATAAATATAAAAATGTAATGATGAATAGTCATTGTGTGTATTAGAATTAGGCTACCTATTTTCAATTCAGCCTATTACTACTTATAATGATGAACGAAATTGGCTAATTAATTGAACAATCATGCCAATACACACACATATACAGTATATTAACTGACTCATCGCGCGGAGCTATTTGAAAGCCTGCATTTGCAAGCCCGCTTTAACTTCGCGCACGAGCAGATCGGTTTCTTCGCTTGAAAAGCGTTCAGCTTTTCCGCCAACAAATTCCGCCATGTAAATAGCAATCCGCCATGGCGCGAGCGCATCTCGCTCTTAAAGGGAATGGGAGATGACACTCTGATTGGTTTGTTGAACGTTACGCCCATTACTCATTAAGAGAATAGGGACAACCCATTTCAAAAATGCGCCCCGGCGCACAGACCGTTTTTCCGTCGTTAAAATAGCAAAAGTGGATTTGAACACGCCCTAAGTGCACCTGCGCCGTGCGCTTTACACTTTGCGTTTAGATCATTAAAATAGGGCCCTATTTTTGTGTGTGTCCCTTTAAATGCAAATGAGCTGCTGCTCCCGCCCCCTTTCCAGAAGAGGGCGGAGCTTTAACAGCTCAACAACAACAAAGCTGGAGAATCTCACGCAGCCAAAATGAGGATTGTCAGTAATGGTGTTCAGCCTTTCATTGTTCAAACCGGAGTCGACACTGATGGAGAGACTCAGGAAGAAGTTACAACTTTTAGAATGAAACTGGACGTTTCTGAATGGTTAGTGGATACATTGATGTAGTTGCTGTGGAGTTGATTCAACTCATCCACTAGCATGTGCCGTCATGTTAATCTTTTGTGTTGAATTGACCCTCATTTGTGAAGCAGTCCCGGCATAAAATGATTTGCGCAAATATATATCACTTTACCGACTTTTCTTCGGCACATTTCCTTCATAAATGAAATTCAACCACGGTGTCCTCAGTGGCTCACAAGCTGAGAGTCTATGGAGACTCTTATGTTCGTTGGTACATCCAATAATAGAACATTTGTAATGTGTTTTGGCACAGACGTTGTATATCTCCAGCTGCTACAGCGAGTAATCAGAAATGGTGGACTGCTGTGGCTCATTCAGGGCGGTATCTATGCTAACAGGACAGACCTTAGTTTTAGTTTATTTAGTTTGTTATTTTAGGCTACTACTTCAACTTAAACTAAATGAAAATGTTGCCTTGGCTACTAGTTGGAAAAAAAAAAGTAAAATAAATTATTAAAAAAATGTATTTGTTTCAGTTTATATTTAATTTATCTAGAGAGGATGATTTTTATTACTTTTTTGCATTACAGTATTACAATTTTCAATGTGCTTCATTTTCTGTATACAAAATAAAACGTTTTTTTTCCTGTTTATTTTGTGGTGAAATATCACTGTCATTTTTGTTTTTAATCTGCTGTTTTTCTCTGTTAATTATTACAAGGATGTGCTGAGCACAGTCTCATGAGGGAAGTGTTGCTGTGCTGCTGTTCATCTGTGCGTGACCAAACATCACTTTGGTTGTTATTTCTCTTTGGACAATGTTGTCAAGTCTCTGTGATCCTCAGATGTAATAACATGTTTGAATGACACAGATCGCAGAAGCTGCGAATAGAGTGATGTTTGCACAGATAAACACTGTCCTTATGAGTGTGTTGATCTGCTGTCCTAGTAAATGTACAAGTTTGGGTAGTGACATGCATTGAAATAATTTTATGTACGAAATACTCCCAAAGCCTGTGATGGTTTATATACTGAAAACATTTGTTTTCATTCTTCTCATAGCTATAATAAGCAAAAATAATGTTCTCTATTTTTACCAAAGTGGTAGGGATTGTATTATAATCCTGCAGTGTTTACAAAAATGCTGTTGATAAGGCCTGTTCACACCAAGGACGATAACTGTAACTATAATGATAAAGATGTAGTTCTAAAAATCGTTCTAAATATAAAAGAATTCCACACCACAGCAATAACATTAACAGCACAGAGAAAAGAGATCATCGGAATCACTTTCAGAATGATTTTTTTCCAGCTGATGCATGATAAAAAACACTGACAGCCAATCAGAATCAATCCTGCTTTAAAGACCTTGAGCATTTTAAGAGGCAGGTGACAAAACAGCAGCACTCTTAGAATAAACAGAACAATATCATGTGCTGGTTTGGAAGCTAATAAAGTAATCATTATAGTTATCGATCTTGGTGTGAACAGCCCTTATCAACAGCATTCTGGCCTTAATTGACCTTAAATCTTAAAACAGTAATGTTAGAGCTGAACGATTAATTCAGATTAAATTTGGATAAATTGAGAGTCATGAAAATCTAGACAGAGATCACGATTCTCCCATGATTCTGAACAGACAACTAAACAAAATAACATGTAATTTACTAGAGATTCTGACACAATGTTAAAGGTCCCATGGCATGAAAATTTCATTTATGAGGTTTTTTAACATTCTAGCCTGCATATGGTCCCCCAGTGGCTAGAAAAGGCGATGGGTATAAACCGAACCCTGGGTAAATTGAGAAAATGAAAGCTCAGACGACCCAATCTGGAATCTTCCCTATATGTCGTCATAAGGGGAAAGGTTACCTCCCCTTTCTCTGCTTTGCCCACCCATGAGAAAATGAGCTACTACCGTAAGATTCGAGCACAATATATATATTTTTTTTTCCCTCGAGAGACATCATGGCTTGTAAACGAGCGAATCATGGCAGTTGCTCAGTGTCTGGATGTACAAATGAACACCTTAGTATTTTTTAGTTCCTTCATCCGAGTCTATGAAGAAACAGTGTGTTAATTTTATTTTCTCGGTAATGCGCCGATACAACTTCCCATAGTTTTTTATGTCTGCGCCACACATTTCACCGACGACTGTTTCCTCAGCGTGGGCCAATACAGCCCAGTTACTGTCGCTAATGTAAAGGTAGATAGCATCAAGTGTGTGTGTGAATACACACACTGTAACGCGAATGTTGTACATTTCTTTGTTGTTTGGATAACCGTTCTGCTGCACACCGGGGGTCTGATGATTTTAAATGGTTTTCTATGAGAGGAAAGGGAGGCATGCTTCCATAGACTGTAAAGCATGACTCCTCTGTGTACCTTTACCTGCGGGTGTCGCTGTTGGGCAGTGTTCCTTAAGAAATATGTGTGATTTGCGCTCTTTTTAATGTCATAATTTGTAATATTTGGGTTGTTTTATATGTAATATGGATAATTTTCTCATCCTATTTTTTTCGAGGAGGCACTGCCTCCCTTGCCTACTCGGAGGAAACGCCCCTGATATATATATATATATATATATATATATATATATATATACGATAGCAAATCAGAGCAACATGAAGAGCCAACAATGTAGGATAGCATTAGCTAGCATGATAATAACTGTAACGGCATACATAAACCAACTAAAGTACCGTATCCAGACACAATGTTTTAAACTAACCACTCGGAGACGTCCTGCTGTAGCCGCTGAGTTGCGACTTCTTCATCCGGATCAGATTCTGGGTCAAACGGAAAGCTTGAACGACTGCGTGTCTACGAGTCATTGCAATACATCCACTGTCAACATTAGCGCATGGTACAGTGGCCACGAGCTGGTTAAGGCCACACCCACCCTCCACTTTGCCCCACCTCTCTCCTCCTCATTAGCATTTAAAGCTACAGACCCAGAAAAGGCACGTCCTGAGGAAAGCTCATTGTGGGACTGGCTTGTGGTGGCTGAAATTCTGCACCAATTTCGGGAAAGAGTCTTCAGATACAGTACTAGGGAGCACTTAGGCCTATATAAAAGCATCCAAAAAGTAGCATGACATGGGACCTTTAATTGCTACAGTCTATTTAAAATGTTTAATTACTCTGAATTATTAAAAAAAATTGGGTTGAATGAATGATTCAATGACTCACTCATAAATACTTCAGTTGTTTCATTACTGGATGAATCAGCATATTTTTGAATGAATCTCTTGAATGAATGATTCAGTGATACATATTTTAACAGTCACTTGTTGCCACCTACTGGTGTAACTATGCAATCGGTACAATTGTTATTTGAAGCACCAAATTAATTTCTAAAGGTGATTTGCTCTATTTTGATCGCTTCTGCAGACATCAGTGTTTATATCTGAACTACAAACTTTCATCCCAGTTTTTCTGTGATGATTTGAATATTTGTAACACAGGAATAATGAAACTGTGTGATTGAAAAGACTGTTTGTGTATTCATACCTAAACATGACAACTGCTCTCTCTGGATCAGCGGCAGTGCAAACATAGATATGACCACAGGCGAATCATTTAGGAATGAGATCATGTGGGTGTTTGAATCAAGATTGTGATCTTTTAACAATTAATCGTGCAGCTTTAATGTATATGTACAGTGGGTACGGAAAGTATTCGGACCCCCTTAAATTTCACTCTTTGTTATATTGCAGCCATTTGCTAAAATCATTTAAGTTCATTTTTTTCCTCATTAATGTACACACAGCACCCCATATTGACAGAAAAACACAGAATTGTTGACATTTTTGCAGATTTATTAAAAAAGAAAAACTGAAATATCACATGGTCCTAAGTATTCAGACCCTTTGCTCAGTATTTAGTAGAAGCACCCTTTTGATCTAATACAGCCATGAGTCTTTTTGGGAAAGATGCAACAAGTTTTTCACACCTGGATTTGGGGATCCTCTGCCATTCCTCCTTGCAGATCCTCTCCAGTTCTGTCAGGTTGGATGGTAAACGTTGGTGGACAGCCATTTTTAGGTCTCTCCAGAGATGCTCAATTGGGTTTAAGTCAGGGCTCTGGCTGGGCCATTCAAGAACAGTCACGGAGTTGTTGTGAAGCCACTCCTTCATTATTTTAGCTGTGTGCTTGGGGTCATTGTCTTGTTGGAAGGTAAACCTTCGGCCCAGTCTGAGGTCCGAGCACTCTGGAGAAGGTTTTCGTCCAGGATATCCCTGTACTTGGCCGCATTCATCTTTCCCTCGATTGCAACCAGTCGTCCTGTCCCTGCAGCTGAAAAACACCCCCACAGCATGATGCTGCCACCACCATGCTTCACTGTTGGGACTGTATTGGACAGGTGATGAGCAGTGCCTGGTTTTCTCCACACATACCGCTTAGAATTAAGGCCAAAAAGTTCTATTTGGTCTCATCAGACCAGAGAATCTTTTTCTCACCATCTTGGCAAACTCCATCCGGGCTTTCATGTGTCTTGCCCTGAGGAGAGGCTTCCGTCGGGCCACTCTGCCATAAAGCCCCGACTGGTGGAGGGCTGCAGTGATGGTTGACTTTCTACAACTTTCTTCCATCTCCCGACTGCATCTCTGGAGCCACAGTGATCTTTGGGTTCTTCTTTACCTCTCTCACCAAGGCTCTTCTCCCGATAGCTCAGTTTGGCCGGACGGCCAGCTCTAGGAAGGGTTCTGGTCGTCCCAAACGTCTTTCATTTAAGGATTATGGAGGCCACTGTGCTCTTAGGAACCTTAAGTGCAGCAGAAATTTTTTTGTAACCTTGGCCAGATCTGTGCCTTGCCACAATTCTGTCTCTGAGCTCTTCAGGCAGTTCCTTTGACCTCATGATTCTCATTTGCTCTGACATGCACTGTGAGCTGTAAGGTCTTATATAGACAGGTGTGTGGCTTTCCTAATCAAGTCCAATCAGTATAATCAAACACAGCTGGACTTAAATGAAGGTGTAGAACCATCTCAAGGATGATCAGAAGAAATGGACAGCACCAGAGTTAAATATATGAGTGTCACAGCAAAGGGTCTGAATACTTAGGACCATGTGATATTTCAGTTTTTTCTTTTTTAATAAATCTGCAAAAATGTCAACAATTCTGTGTTTTTCTGTCAATATGGGGTGCTGTGTGTACATTAATGAGGAAAAAAATGAACTTAAATGATTTTAGCAAATGGCTGCAATATAACAAAGAGTGAAAATTTTAAGGGGGTCTGAATACTTTCCGTACGCACTGTATAATGTCTATATGGAACAGTTCACTCCAAAATAAATACTCAGTCGTGCAAATAAAAAATATACATGTAGGTATAAAGTAGTTGTCACCTTAATTTTTTTAAGTATAGCCTTATCATCAAAATGAAGTAAAAACTGATTAAATTATTTTGATGAGCTAAAGTAATGGTTAAACATATGACTTTATTGTTATCATTTATCATTTTTACAGGGAGCATCGTGTTTTCTTTTAAACTCATTTATAAATGTCTGCTTTATCTGCTCTGTAATGTATGTGTTAGACCTCAGGGCTGATGGGAGAAAAACTCTGGTGGAGAGAGACAGACTGGTGTCAGAATGAGTGAAGACGTGTACCTTCATCTCTTTCCAGCACTTCAGTTCAGTTTTGCTCAGAAAGCATCAGGAGGCGATTCATGATTTCTCTGGCCATATGAAAGTCACAGAAACCGTGATGAATAAAGATTGTAATTGATTCCATTGCGAAAAGTATTTTTCAGCCACAGGAAGCTCCTCCAGGGACTGTTTTTTGGGTTAAGTGAATTAACGTGGCTCTCTAGACTCATTTTGTCCCTGCGCTGGGTTGTCTGAGAGAAAACTCGAAATTAATTGAAAGATCCACAGGCGACTTTTCTGTTGCATTTATTCAGTTTATCTTTCAGTGGAGACAGATCCAACTTCTCAAGGTGGTATCAAATACTACGAGAAAAATAAAAGGCAGACATTTCTTACATTAATCTCAGTCTTGTGTGCTGTATGGAAGTAGTTCACCTGAAAAGGGGAAGATTTTCAGAGAGTTGTGACAAGCTGTCATATCTGGCTTCAGAAGACTTGGAATATAGGTCAAATCTAATATGTTTAATGTTGCTTTATGGCCACGTACACATTCCAGCTAAATTCGGTTGTCAATTCAACTTTTAATCCCATTCGGTTATGTCACTAACATGTTTTTTTTGCTTATTTTTTCAACAGACAAAAACCGGACTTGCCCTTTTGTACGACGAACACACAAGTAACACCTACGACGTTCGCTTAAAGTTAACGAAAGAGCTGTTAGTCATACAGAAGCAGGATGTGGTGTGCGTAAACGGTGGCGACTCCCACTTAAATGTAAGTACTGAGTCTTTGCCTTCGACTTGATCAATATTCAAACATACTCCGGTCATTTCATCATGGTTTAAAGTGGCACGCTTCTCTTCATCAGGCATCACAGTCGGCAGCAGATGAGTGTGATCTGTTACAAGTTTTCATTACATTTGACATGGCTGTCAGGAAGCACACGCCACTTCTTTGTTTTTAGGCATGAGATCATCATTCATAAATGACATCAGTGGCATCACGCTACGGCCGCTATTTTCAGAAATGATGCTGTCAGTACACACAATGAAAGTTATTAAATGTGTACAATACATGCCTGAGAATCCAATATAGTCATAATCAAGTGAGTTTTAGAGCATGTTTATAATCCTGCTTATATTTTTGGGTTTATAACTACACGTGCTCCGTCACTTTGACCCAGAAACACATTTTGAGTTTTAGGCACTAAAGTCAAAAGGAAAGTCTCGGCTTTCTAATCGTATAAATAAATATCTTTCCACTCTAAACTGAGGTTGTTTAAGTTTTGGCCATCATAAACCTTTATTGAGAAGTTGTTTGCGATCCTTTGCATGTTGTTTGACAGAATTAGATGAGTGTTGTGAAGTGTTTCCCATCTGCATTGACTAACCTATTCGTAAATATTAGTAAATCGCTACAGTAAGGATAAACATTTATTGTTTGGATCTTGATAAAAATTATGAAGTTTGAAATTTGAAAACATTCGAAAAATTTTAAACACATCAATAGTAAAATTTATGATCATTGCCTGATATCTTACCAAGCTTGTTTCTGCCACTAAATAAAAAAAAAAATACAAAAGATAGTTGCGACTCATAAAGTCAGAACGTTATAAACACAATTACGAGATATAAACTTGCAATTCTTTTTTTCTCACAATTCTGCCCTTTTCCCTCAGAATTGTGTTTATATCTCACAATTCTGACTTTATAACTAGCAATTGCATGATATAAAGTCAGAATTGCGAGATATAAACACAATTCTAAGAAAAAAAGTTTTTCATTTTTTTATTAAGTGGCGGAAAACTTCCATATTTACCTGTATTTGAAAGTTGAGATATTTATTTATTTATGAAAATCAAGACTTTAAAAAAAAAAAAAAAAAAAAATCTAAACACATCAACAGTAAAATAAATTTTTATTGCCTGATGTTACCTGTTTGAAAGTTGAGATTATTTATTTATGAAAGTTGAGACTTTTTGTATTTTTTATTGTTATTTAATTTAATATGTATTGTTAATTAATTATTAAACATCAATAGTAAAATGTATTCATTTATTGTCTGATATTACCTGTATTTAAAGGTGGAGATTCTGTGCCTTTTTAATGTTAGGCAATAAAACACATTGGCAGTAAATTTCATTTATTTATTTATTTATTTCTGAAAGCTGAGACTTTTTTGGGGGGAAAAAAACAGTAAATACATCAACAGTAACATTTATTTTTATTGTCTGATATATTACCTGTATTTGAAAGTTGGGATTTTTAAATCTGTTTTTAATGCTATAAAAACAATAAAAACATTAACAGTCTGATTTACGTATGTATGTATTTACTGAACCTGTATAAAACATTTTACATACAGGCTTCAAGTCAAGTGTTGCCATATGATCACTTCTTTAATTATTTTTTATCTAGTTGATGCTTTGAATATTTTACCAACTAAATTCCCCTTTTTTAAAGCACAGAACTGTTGTACTTCGAAGACAGGTGACTGGAGGTCTCGGTCTGAGTATCAAAGTAGGTCTTTTGCTTCTTTAATGTTGTTCATTCACTTTAAAGAGCTTGGTTAAACATACTCAGGTAGTGCACTCATGTCTCCACAGGCAAGATAATCATTGCACAATATCAGTCTTTTAGAGATCAAAGAGGAACCTGATTTTCTGATATATCAACTCTCATTAGTTTTACTGACAATAATCTTTGATGAGGCAATATTTGTACTTTTGAACAGTGTTGGTATTAGAAGGATGTGAGATGTAGAGGAGAATTTCCTTGATGGCTCTTCATGTATTTCAGGGGGGAGCAGAACATAAAGTGCCTGTGGTCATCTCGAAGATTTTCAAAGATCAAGTAGGTAAGATGACAAGAGTTCCTCCCATCCGCTGTAAAGCAGCTGTAGTCAGAGCGCTAGCTTTAACCCGTAATATTTGTGCAGCACTTGTAAAAATGACTTTTTGAGAATATTTTTTAAGAGTATGTTTTACAAGGGGGGGGGGAAATACTGTTTCAGTTTTTCTACATCACATTTTTCATGTTTGATTCAGTGTGTTTTTTTTATTTTTTTAATTTATTTTTTTAATTTATTTGTATTTGTCTTGGCTTTCAATTAAAATATGTAAACATTATTAAATCAAGATACATTTACTTAAGAAGCAATTTTGACATTAAATCTTGTTTTTCTTTAAAAAGTTATCAGTATTAACTGAGTTCAAGTGATTTGCTAAAACAAGAGCAAATATCCGCTGAGGTCAGAAAAATAAACTGAATTCAAAAGGAAAACAAATAAATTTTTCTTAGTCTACTGGCAGATATTTGTCCCTGTCTTAAAGGGGTCATGACATGATTTTTTTTAAATATATATTTTAATGTTCCTTGAGGTTCACTTATAATGTTAAAGTTGCACAAAAACACAAATATATATGCAGAAAAAGTGATTATTTTCAACCTTCATTCTGACCCTCTGTCTGAAAAGATCTATTTTTAAGGTGCAGCTCCTTTAAGGCTTGACAGTAAATTACACTCATGATTGGCTAACATCACTGCATTGGACACAGTATCAATGCCCTCTTGTGAGTTAGTGTTTTGAAAACATTATTCATATAAAACCATCATAAACAGACTAAGAATTATAAATCATATACTTGCAGTTTGCAATTCAACTGCTGTCAGATCCAGTACTAGGGCTGGGACAATACATCAATTCAATTCGCGCGATACAGTTATTCTGGATCGATTCTGATATTTTCCGAATGTATCGCGATTCTCTCTCGAATCAATTCTGATATTAGTTTTAACAGCAGGCTAGTTTTTAACTACACTCTAATCCTGATGAAGAAGAGTGCTGGAGATTACTCATGTGTTCGGCTGAGTCATTTAAGTGGTTAAATATACTTCCACCTCAGCTCAGAATGCTTTTATGATGCAAGATTAATATAAACACAGCGTCTGGTGTCTGTGTTTGTGAAGTTTCAGCTCAAAATACCCCACTCATCATTAATTGTAGCTTGTCAAAGCAAAAACACGCCGTTTTTGTGTGTGTCCCTTTAAATGCAAATGAGCTGCTGCTCCCGGCCCCCTTTCCAGAAGAGGGCGGAGCTTTAACAGCTCAACAACAACAAAGCTGGAGAATCTCACACAGCCAAAATGAGGATTGTTAGTAACGGTGTTCAGCCTTACATTGTTCAAACCGGAGTCGACACTGATGGAGAGACTCAGGAAGAAGTTACAACTTTTAGACGTTTCTGAATGGTTAGTGGATAAATTGATGCAGTTGCTGTGGAGTTGATTCAACTCATCCACTAGCATGTGCCGTCATGTTGAATTGACCCTCGTTTGTGAAGCAGCATGACAACAACACTCTACTACAACAACTCTTCCTCTTCTCTAAAGCAGCCAAACATGGCCCCGCCCCCTTTGTTGTGTGTTCTTGGGGGCGGGGTTTATGTAAATTTTAGGGTTTGTGATGTCACTAACCCAGGAAGAAGCTTGTTGTAGTTCCTACCAGCCGTTTGTTGTAGTCCTTAAACAGAATTCTTCAAAAGAAAATATCTCTCTTTGCATTGAACTTTGAGCGTCGTAACTTTGCAGATGTTGTTTATGCTCAAACAGCAACATTACACACTAACTAAAGTTAAAAAAGTGAAATCATAATCAACCACACCTTTAAGCAACAGCATGTTTTAATTGTGCAAACTCTCTTTTATCAAAGGATCAAGGCAAATTTGATTTCTCATGTCATGACACTCACACTTTTTTCATAAAACAAGTCTTAATATCTCAGTTCATTTTGCTTCTCAAGTAAATCTTGCATTAAGAAAACAAGACCAAAATACTATATATGTTTTTGCATAATTTTGCAGTTTTTTAAAAATATTTGTGCCAAATTATTCTCAGTGTGTAAAATCTAGTAGTGTACAGTTCTTCCTACTTTTTTCTTGTTGTTTTTCATTTAAAATAAATGACCTGCACATCCTAAAAGTAGTCCGTTTGATATCCGTATAATTAGCACTTGCTCGCGTTATAGTTTATTCATCGCAAGTATCTGACAGCAGCTGCTAACGTGTGATTAGTATCTGATCCTACTGTATTTAAGAACAATACAGCTTTGTTTCGTGCGATACAGTTCAAATATATTATTAATCGCGGCTAATTACTGTACAAGCCTTTATGCATGTTTGTTTGCAGTTTTATTGGTTTTTATTAGCTTCCCGCTGAGATATCCACCCTTAGAGCAGCTTGATATCAGAAAGCTTATGAAGTTTCATCATATTTGTCAGAACGCATTGAACTAAAACCTTGATTTGTGTGAAATTCGTCCCAAAGCGCTTCACGTCTTTGCAAAGCCAATGCCAGATTGAAAGGCTCATCAAACTCAAATCCTGATTGCCATGTCATCGCATAAGCACTACTAAATGAGTAATTATATCCCAATCTTTCCATTAACCTCTGACTGGACCGTCCGGGGCCGCAGCCGATCAGACGGGGATGCTGTTTATCGGCGACGCCGTGTTGCAGGTTGGTGTTTTGGGCCTTTGCACGCTCTTGTTCTTTACGCTGCTCTCGGGGTCAAGGGTGCGTGTTAGAGCAGCATTCCCTCTGCATTTTAATGATGCTTCCCTCTGATTCATTTTCTCCAGCTTGACTGGAGGTTTAACCTTTATCTCTTTTGTATGAATCACTGGAACAGCAACAGAGAGAAAGAGCTAGAAATACAATAATAGTTCCTGCGGTGCAACTAAAACGACTTGTTTTATTTAATTTGAACGTTACAAGACTCTCTGAGGCTCTTTACATATATAGGCTATATAAATATGCACACATTATATGCAGCAATGATTTCTGAAGGATCATGTGACACTGAAGACTGCAGTAATGATGCTGAAAATTCAGCTTTGATCACTGGATATAAATTACATTGTAAAATATATTCAAATAGAAAACAGTTATTTT
Source organism: Culter alburnus (assembly GCA_028476615.1). NCBI lineage: Eukaryota > Metazoa > Chordata > Actinopteri > Cypriniformes > Xenocyprididae > Culter > Culter alburnus. The sequence goes on along the minus strand of JAOTNS010000602.1, from coordinate 346,640 downwards.
TAAATTGTAATAATATTTCACATTTTTTACTGTATTTTTGATCACATAAATGCAGCCTTGGAGAGTCTTTTAAAAACATTTTAAAAATCTGACTCTGAACTTTTGAATGGTTGTGTATTGTATGTCAAATTGCAAATATTATGCAAAATAAAATGTCTGGTCGAATTAAAGTAAAGAGAATTTGGGATTAAATGTGGTTATCTGTCATTAAAATAATGCAAAAAGTCATCTTAATTTCTTTTTTTTCTTCCGATTTTGGAGTGACATGCGACCTGAGCTTGATTTTCATGTCTAAATGCGATTTCTGCTGAACTTTTTTCTTTTCTTTGCAGGTCAATGGCATTAACGTGGAGAAGTGTACACATGAGGAAGTCGTGAGTATTCGATTGGCTCTTTTATCCGTGATCTTGAAATGCCATTGATGCAGAATTAATCAAAAGTGACGCTGAAACCTTTTATATCAGTAGCGAATGTTTGGTTTCTCCCTGTAAGGTCTCAGCTATAACTAATCGATAGTGAGTAGATTCATCACAGCTCAACCTCGAGAGAGGATGAGCCGAAACACTCACTCACACTGGCAGGTTTCCTCTCTCTCTCTCTCTCTGGATCCTGACAGTCGTTCTTTGCATTTCAATTGGGAAGACGAAGGATGCGATTAATGATTTCACTAAACAACCACAGACTAACTAAGACAAGCTGTCACGACATCAGCTTCTGTCCGGGAGAAGCTGACAGAAATCATCCTGTAGGACAGAAAAGTCACACTTGAGAATCGGCAGTGTCTCAGTTGTTTCTCCTAGAGATCAAATGGAGGCTCTTGCTTGGATGTTTCTCCTGAGAAAAAAAAACTTTATTCAAAGTTCATGTTTAGTTCATTTTTACATTTCCATTGACATTTGTGCATTTAGCATTCAATGGACGAACAAAAACAATCCGTCAAAGAGTCAACAATATTTGTTATATACAATGTTATTGGTAATATTTCTTAATACATTTTAATATATAATGTAGTTAACTACTGAAACCTTATTGTAAGTGTTACTACAACCCCATTTTGGGTTGAAAATGAACAAACCCAGCGGTTGGGTCAAATGTTTGTTCAATCTGCTGGGCAGTTTTATTTAACTCAACTATTGTTTAAAAATGACTATATGTCTGGCTTAAAATGAACCCAAAATAGGTTGGAAATTAAAAAATTTGACACATAATTACTTACTAGAGGCAAACAATAACAATCAAAAGGTGAACATGCATTAATCAAGTTATTAAATATTTAATTATTATTCATGAAACTTATTAATAAATGTTAATTTCCAACATACTTTGGGTTCATTTTAAGCAAGCAATACAGTCCTTTTCAAACATTAAAACTACCCAGCAGTGGCAAACATTTAACCCAACCGCTAGGTTTGTCCATTTTCAACCCAGCATTTTTTTGAGTAAGATTAATACATACTGAAGTGTTGTTTGTTGGAAGTTTGTGTTTATGTTTACATTGAAATATATGCATTTAGCAGACATTTTTTTCCAAAAGAGGAACAAAAGCAATCTGTAATATACAATGCCAAGCTTGTATACAATGTTATTGGTAATATTTCGGAATATATTTGTAATTAGAAATATACAATATTAAAGCTGCAGTCCGCGATTTTTTCTCTTTGTCGCCATCTCTTGTTTGAAACCTGCAATTGCAGTCATATGCGGAACAGTTATCTATATGTGCATTGTGCATCGGCACAGCTCGGATGAATCTAATGTTTGCTGTCAGTCACCGCACCGGTGGATACTGTACTTCAGAATCACAGATTCTACGTCTTGAAAGTATGACCAATATAAGAATTTCACTGGAAAATATCATCTGAACAAGTAATTAACATGTCTGCCACTTTTGTTCTGACCAACTGAGGGAAAAAAGCATTAGGCCTACAATAAATTGAGCTGCCAATGATGATTAAATCTAACGATCGCTTAGCTCGGATCACGCCAAACCGTGCAAATTATTATTACTGTTATATTGTTCTCAAATCGTTAATGTTAACAACATCAGCATTACTATGACTATGTGTATATTAGTGTTACCCGTAGATTTCAATTTCTGTAGCACTCCACAGTCCAAAGTCTTTTGCTTTTTGACTACAGGTGAATCTCCAGTTGTCACTGATGATTGTCATTTGGACCTTTCTGGATTACAATCCGCCATCAAAATGATAAGTTTAATTATTACATAATGAGAAAAGGCTATAAATGATCCGCTACCAGCAGCATCCTCACGTGATAAAACCGACTAGCCTGGACGGGACTCCTTCTTTTTCCTTCTCCTTCTGTTTGCGGACGTGATGTAATGATGCACAGATGAACTGCTGCGTGCTCGAATTTCCCGCGGAAATCCACCATGTCACTCTTATTATAAAACATTATTACAAGCTTACCGTTGTGAATCGAGACAAGATAATGAGATAGTTTTGAACACTGGCTGGTTATGTACTTGCTCTAAATTGATTTTGGATCATTTTTAACTAAAAAAAGTTACGGACTGCGGCTTTAAGTACAGAAACATTTTTGTAAATTAATGCATCTGTCATTTAGTCAGTTTAGTTTCATTTTCATGGACTTTTAGTTAGTTTCTCTTTAGTTACCTGTTTCCTTTGTTCCAGTTTGCCGCCACCTATCAGTTGTCATGGACATTCACCTGTTTGCGTTTGGTTCATCAGCTCTGTGTATTTAAGTTCCTCTTTAGTTCCCATTCATTGTCGGCTATTGTTCGTGTATGGTTCACACTGTTACGTTGGATCCTGTTGGATATCTTTATTTGAACTAAATCATCCTTGTCTTCATCCTTGGTGGGTGTATACCCGTGACAGCTTCGTTTTCATTTGTGTCTTTTTATTGCCTGCGAAGTTATTTTAGGAGAAATGCCTGAGACAAAGTTTATACTTCATTGAAGTATAATTAAAAGTCTCCTGGGTAATGAAAGAGCAGTTTTCCTCTGGGATATTATTACATACTGTAGGTGGTAGTGCGTGTTTGAGATGCGACACCAACCAAAGAGATGATCGTCAAAAGATGAGATCGTTAGGAAAAATGTGATTGCTTTATTAAACAATCTTTTAAATATGATTAAGTGCTCAAGACCCAGTTGCATAGACAAAGCCACTATGTTAAGACTGTGACTTAAAGGGATAGTTCACCCAAAAATACTTATTCACCCTCAAGTGGTTCCAAACCTGACAGTTGAAATGGTAGCCATTGACTTCCATAGTTTTTTTTTCCTACTATGGAAGTCAATGGGTGCCGTCAGCTGTCTGGTTTTTGGGAGAACTATCCCTTTAAGGACTAGTTTTACGAACTAGCAGTTAGCCAAGTCTTCAGTAATCAGTCTTACTTTTCGGATTCAAATGAAATCAGTCTGACTGACTTGAAAATGTTATGACCCATCTTAAAGAAGCAAAAAACATTACATTAGACCAATTAGACTAGTCTATGCTGTTTATGAAACCGGCCACTGGACCAGATTATAACCGTGCATATTCATTCGCTGCATGGTCGAAAATGATAAAGCACAACTTACTGAAATGTGTCATGTAGCAGTGTTTCAAAACTGGAAAGACATCAATAGAACAGCCTGTAAACAATAACTAACTTAATGTTACATTTACCTCATTAAAGCCATTCATTATCCATAAAATCAATAGTTACAGTATAGCTAGAAAAAAACAACTCTAGAGAGGAACATTTTCATAAATGCACTTTATATTTTTTTACTTAACATGTTATGCGTTATTTAATGTATGCTTGTTATTTAAAATGAATGTTCTGGTTTCGACCTCCAGCGATTAATGTCTGTCAGTGTAAACACTTTAGATTGAAGGCACAAACACACACAAGGGTTTCTTGGCGAGGACGTGGTTTCCTTTAGTATCCGCTCTCTGTGGAAATGTTGCACAAGTGTGTCATGTTTTCTTCAGAGAGGAAAGCTCAGATTTGCTAAATGCAGTGTAACTTTTCTAGCTGTGGTTATGATCAAATGAAGTCTAAAAGTCGACATGAAATTAAAATTCCTTCAAAAGTCCACTGTAAACTGGTTTTCAGATCTGACTTCTGCTATCAAACATACTTTACATCTTCAATTTCTGATGGAGAAAATTAATTTCACCCTTGTCTGGTTGTAAAATGTGTTGTCAATACCCTTTAATGTTGACTTTAAGTTCTTGTCATACTGAAGGGATACAATCGATCCATTTTCAAAACGTTTAAAAGTGATAAGATGTTATTTAGAAGCGACTTATGTCTTAAATCAAAATAAAACACTTTATTTGTTCACATGTATGTCATGTGACCATTAACTGACATTGAAAAAGTGTGAACATGCAAATGTGTTGATAAATTATTGAAATATTAACTTAAATATTAGGGGGACTTCAAGAAAATACACATTCAAGAAAATACTATTTCAGTTTTTTGTAATTCAAAATTTCTTTGTAATTATTTGTGAAATTTACTAGCAATTTATATACAGTAAATGAAAATTATTACAACATGTAAATATGTTGTTATATTATTGAAATATTAATTTAATATCTCAGGGAACTTTAAGAAAATACACATTTTTTTAAGATTATTGGAGCACGTTTTACTCTTCTACTTCAAAATTTCTTTGTAATTTTGAAATTTACGTAGAATATATGAAAGGAAATTAACAACATGCAAATGTGTTGTTGAATTTAAAAATTTAAGGGGACTTTTTTTTAAGGGTATTTTTTAAGATTATTTGAATATGTTTTACAAGAAAATGCTCTTTTCAGTCTTTCTACTTCAACATTTCTTTGTAATTTTGAAAATTTCAACGTGCAAATGTGTAGTTAAATTATTGAAATATAAACTTATAATTTTAGGAGGACTTCAAGAAAATACACTGTAAAAATATTATTTTTTGAAGATTATTGGAGTATGTTTTATAAGAAAATGCTCTTTCTACTTCAAAATCTCTTTGTAATTTTGAAATTTACTAGCAATTTATAAACTGAAATATTTCAACATGCAAATGTGTTGTTAAATTATTCAAATATTAACTTATTATCTCAGGAAACTTCAAGAAAATACACTGTAAAAAAATATTTTTTTTGGAAGATTGAGTATGTTTGGGAAGAAAATACTCTTTCAGTCTTTCTACTTCAAAATTTCTTTGTAATTTTGAAATTTACTTGCAATTTATAAATGGAAATTATTTCAATGTGCAAATGTGTAGTTAAATTATTGAAATATAAACTTAAAATTTTAGGAGGACTTCAAGAAAATACACTGTAAAAATATTATTTTTTGAAGATTATTGGAGTATTTTTTATAAGAAAATTTGGAAATTTACTAGCAATTTATAAAACTGAAATATTTCAACATGCAAATGTGTTGTTAAATTATTCAAATATTAACTTCTTATCTCAGGGAACTTCAAGAAAATACACTGTAAAAAATGATTTTTTTTTGAAGATTGAGTATGTTTGGGAAGAAAATACTTTTTCAGTCTTTCTACCTCAAAATTTCTTTGTAATTTTGAAATTTATTAGCAATTTATAAATGTAAATTGTTTCAACATGCAAATGTGTTGTTAAATTACTGAAATATAAACTTATAATCTCAGGGAACCTCAAGAAAATACACTTTAAAATTGATTTTTTGAATATTAAATCAGTACGTTTTCCAAGAAAATACTATATCAGTCTTGTTTTACTTCAAAATTTCTTTGTAATTACTTGTGAAATTTAGCAACAGTATAAATGACAGTTGTTTCAGTTAAATCCTACACCTCAAAGAGGGTTCTGATGCCAAAAAAGTTGTGTGAGATATCTGAAGATACGAGACACTGACGGTGTAACTGTTTGTGTAAGGAGCAGTTATTCAACCTGAGCTCAACACGGCTCTGACTGAAATAACTCATGACTGAAATAACTCATGATTTAATTCAAATGCTGAGGCTCCTCAACTCAATTAGGTGTGAAACGGTCATTTAAATGCAGTTCAGACATCTTTCCTCCTCACGACAGTTTCAGAAGGATGTTTTATCTCTGCCTCCTTGCAGGTTCATCTTTTGCGAACGGCAGGGGATGAAGTCACCATCACTGTACGTTACCTCAGGGAAGCGCCGGCCTTCTTAAAACTCCCATTAGGTAGGTTTGACCAGAACAACTTCACATCTAAGCTCTGGTACTGAACCTAGTGAGCTGGCGTGCTGTCTAAATAGGCGGCGCTCTCCTTAGGAAGCATCCTAACTGAAATGCAGCCTCATTAGTGAGTGATTTGGATGCTCTACATAATCTGTAATGTTGCATTTTGCATAGGAGACTCACAATTGATTCTGATAGCTAACTATAAAAATTTATCATCATATTTCATCCTCCATCTTTTCACTGAGCTTGTTGTAGTTTGTTCTTTCTGCAAAGATACATGTGATGCTGTCTTTGTTTTTGTCATAATCAAGTATTAATTGTGAATGTTGCCTAAACAATTTAGTTTCTATGTATTTTGTGCATTTTTGATGATGAATTAGCCATAAATCTTGCCAGAAAATGCCACTAATGTAACTGGTTTGTACCAGGCTTGTGTGACCAAACAACAGTTCCCATCATTCTCTGTAGCAGAAACCAGAATGATCAAATATGCAAATGCTGCATCAATTACCAGTGTCATTTTAGTATTATTTATATATTATTATACTTTTTATTAATATTTTGAATTAGATTTAATTTTTATATTCTCAGTTTTCAGTTTTAATTTTTGTTTAAGGTTTAGTAATATTGTGCTTTTGTCATTTGTTAGTTTTTGGTCTTTTGTAAAAACATTTCAGTTTCAGTTTTAGTAATTTTAGTACTGTTTTTCAGTTGGTTGCCAAGGCAATATTTCTATTTTTTTTTTTTAGAATTTAAGTTATTTACCTAATATTCATATATTTCTATGTTTTTTATTTCAGCCTTATTTCAATTATAATTTTTTAAAGGTTTTAATAGTTAAAGATTTTTTTAATGCTAAAATTATTAAACTTTAAGATTTTTCATCTAATATATATATATATATATATATATATATATATTACTTTTTTCAAAATATTTTTTTAAATGAAAATATACATATATAATATATGGGTTTAGTGGATGTAGACTTTTTTATATGTATGTATGTATATGCTTTTATATTTCAGCTTTATTTAAAAAAAGATTTTAATGGTTAAATTAAAAATGTATAAAAAAATATTTGTATTATATATATATATATATGGTTAATGCATTAAATGGTTAATGGTTATATATGATAATATAAATTGTTAAAAAGTTTGTTTAAACATCTTTTTAACATTTAAAAAAAATAAATATAAATATACTTTTTATGGTTTTAGTTTTCATGAACAGCAACACTGTCAGTTCCACACCTGATGCACAACCTTTGCTCTCAAACCTTTGTTATACCAGCGCTGGAAAGCATCCTGTGCTTGTTATGAAGTGAAAAAGAGAAAGAAAAATCTGTCCAAGGCATCCAATTTTTGCAGACTAAAATGACTTTAATGCACATCACATTCCAACTAGTAAGTCAGATCTGAAAGCAGCGTCGGCTTTGCAGGACGGTGAATCTCTCGGGACTGAACTGAGCAGCTGTGCTACTGTATCTGTGCTGCTTTCAACAGAAAGACAACTTTCAGAGCAGCGTGTTGAAGATGCCCCTGCATGAAATGGACTTTTTGTGCTCTGCATTTTCCAGTGATGGCCGTGTCAGAATTCTTGCGTCTTGTGTATTTCACACTCACCTTACCCATAATCTCCTGTGACTTTGGTGTCTATGGCATCGTGACAACCTAGAAAGCGGCTTGCCAAGCTAATAAACGTCATATCGCTCGGCTTTAGAAGTGCAGCGCTACCAGAGTAGATTTGCACACAATATGAGCTCTGCTTTATATAGAATATATACTAATCTGCCATATATCCTCAGGTTCACCCGGACCGTCCAGCGATCAGAGTAGCAGAGCGTCCTCGCCGCTTTTCGACAGTGGTTTGCATTTAAATGGGAACTCGAGCAACACGGTAAGTCACCTTTTGTATCACTGCGAGCATCACTTCTGTTAAGGAGCTTATTCGTAAGCCTCAAAAGTGAGACGGATGACAGAACCAGGCTGAAAATGCCTCTTTCTCAGATAGAGAGGTGGAATTGACTCCATACACTTAAGCATCTCTATTATTTTTGCTCATAATTAGGTTTAGTGATTTGAACAAAGCCATACACTGCAAAAAAAAAAAAAAAAAAAAAAAAAGATTTCTTACTCAGTGTTTGTAAGTGATATAACAAGATATTAAGTATTGTTTTCTAAAAAAGTGTTTCAAAATTAAGTTTTTATGCTTAAAACCAACTTTTTATCTCACAATTCTGACTTTTTTTCTCAGAATTGTTTATATCTCGCAATTTTGACTTTATAACATGCAATTTCAAGTTTATATCTCACAATTCTGAGAAAAAAGTCAGGATTGCGTGATAACTCGCAATTGTGAGAAAAAATGTATTTATAAAATATTCTGACTTTAACTCATAATTCTGACTTTATATCTCGCAATTCTGACTTTATAACTCGCAATTTCAACTTTATAACTCGTAATTTTGACTATAACTCGCAATTCCGCTTTATATTTCGCAATTCTGACTTTATAACACAATTCTGACTTTATAACTCGCAATTTCAACTTTATAACACGTAATTTTGACTATAACTCGCATTCCGCTTTATATTCCAACTTTACTCACAATTCTGACTTTATATCTCGCAATTCTACTTTATAACTCTCAATTCCGGCTTTATATTTCGCATTCTGACTTTATTCGCAATTCTGACTTATAACTCGCAATTCTGACTTTATAACTCGCAATTGGCTTTATATTTCGCAATTCTGCAATTCTGACTTTATACTCACAATTCTGACTTTATAACTCTCAATTCTGACTATAACTCACAATTCTGACTTATAACTCGCAATTCTGACTATAACTCGCAATTCTGACTTTATAACTAACTCGCAATTCCGGCTTTATATTTCGCAATTCTGACTTTATATCTCCCAATTCGACGATTCTGACTTATAACTCCATTTCAACTTTATAACTCGTAATTTGACTATAACTCGCAATCCAGCTTTATATTTCGCAATTCTGACTTTACTATGCATTCGACTTTATACTTGACTATAATTCTGACTTATAGACTTTATAACTCGACTATAACTCGCAATTCTGACTTTATAACTCGCAATTTCAACTTTATAACTCATAATTTTGACTATAACTCGCAATTCCGGCTTTATATTTCGCAATTCTGACTTTATAACTCGCAATTCTGACTTTACTATTCGCAATTCTGAGTTTATATATCGCAATTCTGAGAAAAAAGTCAGAATTGTGAGATAAAAAGTCGCACTTACCTTTTTTATATTTTATTTCATGCAGGAAACAAGCTTCCATAAATATCTGCCAGTAGAGTAGGATAATATAAATTTACTTGTTTTCCTTTTGAATTGTTTATTTTTCTGACCAAAATCATGTGATACAAAAATACACAAATACAAAAAAAAATTATGATTGATTTTATTTGACATGTACATGCTCTGTTTAGATTGTGTTTGTTGAAGAGCTGCTAACAAAGTAATTTATTCACTTAATTTTCTCTATCTTAAAGAGGACCTGTTGTGCCCTTTTACAAAGTCTTGATGTTGTTTTGGGGCTAGAACAGGTTTTCATGCTTGAATGTTGATTATTTTCCTCATATTCTCCATTGTTGCAGCTCCTCTCTTCCCAGTCTGTCAGTAACGCTCTGTTTAGTTCCTGTCTCTATAAAGCCCCTCCTTCTGAAAACCACAATGAGCTCTGATTGGTCAGCTGGATGAATGTGTTGTGATTGGTCAAGCACTTCGAGCATGTTTGGGGAAATGTCCCGCCCCTTACCATAACCACCAGTTTCAACACTCTACTAACTAACTCAACCAGGCCCCGCCCCTTTATTCTGTGTATGAATTATGTAAATGAGGAATATTGTGACGTGTTCATTCCCGGAAGAAAACTCAAGACTACAACAGAGGTGTTTCAGAGAGTTCAGAAACACTGACACTGATATAGAGAATAACTCCTGCTGGAAGGACTTTGTGCAGCTTTTTCATGTTCAAACATCAACATTACACACTAAAGAAAGATGAACATGGAAAAATGCATAATAGGTCCTCTTTAAAATGTAAACAAGTGTAAATATCAACATTATCATATATGTCTAAAGTCTATCAGGTAAAATATGAGCTTATTGAAGAAATTCAATCAATCTGCCGTTTTACTCCATCTTGTGCATCTGGCTCTAAAATATCATTGAGACTTGGAGGTGCAGGACAAGTGCTAGTTACCATCCAAAACACTATTGTCCTAATAAGAAGCCTCGACTGCACCGACAGCCCACTCCAGCAGCATATAGAGGTCATGCTTTTCATTCTGACCTTCAAAGATCATTGCCAATGCACCTCGCTGCCAGTTAATACAGTGCGGCAGCCACTCGACCTGACGGAGTGAGAATATCCTGCCGTCAGACGAAAGAACACGCTGCGTCTCGTTAAGTCACTGGTCACTTTATTCAAACCAGAGAGCAAAGGTAAGGCAGACATCTCACTCGATCTGCTCGCGGACTACATGAACTCCCAGAGATTTACATGCCTCACATTAATGTGACACTAAGACTCGGGGGAGACTGCGTGTCAGCAGGTGAAGCTTCAGAGAAGCTCTGAGATCTGCATACAGCCCCTGAAAATCCATTCACGCCTCAGCGCAATGTAAGAGAGGGCTGAAAATGTGAAATTCAATCTCTGAGTGCTGACAAATCAAGATTTTGGTGTTGGATGCGACCGAAAGGCAGTCTATAAATAGAACAGAGCTCAGAAACGTTGCTGATTATAGTTGCCGCCATGATGCTGTAGAGCAGGGGTTCTCGACTCAGGCCCTCCAGGTCAACTTTCCTGCTGATTTTAGCTCCAAACCTAATCAATTAAGCTAATCAAGTTCTTCAGGATTACTACAAAGTTACAGGCAGGTGAGTTTGATCAAGTTTGGAGCTAAACTCTGCAGGGAAGTGGACCTCCAGGGCCAGAGTCAAGAACCCCTGATATAGAATGATCTGGGTGTTTGCAAGGGTGTTGCTATGGGGTTTCTAGGGTGTTTGCCAGGACATTGCTGTGGTGTTGCTAAGGGTGTTTTGGGTGTTTACATTGCTAGGGTTGCTAGGGTGTTCTGGGTGTTTACCAGGGCGTTGCTATGGGGTTGCTAGGGTGTTCTGGGTGTTTACCAGGGCGTTCTTTTGGAGTTGCTACATGACATTGCTATGTGGTTGCTATTGTGTTCTGGGTGTTTGCCAGGACGCTGCTATGGGGTTGCTAGGGTGTTCTGGGTGTTTGCCAGGGCATTGCTGTGGGGTTACTATAGGACATTGCTACGGACTAAACACGTAAATGAACGGCGAGAATGCATTATAAGTTTTCTGTTTTCAGTTAAAAAAATTTAAGTGGCCCCTAAGTTAATAATTAACCGTTTTTACAACAGACGTGATTCAATCAAAAACCTACTTTAGCTTGATGATAATTTTTCCTTAGGGCTGCTGTAAAGCCAAAATAATCTCTGTCCATTAATTTTCCTATTATCACTGTAAAGCTGCTTTGAAACAATCTGTATTGTGAAAAGCGCTATATAAATGAAGATGGGGTTGCTAGGGTGTTCTGGGTGTTTGCCAGGACGTTGCTGTGGGGTTACTATAGGACATTGCTTTGAGTTGCTAGGGTGTTGTGGGTGTTTGCCAGAGCATTGCTGTGGGGTTGCTATAGGGTGTTCTGGGTGTTTGCCAGGATGTTGCTATGGAGTTGCTGTAGGACGTTGCTGTGGGGTTGCTAGGATGTTCTGGGTGTTTGCCAGGGTGTTGCTGTGGGGATCCTAGGGTATTCTGGGTGTCTGCCAGGGCATTGCTGTGGGGTTGCTAGGATGTTCTGGGTGTTTGCCAGGTGTTGCTGTGGGGAGGGTTTCTGGGTGTGTGCCAGGGCATTGCTGGGTTGCTAGGATGTTCTGGGTGTTTGCATTGCTGTGGGGGGGTGTTCTGGGTGTTTGCCAGGGCATTGCTGTGGGGTTGCTAGGATGTTCTGTGTGTTTGCCAGGGCGTTGCTGTGGGGTTGTTGTTTGGTGGGCTTGCTGGGGGTTGGTGTTCTGGGTGTTTGCCATGGCGTTGCTGTGGGTTGCTATTGTTCCATGGGGTTGCTAGGGTTTCTGTGTGTTTTTTGCCTGTTCTGTGTTTGCCAGGATGTTGCTATGGGGTTGCTAGGGTGTTGTGGATGTTTGCCAGGGTGTGCTGTGGGGTTGCTAGGGTGTTGGGTGTTTGCCCAGGCGTTGCTGTGGGGTTGCTAGGATGTTCTGGGTGTTTGTCAGGGTATTGCTGTTGGGTTGCTAGGGTGTTCTGGGTGTTGCTGTGTTGCTATGGGGTTGCTAGTGTGTTCTGGTGTTTGCCATGGCGTTGCTGTGGGGTTGCTAGTGTGTTCTGGGTGTTTGCCATGGCGTTGCTGTGGGGTTGCTAGGGTGTTCTGGGTGTTTGCCAGAATATTTCCATGGGGTTGCTAGGGTGTTCTGTGTGTTTGCCCGCATTGCTGGGGGTTGCTAGGATGTTCTGGGTGTTTGCCAGGGTGTTGCTGTGGGGATCCTAGGGTATTCTGGGTGTCTGCCAGGGCATTGCTGTGGGGTTGCTAGGATGTTCTGGGTGTTTGTCAGGTATAGGGTGTTCTGTGTGTTTGCCAGGGCGTTGCTGTGGGGTTGCTAGGATGTTCTGGGTGTTTGCCAGGCGTTGCTGTGGGGTTGCTAGTGTGTTTTTGGTGTTTGCCATGGCGTTGCTGTGGGGTTGCTAGGGTGTTCTGGGTGTTTGCCAGAATATTTCCATGGGGTTGCTAGGGTGGGTGTTTGTGGGGTTGCTAGGTGTTCTGTGTTTGCCCGAAGTTGCTGCTAGGAAGGGTTGCTGGGTTGCTAGGGTGTGGATGTTTGCCAGCTGTGGGGTTGCTAGGGTGTTGGGTGTTTGCCAGGGTTGATGTGGGGTGCTAGGATGTTCTGGGTGTTTGTCAGGGTATTGCTGTTGGGTTGCTAGGGTGTTCTGGTGTTTGCTTTGCTAGGGTTGCTAGTGTGTTCTGGGTGTTTGCCATGGCGTTGCTGTGGGGTTGCTAGGGTGTTTGCCAGTGGGGTTGCTAGGGTGTTCTGGGTGTTTGTGGGGTTGCTAGGGTGTTCTGTGTGTTTGCCCGGGCATTGCTGTGGGGTTGCTAGGATGTTCTGGGTGTTTGCCAGGATGTTGCTATGGGGTTGCTAGGGTTTTGTGGATGTTTGCCAGGGTGTTGCTGTGGGGTTGCTAGGGTGTTGTGGGTGTTTGCCAGAGCGTTGCTGTGGGGTTGCTAGGATGTTCTGGGTGTTTGCCGGACATTGCTAGGATGTTTGTCACTCTTATCTTAGTACTATTTATATACTATTGTCGTGTTCATTAATATTTTTTAGTTAGCTTTTTAATTCATTTTAGTTAGTTGCCCAGGCATAATTTCTAATTTTTAAGTTTTTCATCTAGTATTTATATTGTATTTTATTATAGCTTTATTCCACTTAACAAAAACATTTTTTAGTTTCAGCTTTAGGTATCAACACTGTTGTTTTCCAGGATGTTACTATAGGATTGCTAGGAGTTCTGGGTGTTTGCCAGGGTGTTGCTATGTGGTTGCTAGGGTGTTCTGTGTGGTTTCTTCCTGTCGCAAGTGAAAAGTCTCTCTGATATTTTAATGGCTTGGGTTCCTCCTTCAATGTAAGTTTAGAAGATGTTCCTTCCATTTAAACCAACCTCTGTCCCTACGCATGAGAAATACCATGGTGTGTTCAGATCAGCTCATTTATCAGTTCTGTGTAAATGAGAGCGCTTTCCAGGAGCAGAAGAGTTTCTTTTAATGAAGTTCTCCTAGATGCATCCTCTTCACACAAAAACATGGGGAGAATGTAGAAGGCCTTTTTCTATGAAATATACTTCATTATTAAACATTGAATGGCAGCCAGTGTATCCAATTACCGTAAACAGATGAATTCTTTTCTTCTATTGACTCTCTCTGTCTTTGCCAGGCATGGAAATGTGCAAAAACACATGCAGCGCTCTCCTGACTGCTGAGTCAACAATATTTGTGCTTTTTTCTTGTGTTCTTCAAATTAGTTTTTTTTTCTAATCCTCTTGTAGTCGTTGAATTTGTCGCCCGCAGGTGATTATAATTCTCTGCGCTCGTCGTCCCCTCCAGGCTGCTGTGACATTGAGCTGATTGACAGCATTTTGCTTTCAACGGCCGACGGGCTGCTGCTTTAGCATTTATTCATTTACATGCCTGCCAATAATTAGTGCAGCAGCTCTTTTTGCCACTGAAATATCTAAAAAAAAATAAAAAGGTAAATGTAATACTTGGTACTGAAATAATTTTTTAAAAAAAATGCAATACCGGTATGAATACTTACATGCTCCACATATTGGTGCTGCGAAAGCAGTCAAAATACTATCTTAATAAGGTATTAATGTAATTATAAAAACTGATTCAAGATATTAATAAATACTATAAAAGCATCTCAGTGATGATAAATTACAATAGGATGACAGTATGAACTATTTGGGCCTGTTTTTATTTGAGAAATAGTGAAATTTGACTGCTGTTGGTGTCTGGAGGAGTGGCAGAGATAGTGAAATGAAGAGCTGGTGTTTGACTCCTCGTGAGAGACGCTCTGTCAGTCTGATCCATCTTGACATGCCTGCGATATTTCATTCAGTGTCATCTAGGGCAGCACAACATGAAAGTCAAATCAAGTTTAATTATCCAGCCTCGGTCCGAATAAACAGCAGAGTGGAGAATATGACAGGAGAAAGAGCTTCACATGTAATTGGTGATGGCTTGAGAATTCAGCCACAAGTAAACGAATCCAGACAGAGATGAACTAAGGAGCTAATTATGCCAAAAAAAAAAAAAGTCTTGTACAGGGGGAAAAAAAACAAAAAAAAAATGTGAGAAGTGTTTGCATGTGCAATTAGTTTATATATTTTTTTATTTTCTGATTTCATTTTAATTTTAGTCATCTTATTGTGTTTTTTGTCATTTTTATTAATATTTAAATATTTGCATGTTATTAATTGTATTTTTATTCTTGCAGGTTGCAAGAGTAGGATTGCTAGGGTTGGTTGCAAGTGAAAAGAAACGTCTACTGTAGGATACGTGAAAGGATTTCATGTTGCATTTCCCCCTCTTCAAGTTTAGTTTCTGACTTTAACCTAAAATATGTTACATCTAGAAGCAAGGTCAGAAACGCCTCAAAAAATCTATACCCTCATCTTAAGCACACTGCAGCTACTGTGAAGCACCTGTACTGATATGTTTTGCAGAAAAATAGTGTGATTTTGATTTGATACGAATAGATTTATAAGCTTACTGACCTCATCGACTATTTGCATCCAAGAGATTCACACACTTCATGCATAATATTATGTTAATACTGATATGACTTATGGGATTTTGCGGTTGAAGTGAGTCGAGTACAAATGTGACGCACATTCTGAAGACTATAAACTGTGGATTTGACAAGTTGAATCTTTATGGCTTCCCAACCGCGTTTGTAGCATTCAAAGGCTAACTGTAGTGTTCACAGTGGCTGAAACGTTCATCTGCTTTAGACTTTCATCATCTTTCTGCCAAGTTCACTGCAAAAAAGATTTTCCTACTTAGTCATTTGTCTTGTTTTCCGGTACAAACATCTAAAACATTCTTAAATCAAGATACATTTACTTAACAAGCAAAATGACAGTTTCTAAGTCTTGATTTATGAAAAATGTATTAAAATGGAGTGAGAAAAATAAGCTTGTTTTTCTTTTGAATAGAGTGCAACAGTCGGGTTCTGGAAGTAAAATCTTCATTCATTTTCCCCATAGGGAAATAGATTTTTTAACAATAACTTATAAACCTTTAAAGACAGACCCTGCCGAATACGGAGATTAGGGTTTAATGATAATCCAGGAGTATAATACAACGTGGAGCATTTGAAGGGAGTGAGTCCAATATAAAGGCAGTGCTGATGAGGAACTCCAGGTGCAGGTGATCCGTGATGAAGTGAGTGATCATGGGAAATGGAGTATCTGTGACACTAGGCCGTTAGCCTGCATTATTTCAACTTATATTTAAAATAATTGTATTTAACGGAATTTGTGAAGAAAAACTACATTACCCATGATGCTGTACAGAAAATTCCACCAATCAGAGAGTCGAAACAAACAAATTCTTTAGCTCCACCCACTGCCATGAAGCACTGCGAATGACATAATCATGTCAATCTCGCTATGCTCTAAAAAATACTTGTGTTTGAATATGTATGCATATTTTTTTTTCAATAAACAAAATCAACATTATAAATGATAGTTTTTTATTTCTCCATCATGAAGCAATACTTCATGGCATTGTAGTTCTTTTCCTCACTAAAGCCGTTAAGTTCACAGTCTTGTATTTTTGTCAGATTTTCAAACGCTTTTTTGCTTCAAATCAAAGTTTAATGTTGTGATTCTCCTGGTTGGTTTGGTTCATGGCTTATAACGCTTTAACCAAGACTTGTTTTGAAATCCCTATGGGAGAAAAATGAATGGAAAAAATACTAATGGAACCAACGCCGCTGAAAAAGAGGACAGGCACTGTTGCACTCTAAGTCTACTTCTTTTATACCATATTGGCAGATATTTTTTCTTGTGTTTAGGATCATTGTCATGATGGAAAAGTGCATGACGACCAAGGGCACGGAGTGATGGTAGCATCTTCTCTTTCAGTATAGAGCAGTACATCTGTGAATTCATGATGCCATCAATGAAATGCAGCTCCTGACACCAGCAGCACTCATGCAGCCCCACATAAGGACACTGCCACCACCATGTTTCACTGTAGGCACCATGCATTTTTCTTTGTATTCCTCACCTTTGTGACTCCATACAGTTTTGAAGCCATCGGTTCCACAAACATTTATCTTGGTCTCATCACTCCAGAGTATAGAGTCCCAGCAGTCTTCATCTTTGTCAGCATGAGCCCTGGCAAACTCTAGGCGGGCTTTTTTGTGCCTTGGCTTTAGGAGAGTTTTCTTTCGTGGACGGCACCCATGCATGCCATTCCTCTGCAGTGTATGCCGTATTGTGTCACACAGAAAATAGTCACCCCAGTTTGGCTTTCTACGTCTTTAGATAAAGTGCATAGCCCCTCTGAACGCATACAAAAGATGTATTTTCTTTATGATCACTAATACAATTCATGGAAAGATGGCAAAACTAAAATGTATTAAACATATACATAATAAAAACTGAGAAATATATGTCATAAAATAAGTAAATTAGCCAATTTTGTTTAAAGGTGCCCTAGAACCAGTTTTTACAAGATGTAATATAAGTCTAAGGTGTCCCCTGAATGTGTCTGTGAAGTTTCAGCTCAAAATACCCCATAGATTTTTTTTAAATTAATTTTTTTAAATGCTTATTTTGGGGCATCATTAACTATGCACCGATTCAGGCTGCGGCCCCTTTAAATCTTGCGCTCCCTGCCCCCCGAGCTCTCGACTATAATACAGTGCATTTACAAAGTTCACACAGCTAATATAACCCTCAAATGGATCTTTACAAGATGTTCGTCATTCATACTGCATGCATGCGTCAGATATTGTCAGTTATTATCGCTCCATCTGCCATTTTTCGCTATTGTTCTTGCTTGCTTACCTAGTCTGATGATTCAGCTGTGCACAGATCCAGATGTTAATACTGGCTGCCCTTGTCTAATGCCTTGAACATGGGCTGGCATATGCAAATTTTGGGGGCGTACATATTAATGATCCCGACTGTTACGTAACAGGCAGTGTTATGTTGAGATTCGCCTGTTTTTCGGAGGTCTTTTAAACAAATGAGATTTACATAAGAAGGAGGAAACAATGGAGTTTGAGACTCACTGTATGTCTTTTCCATGTACTGAACTCTTGTTATTCAACTATGCCAAGGTAAATTCAATTTTTGATTCTAGGGCACCTTTAAATTAAGGATTGCAGAAATGAGTACACCCTAGATTTAATTCAACAAATGTAATATATATACAATATTATATAATAATTTTTAGCACTTAGTATTTCCTCCATGATTTTGAACATACTGCTCTGACCCTTCTTGGCACGGGGTGAACAAGTTCATGACAAATTGTCACATCTGTCCTGTTTAAATGCATATCCTCATTGTCATGTTGAAAAAATGCCCAACAATGCAGGGAATGAGGAAAGGGTAACATCTTCTGTTTCAAGTTTGTGTATTAAATTACACAGTGGTGCTTTATCAATGCTGTCATGAATTCCCACACAACTCCCTCACACCTTCAGCACTCATACATCCCTATATAAGAGCTTTACTACCTCTGAACTTTACTGTGGGAACCAGGCACTTCTCACTGTACTCCTCCTCTAGCAACACCAAAACATGTTGGATGCTGTTAGATCCAAAATGATTGATTTGGTCTCATGAGACCAGAGTACTGACTCCCAGAATGTATATGTTGTAAATATGGGCTTTGGATTTTTATTGTGCTTTGGCTACAGTAGGTAGATCCAGTGAGAACAACATCTTACTCTGTGAGATAAACACTCACTCTTTTCATAGCTGGCTCTGAGACATTTGCTTGGTATTTCTCCTGCTCTTTGTCTAGCAAAAAAAATCCCTCATCTCTAAATGAAAGCTTAAAATGAAGGCCTGATTATTTCAGGGGCCTTGTCACAAGTTCATTGTTTTTGAATTTCTGTGTTTAGAAGGGTGTATTCATTTTTGCTACACAACATTTTATCACCTTGATAAGAAAATCTTATTTTCCTGAATAATTTTGACATGCTTCTTTGGTAATTGATTAAGCAGACTTGCTGGAACATTATATCTCTAAAGAACCCTAACATGTCTTCCAAGTAATTGAGTAATTGCTGACTTTCAGAAGTTTCAGAGGGAGTGTACTCATTTATGCTGTGCACTGTAACTGATTTTCTTCAACCCTTCTCATCAGAAGACGCTCCTTCGAGGTGTTAACTTCTGTGGACGACCTGGACGTCTCTGTGAGATGGTTGCAGTTCCATCTTTTTTAAATTTTTGTACCACTTTTGCTACAGTATTCTGACTGATAAGCAAAGCTTTGCTGATCTTGTGGCCTTCACCTTTCTAGTGTAAGAAATTATTTTCTTTCTCAGGTCTTGTGACATTTCTCTTCCATGTAGTGCCATTGCTGACAGCATGAAATTGGAAGGTGTTTTAACACCCTTTTATAGTCAACTGTCTGCTGGACACCTGTGTAATGAATAATTAGACTCACCTGTGGTTGAATTCTTGTTAAATTAGACATTTGTAGTCTACAATTTAGCTTTGCTCCAGAGACTTTCAGTGGGGTGTACTCATTTGTGCATCACCCTAATTTGAGTAAAACTAAACATTTTGTTCTCTAAGTTATATTATTAACCTTACTTTCATGTTATAAGTTAAACAGATGTTATATAAAACTTAGTCTTGTTAACATTTTGGAAATAGTTTTTTGTGTTCATTGAGATATTGTTTAAAATGTTACTTTTCAAAGGGGGTGTACTCATTTACACTGAGCACCGTAAGTCTCTGGTGTCCCCAGAACGTGTCTGTGAAGTTTCAGCTCAAAATACCCCACAGATCATTTATACCATGTTATAAATGCCCATTTCTGAGTGGAAGGAAAAACATGCTGTTTTCATGCATGTGTCTTTAAATGCAAATGAGCTGCTGCTCCCCGCCCCACTTTCCAGAAGAGGGCAGAGCCTGTACAACTCGTGCCTCGGATACTCTGCTAAAAACTAACAAAACATCTGTTTGAATTTGATTATCATCTCTATCGTGCTTACATGACATTGCAGTTCTTCATCATCATGAAAGTTTATTATTTAAGACATATCAGTCTAAACTTCTAATATATGGTTTTTTGAGCGCACACATCTGAAGCACGCTGACAGACGGCATGTCCTGTGAGTATTAAACTAAGTTCTTTCACATCTAATAGCGCTTAAACTATCAAATACACACAAGGTTATGTCAAAAGCACACAAAGATCACATAAACACAGTCGGTTATGTCTGTGAATGTAAACAGCAGGTACAGAAATCGCATTTGTATATTAGATCTGTGTATTAAAGTGACAGCAGTGTAATATACAGTACCTACTGTATACTTTAGTAGTTTTAAAAAGAATACATTTCTTATTAATTTACTGCTGTTAAATGCTCTAGTGAGGAGATAAACATGGCAGACTGTGTACAGCTCACTCAGGGGAGGAGCTAAGATAATAGGGCGGAGTCCATCAGCAGTTGTGGGCGGGGCTTCCCTACTCTTACGTACGAATGGGGGAAATCTGGAACCGCTTGTTTGCAAAGACTGTTTATGATTTATGGGGTTATAATAAAGGAGTGGATGGATTTTTTTTCATTTTAGGCTGGTTGTTTACACATTGTGGACATATATCTGTGTTCAAAAACCTTATAAAAGTCAATTTTGCATAATAGGTCCCCTTTAAGAATGTATAGATATTTGTACTGTGTTCTCATAGTGTGTCTGTGTGTGTGAATATGCTTGAAAATATCACGTATTTAAGTGAGGCAACTATAATCCTCATTCATTTGTAAAATACTTCAGGATAACATTGAACTAGAGTTATTATCTGTCGAGTCCGAGCGCCGCGGATGCTTTTGAATCATGGGACACGGTTGTTATGAGGCCGCTGGCACCGTGATCAAAGGGCAGCGGATGGCGCTGAAAACGAGATGTTTCTGCTCTGCCCTCTCACTCTCTCCCTCTCATTTATTCCATCTAGGCCCCGTCGTCGCCCTCCTCACCTTCGGCTAATGAACCAAAGTATGAGAAAACGCTGGCTCGATGCCGTCACCCTCCCTCTCTTCATGGCTCGAATCTCTCGACGCAAAGCTGGAACCGACAAATTAAGGTACGGTAATCCGTTGCGATGCTGCACGAGCTGTAAGGTTGGTCACGCGGCCGCTCTGACTGTTGGTTTTTCGAGCATTTTTCATTTAGGTGAGAGGATGTTAAATCCAATATCTATGCGGCGGCATGCCGTGTCTGGAAAGGTCAGTGATGCAGCAACCAGCGTGAGGAGAGCAGGTCAAAAAGAAGTGGCTCTGACTTTAGTCAGCTGACATTGAATGTAGAATGATAGCATATCACATAGTCATTCTGAGAAAAGAAATCTATAAATACGCACTTTAAAACTCAAAGGTTTTGATTGCAGCAGGTGGAAAGCTGAGAGATTCGTTTCTCATCCTTAATTAGGCAGAATGCATAATCTGAATGTGCATTTGCTTCAGGAGTTTCGTTTCTGACAGCTTTGGTTTTAACCCTATAAAGCCTACTGTATAATGTTTGATAGACACATTTCTCAGGCCTGAAAATGATCGACATGATCAAAACTTTGCTAAAAAACACAATCATGCCTTCTGTCATCTGATTCATGTTGACATTATTAGCAGATATAGAGTGACAACTGATATTTTTATGCATTTTATGTAAGTATTGTGATAACTTATACTGTTATAAAGATCTCAGTGATTTACATTACAAGCTTCAGAATTTCATCTTACTTTTTTATAAATATCAGCATCTGCACAAAAACTCATATTTTTGCTCAGTTTGGACCTCTAAATAAAACTGAGCTGTTTTTCCCTCCATGTTCTCATTATACACTAAAAAATGCTGGGTTAAAAACAACCAAAGTTGGGTTGAAAATAGACAAACCCAGCGATTGTTTGCCCAACCTGCTGGGTAGTTTTATTTAACTCAACTATTGTTTAAAAATTACTGTATTGCTTGCTTTACATGAACCCTATGTTGAATAACATTATTATTATTTATAATACATTATAATTTGAATGAATAATAATAAACAAAACATTTATAAATTGAATAAATGTTCACCTTTTGATTATTATTGTTGCCTCTTGTAATTAAGTGTCTGATTTTTAATTTCCAACCTATTTTGGGTTTTTCCTGTTTTTATGTTCTTTGTTGTTCTTCGTGTTTTAATAAATTTGTGTTATCAGAATCACCTTCATTCTTTCATTTGGCCTAGGAAAATTGTCTGTAAAGGTATTATTAACCAGACAAAGTTAATTGACGTTCGATGAATTCTGGGTTTTATATCTTAAACTGCCGCTTCAGTTCAGTATAGCCACAGAGCTATGTAACATGAGCACGATCTCCCGAGACACTACAATAGGCTACTAATAATTCATTAATAAGGGCTGTTTTCTTGTACAAAATTAAATATTTTAAGTTAAATGTACAGTGTTAGACATGTAAAAAAGACAAGATTCTAACAATGTCAAGATCAAATGCCTGAAATGGTATTTTCGTCTCTGGCATAGACTACAGTATTTAAAATAGCATATATGCATTAGTTATATTCTCAATTTAATTTACAGAGCAATTCCTGCAAAGATTTTAGGTTAACTATAGTCTATAGAAGAGACTAGGATTAGTGTGTGTATTTTTTTTACAGTCTATGGTGTCGACTCGCAGCGGGGCGGGGGCGTGGCATCGCGATGGTGTCTCTCCATTGGCAGAACCCTACCAGCCATGTAGTAATTTTTAAACAATAGTTGAGTTAAATAAAACTGCCCAGCATGTTGGGCAAACATTTAACCCAGCCGCTGGGTTAAAACAACCCAATCGCCAGTTTTTCAGTGTATCATACTATATCAGCCATAAAAACCTGATGTATCAAATATGATACTCAACAAAGATGCACATGCTTTTTTAAAACATATTTTCTCTAAAGTTTCGATAAACTGTTCTATTTCAAAAAACGAGATTTTTCTGACTATCATTTCAAATGCTAGGCTTTCCAGGGTTAAATATGTTTTACTGTTATTGACTTGTTTTTCTGTTTATCAACTTTACTATGAAGTAAAACTTTTCTCTGAGTACGACTCCTCCATTGATTTAAATGATTTTTGAGAAAGTACATCATGTATTTTTAAGCTTTTAAAACATCTAAAGGTGCATTATGATGCTTGACCTTTCATGGAGTTTCTTTTTTTCAAAATTCTGTTTTCTTCCATTTTAATGGTTAAATTAAATTTTAGTAATAAAAAATGATGTCTAGTTAATTGAAATCATGAAACTTATTAATTTAACAATTGATTAAAAGTTTAACAAGCCCAATGTAATATGTTTTATCTTAAATTCAGTTTTATTTTTATTCAGTTATATTTTAGGTTTTAAGTCTGGATTCCATTTTAATGGTTTAATTCAATTTTAAATAATCAAAAAGCATGTCTAATTAGTTGAATTCATAAAAACAACAATTTTAGGATTTTTTTTTTTTTTTTCAGAAATTCTGTTTTGTGTATTTTAATTTTTCTGGCAATCAAATGAAGGCATAAAAAACATTAATTTATTTTTTAGTCATGACATTAAACAAACTTTTTTGTCAAACAAAGTGCTGCACAAAAGAGCTTTACTGTTCAAATTAAAACATGGAAGAAAAATTATGATTATTTCTTAAAAAAATAAATTTTTAATAATAATTTGTTAATATGTGTTAATATTATTATTACATTGAGACGTAGCTAAATTCTACTGTACAACAGTAATATATTTCTGTCACAATTTCTTTAAGTTAAACCAAACTTTTATTTTGCCGGGTTGCAGTGAAGACCTTTGAGTTTCTTTGTGTTTACGATATGACGATAGTTTTTTCTCAAATGAAAATGGTAAAATGCTCATGAAGTGACTCTGGAGATGAAGTTCATGCATTCATGTCCTCATATAGTGAGGCGGCAGAGGCTGAAAACACGTGCCACACGTGCTTCAGTGTGTGTGAGGTAAATGAAACCTTGCGCCTGCGCCATTCATTCACACAGAGACACAGAACATGCAGGATTCATATTTAAATAGTCTTTTGCAATTTAATATTCACAGACACTAGATCTGATTTAAGTGTACTGACCTACTTTTTATTTATTCATCAAAAATTTGACAAATTCTGTGACATTCTGCATAATTCTGTTTTTATGACTGGATTCCGCGATCCAGTCCGTGTTTTCACAGAAATCATATAGGGCCCTATATTAAGCAGACAGGCTACTAATACTGTCTAATACTAGTACTAGTCTACTAATAATAACTGCTAGTTGACAAGTAGTTGCAAAGTTAGTAGAAAGTCTAAAGTGGAGCATCGGAATTAAGTGTTACCTAAGTTTTAACTGGGATTTCACATCTCAGTACAATTCCCACAGTGCATCATTCTCTCCGAATGTAAGATGCTTCCAGATCCACCTTTTTGCAACAGTCTCCTGTGAGACGATGAACTTTTGGCCTTGTCGTGCCCAAAGCGTCTTTGCAATATCTCGTCCCTTTCCTTTTGCTGTCCGCAGCCGCTCCGTCTGCTATTCTTCTCCCATTCGTTATAACCCTCTCTCCATGTATGCCGATGCCCGATGAAAACGCCTCTCTCCAGACTAATAGATTTTTTATTGTGTTCTGTCACTCACTCGGGCGGCTTCTTGGTTTCAAAGCACTTGGCTACAGACTGCTGGTAGTTCAAGCAGAACATTACATTCTCCAGGCAATTTCTATCCGAAAAAGGCAAAGCATTGAATGGCTGCATCTCACACATGGTTGGCATTAATTGAAATCATGCCATTTATTGAATTGCTTTATTGGAAAAGTTAGAAAGTGCAAAGCTGCTAAAGATGTGTTCAGTGTTTCTATTTGCTCTGTAATATCACCTCAGTAATAGAGAAGTCTTGCTCTCACGTGACAGCATGATTTAATGCATTAGAAATGTTTATCTAATGTGGCTTCGGAGGTTTTGAAGCCCTCGTGTGGCCTTTGCATTTGTCCTTCATAAGCAACGCAAAGATGATTAAATCTACATCCTAAAGGCCACAATGGAAATGATTGCTCAAATATATGTTCTGACCCGACAGCTGTAGTGCTGTCACTTTCCGTTGAACTCAACTGACAGCTATCATTAAATAGTCAGTCCAGCAAATCAAAGTGTAATTCATCTGTGGCGTGCTCCAAACACACACTGAAATTAAATGTCAAAGCTGCCCCATTATATACAATTGATGGTGGAGTGAGTGTGACAACCCTGTCTTCCAACAAATGCATTTCATCCCTCGAAATTTGTATTGATAGCTTTTCACATTTAAAACAAACGCAAATAACCAGGTTGCATAATCTGAACTGATGGCTATGGAAGCTTGTTTCCACCAAGAAATAAAAATAAAAAAGTTATTTGCGAGTTTATATCTCACAATTCTGACTTGCGTGATATAAAGTCAGAATTGCATGATATAAAGTCAGAATTGCATGATATAAAGTCAGAATTGCATGATATATAGTCAGAATTGCGTGATATAAAGTCAGAATTGCATGATATAAAGTCATAATTGCATGATATAAAGTCAGAATTGCGAGATAAAATGTGAAAGTGCAATGCGCAATATGGCAGAATAAGTCCCGCCTTCTAAATAAAAGAGCCAATCGAGATTTTGCTGTGGGATTTGTAGACTGTCTGTTCTTATGTCATGAATATTTCATTTATTTAGTTATTATTACTTGGAGTTCACATTCAACATGAATCATCTGGGAATTTGCACTGTAAATCATCTGTGACTGAAATGTATGATTCAATCCTCTACAAATCCTGGCTATACTTGTCGCTTTAGTACTTGCAATGTACAATATATCTGATTTCTTATTCATCTCTTCATCAATACTAGAATAAACCTCTATGGCCTTGAAGATTTGATCAGGAATTGTTTCGTTCTTGCATCATGAACTGCAGAGTTTATTTTACCACAGTGAGTCACTCCAGCAACAATGGCTCAGTTCAGAATAGAGTCCTCATGTACTGCTGACCACATACTGTGCACTGTGTACTCTATGCTGCTGCATGCTGATTTTTAAAAATAGTTTGTGAAAGCTTGTGAAATTATAGACAATAAATGTTTCAACCTGAAGCATGCTTGTCAGGTGACCTCCCTGTGGTAGAATCGATGATGAGTTATTAGGGGCCAAGCACCAAAGGTGTGTAGGCACCTATTCTTCTTCCGCTCTTGGAGTCTATGGCAGAACCGTGTGTGGGAAAGTTATGAAATTTGGCACGCTAATAGAAGCCAGTCTGACCTGTCACCACAGCAAATTTAGAGTCTCTAACTCAATCCCTCTAGCACCACCAACTGTTCAAACTTGCACTTATATTTATGCTAATATAATATATATATGCATCTTCAGACCATGCCGACAAAAAGTTGTGCAATGGGTTGTTGACTAAATGCTTATGGCCAAATGTTAAAATTTCGATAGTAAGTGCCAAAAAAATGCAATAAAAGTCAGGTGTGGGTATTTTTTTAATGTGTTTATACATATAAATGTCTGTAACTCTTAAATCAAATTAGATATTTTTACCAAATTTGACACGCTTATGTATGGGGCACTCTGAGGACACACAAAAAACTGCACCACTTGGTGGCGCTATAATTGAACAACACATGAAATTGGTCTAACTACAGAACTGTTCGTCTGATTGACTTCAAAATTGACATACAGTGTATTTGTCTCAGTTGCTGTCATAGTCCATTATGACATTGTTAGTCTGCTGCTAGCTTTCTTGTTTGCTTCTGTTGTGTTTGGCCCCTTAATTGCTGCTTGCAGCTATATTTAGTAGTAGTAGTAGTAGTAATACACTTATTTTTATTAATTTATTATTTTAAATGCCTTATCATTGTTATTATTAGTAGTTGTTGTAATATTAATAATGCCTTTATTTTTCATTCATTTATTTTTAATTTATTATATATTATGTATTTATTATTTCCTTTATTATTATAGTATTAATTTAGTAATAATTTATTAGTAGTAGTAGTAGTGGTAGTAGTAGTAGTAGTTGTAGTATTTCTTTTTTATTAATTTATTTTTAATTAATTTATTTATTTTGTGTTGTCATGTCATTGTTATTATATTATTATTTTTAGTAGTAGTCATAATAATACTTTTATTTGTATTTAGCTATTTACTCCATTTTTATTTATAATTATTTTATTTATTCATTATATTATGTTAATGATTAATTTAGTAATACTTTATTATTAGTAGTAGTAGTAGTAGTATTAATAATAATATTATTAAATTACATAAATAAACACACTAATAATAATAAATAATAATAACCGTAAAATCCAGGTATTTCATGCATACAGAAAATCTGCACACTGTAAATAATCAGTTTGATTTCTGTCATAGTATGGTATGCCAGTGTTGTACTTGTATCAGCGTATTTAATATTTCATATTCTTTTTTATCCTCCTCTTCTTCTTCCAGATCGAACAGTTTTGAAGTCACTGCCTTAGATGGAGTTTGCACGCACGTTCTACAATTTTGCACTGCAGGAGAAAGCACAGACTGGCTTCAAGCAATATCAACCAACATCAACGATTTGACACAGGAGAGCGTAAGTAACATGCATGATCTGCTGAGACGATTGGTGTAAGTGAAACTACGAGAGATGTTGGGTTTATGGTCCTCTGAGCTCCAGGCCTGTGTAAACTACAACTGTAGAAGATGGCAGAGATGTGATTATGATCAGTCAATTAAGACTAATATTTATTTTTTATGCATTGACATACAACAATCAACAATAATAGAATAGAATAGAATAGAATAGAATAGAATAGAATAGAATAGAATAGAATATTGTGTGTTGCTGCATTGGGTTATTCATGGTTCCTACATTTTTTAAAAATATTATTATTATTATTATATGACATTTAGTTCTATATTATCATGGATTATATTTTTCATTATTTAATATTTAGCATTAATTAACACTTTAATAAAATGCATTAAAATTTGATTCACATTTTTGTTGCTCAACCATTATTAGGTCCATGCTCACCTTAGTAATAAATTATACGAGTGTTTTCAGTCAGAGTTTCGTTCTAAGCATAGTATGGAAACCGCCTTAGTGAGAGTAACTAATGATCTCTTAATGGCTGCTGATGGAGGGTGCTTATCTATTTTTGTTTTGCTTGATTTGACTGCAGCTTTTGACATCATCTCTCAAAATATTCTGTTGAACCGTTTATCCGCTATTGGTGTCACTGCTATTCCTTTCGCCTGGTTCACTTCATACCATTCAAACCGTACACAGTTTGTACAACTAAAAAATGTTCAATCCCAACTAAAAATGTTCAATCCCAACCTTCTTCTGTTAGCTGTGGTGTCCCCCAAGGCTCTGTTCTAGGTGCCACATTGTTTCTACTTTACCTTCTCCCACTTGGTAATATTTTCTCTAAATAGGGTATTAAATTCCACTGTTACGCATACCGACTGCCTTCACAAATTAAAAGTTTGGTTTTCTGCCAACTTTCACAACCTAGGCATGACTTTGTAAGATTCACCAATAAAGAGTAATATATATATTACTCTTATTGGTGAATCTTACAAAGTCACGCCTAGGTTGTGCCAATAAGGAGTACTTCTGGAGCCCCTAAAGGTACACAGTGATGAAAAAAATATTAGATGGGAGGAAAAAAATATATCTCAATGCTTTTGTGTTCGCGCGCAAAACCTTTGCGTTCCCCCGAGAAACTTTGAGTTCGCTCGCAAAACTTTTCTGTTCTTTGTGAGCAAACGCAAAGCTTCTCGGGGGAACGCAAAAGAATTGACAAATAATTTTTCCTCCCATCTCATATTTTCTGTTTCTCTTACCATGTCCCTTTAGGGGCTCCGTAAGATGCAGAAGATCTGAACACAGCAAAAGTTCCAGTTACATATTCATATTTCAACCTGAGAACTGTCATGAAATGGTCTTCAGCTTCACTCTGCTGGCATCCAGTCCAGTGCATTTTTAAATATATATATATTATATATATATATATATATATATATATATATATATATTACTGCAGCTCGCCTACTATTATATATTATATTAAAATAGTACTTAAGCATCTGTAGCTCAACCACTATTTTAATATATTTACTATTTTTAAGTTGCTTTCTTTAAAAAAAAACAAAAAAAACAAACAAAAAAAAAACATCATGATTCCCAGATTCATGCTTTCTTGGACCCAATTCATAAGTCATAATGCTGCTCTCAGAACCAACCTCTTGCCAAGAATATTGCCTAACGATCTCATTTCCTGTGCGTTGTTTTAATTAGTGCGCTGATGATCCAATGGGCTTTTTCTCAGGCGTGCACTAAATGACTGTCACACAGCTGCCTGTGTTTTACGTGCAATTACTGCACTTACGTCACCTAATGATGGATACAGAGTCTGATTGCTAAATGTCCAATTAAGAGCTGATTGTATGTGCGAGAGGGAAGCGGAACTGTTATTGTGGTGACCTATAACCTAAAAATAGAGCGTGTGACACATGCTTGAGCAGCGAGGATGATGGGAGATGAGTGTTGTTTGACACATTCTGACCCGCGAGCGGATTATTGGCTGATAAGTCGACTTTGGCTGTGATTCACTGGCAGGCCAGTATACTGTCAATCACTGTTGACAAGCGGGACTGATTTAGAAAGAGAGCAGCCTCGAAAGCAACTCGCTGTTTGTGCACTTTATGTTTGAACTGAAAATACATTCTTCCCTATATCTATAATGCATTATGAAACTCTCTCTATATACTGATGTATAATATATGTTTAATGCATTATGTTTTCTTGAAGAATGTCAATTAATAATAATACTTGCCTATTCATGGTTTCGCCTTTAGCGAGTGTAATGCATATCCATAAGATTTAGTCATAAGAACATGCATCATAATGATTTATGAATATTGTTTTACTGCATTATAGATACGTTTTATACTGCATACATAAGTGTTATGCCAAGATTATATTATATCAGTCATGTTTATATCAGTCATTTCAGTCAAATAATATTATTAAAAAAGAATGGAAATTTATGTAAACTTTTCTGAACACAGGATAAATAAACATAGAAATAATATTATATACTATATATATATATATATATATATATATATATAATATATATATATATAAAATTTCCAAGTAAATTATTAAACAATCAATAGCTAGTAATTTCATTATAATTGTAATTAGTGATAAATATTAAATAATAAAAAAAATAACCCATTAAAATATAGAACTGAATGTCATATTATATCAGTTAAAATAAAGGGGGGAAAAAAACATAACTGGTGCATTACTGCGACTCACCTTATATTATATTATATTATATTATATTATATTATATTATATTATTATTTTAATATATTTACTATTTTTAGTAAATTTATTAAAATAAATTATATTAAATTAAAATTATATTAATTTTACATTATATTTAAATATAATAATTTAAAAAATATGTATTATTAAAATTGAAATATATATATTTAAATTGATTTATTAAAGAATAAATAGCTGGTAATTTCATTATAGTTGTAATTAGTGATAAATATTAAATAATGATAAATATACAGATTGAAAAATATGGTCATTGATTTTGAAATGTTTTCATTTGTTTCAGATAAAGACGGCAAATAAATACTGTTCTCCTGATGATCAGGTAGGTCATTTGTACAATGACATATTTCTCTAAATCATAGGATAGAAAGTAATTATCCTTATTGTGCCAGTTCTTTAACAGCCTCAGAATATGTCATAATCATGACAATAACCCGTCTCACTGCGATCGTGTAATGACCTCTGGCTCTTTGTTGCATTTTGATTAGTAATTCATAAGCAGCAGAGTGTAATCCAGTCATATTTACTCAGGAGAAATCCAATACTGGCAGAGGAAACCCTGCCAATGTGTGCTGAACACACAAAGATGTTGGAATTCACCGGGGTTCAGTGGGATTGATTTTCCGGGATTGTTTTCTCCTGCAGATTGTCCACATGGGTTGGGTGTGTGAGCAGCTCCAGGGCAGCGACGCCGATTCGACACGCGGCTGCAGGTTTCTGGCGTTGAGAGGCTCTTCCCTTCTCATCTTCAGGAGTCCTCCTGTAAGTTCATCCATGTGTTTACAGACACTCAGTATTCAATCCGGCAGAGAATTACAGTATTTTCACACGTGAATGTGAAACACTCGCACAAACGGTTCTGCCACAAAACCAGCCATTATTTGAGCTACTGTAAAGTTGCTGTGTCACTGATAATATAATATAATATAATATAATATAATATAGATCTGAATATATTATCTCAGCTTAATAATAATATAAAAAATGTAGGGTCTATGACTAACACGACAGAAATATTACTGTAGCTCAACTACTATATATTATATTATAATTGTTAATAATAATAATAATATATATACACGTACATGTATGTATTTTTATATATATATATATATACATAGTGCACAGCATAAAAGAGTACACCCCCTCTGAACAAATAAAAACAATGTATTTTCTTTATGATCACTAATACAATTCATGGAAAGATGGCAAAACTAAAATGTATTAAACATATACGCAATAAAAACTGAGAAATATCATTAATAGCTATAAAATAAGTAAATTAGCCAATTTTGTTTAAATTAAGGATTGCAGAAATGAGTACACCCTAGATTTAATTCAACAAATATAATATATATATATAATATATATATATAATAATATTTTAGTACTTAGTATTTCCTCCATAATTTTGAATATACTGCTCTGACCCCTCTTGGCACAGAGTGAACAAGTTCATGTCACATCTGTCCTGTTTAACCCTGAATGATGAGCTCCTGAAATGCCCTGGTCTTTAATGGGGAGTGTTGCTCAACTCGTCTCTACAGAATCCCCCACAGGTGCTCAAGAGTTTAAGATTGAGTGCAATACATGTCCACAGAAGGTTTTTCACCTTGGGAGAATGCATATCCCATTGTCATGTTGGAAAAATGCCCAACAATGCAGGGAATGAGGAAAGGGTAACATCTTCTGTTTCAAGTTTGTGTATTAAATTACACAGTGGTGCTTTATCAATGCTGTCATGAATTCCCACACAACTCCCTCACACCTTCAGCACTCATACATCCCTATATAAGAGCTTTACTACCTCTGAACTTTACTGTGGGAACCAGGCACTTCTCACTGTACTTTGCAACTGTTAGATCCAAAATGATTGATTTGGTCTCATGAGACCAGAGTATTGACTCCCAGAATGTATATTTTGTAAATATGGGCTTTGGATTTTTATTGTGCTTTGGCTACAGTAGGTAGTTCAAGTGAGAACATCAACCATGCATGTCATTTCTGCAGGCTGCATCTTACTCTGTGAGATAAACAGTCACTCTTTTCATAGCTTTTGCTGGCTCTGAGACACTCGCTTGGTATTTCTCCTGCTCTTTGTCTAGCAAAAAAATCCCTCATCCCTAAATGAAAGCTTAAAATGAAGGCCTGATTATTTCAGGGGCCTTGTCACAAGATCATTGTTTTTGAATTTCTGTGTTACTTTTGCTATATTTTCACACTTAAAACAATGATTTGGTATTATACCACTGTCCTCTTTTGTGCTAAGAAATAAGTCTCCTGACAGTTCTCTCCCAAGTGCTTCCATTGTTGTCAGCATTAAGTGTGAGAATGATTCAGTGGGCTATATAACACTTTTAATTGTCAAGAACTTAATTCTCTGTAAATGTTTTTGTTCAACATCTTACCTGTTGATCAAACATTGCCTTAAACTTACACTTTTTTATTTAGTAACTCTAGTAATTTTTGCTACACAACATTTTATCACCTTATTTTCCTGAATAATTTTGACATGCTTCTTTGGTAATTGATTAAGCAGATTTGCTGGAACATTATATCTCTAAAGAACCCTAACTTGTCTTCCAAGTAATTGAGTAATTGCTGACTTTCAGAAGTTGCAGAGGGGGTGTACTCATTTATGCTGTGCACTGTGTGTATATATGTATGTCTGCATATATTAGGTCTGTAATCTAATTAATTACACAATGTGGTGATTAATCGAATTAATCGCAAATTAATCACATATCAAATTTGTCTGATAAATTACCTTCAAAAGATAATTTAAAGTCATCATTGTGTTAAATAAGAAAAGCATCAAATATACATTACAAAAAAGTAGCTTTAGAATTTTTTTTTTTTTTTTTTAATTATTTGATTCAACATAGAATTTATTACACATAAACATTTAGGCTTTAACGGCCATGATTTTGAATAAATGATGACAGAATTTTCAAACTGCTGATTCATTCAAGAATGAAGTAAATGGCTCTCTTTATTATTAAATTTATCATTGAAAAAGTCATTGAATTATTGATTGACCAATTGATTCACTTAAAACGTTGATTCATTCAGAAACGAAACATTGCTGTGTTTTGCTCGAAGACGCACAACAGTTCAATATATTTTCAATAAAACAGACAATATATTTTGTTTAAAATATAACAATATTAAATTCTTATTTATTTAGTTGTTGTATAAAAGCATTATCACATTTGCACTTGTGCTATTCAGGACAAAAACAGCACTCATGTGATATTGCTTTACTATATCATGATATAAATATGAGACAAAAACTAATACAGGGGCATTTTTGCCCTGATATCTTAAATTTTAGGGTCATCTAACTGGATTAGGCTCCATTTTCGTGAGAATAATATCTCATGTAGTATTACATTTACCTCAGGCAAGTCATTTAGTGTCCACAACATGTTAGTTCACTAGAGAAATGAACTCTGGAGTTAGCATTTGTGGCAACAAATGTGGATAACGTGAAAAATTTACTAACTAGATCAGACTGAAAACTACATACTGCAAAAACAGTACATGTAGTATGGCAGGATCCTATTCTGAACACACCCAGTGTCTTATCTTCTAAAATATGACAACATTACCTGTCCTTTGGTGGTCTCAGACTCAGGACATCCATTCTAATTATATATAATCAATCTACTACTTTCTAATGGACTGTGGCGAGGAAAAGCCATTACCGCGGTGGCCTCGCACACATACGTTATTTGTGACAAATGCTGTATCTTTGCCATTAAGCCTGAAGACACAGGTTTCATCAGTTATGAAATACAGCCCTGTACTTTGTGTTGGCAGTATTTTGTGTGTTATTTTAGTGTCTGCACTTCCTAATGCAGTGTGATATTTAGCTTCAATTCACCGCCGTCCTCTATGTGACTCTGTTATTGGTGCATTAACGTTATTGTAAGTGGTTTTGATAAATTTTGTGACCAAAATAACACCGTGCTGATATTTCACTAACTGTGCATTACTGAATTAATAAAGGGAGAATTGTAAGGAAACATAGCATTTAACATGCCTTAAAGCCAAGAGAGACATTCAGCAAATTCATTAGCATCTCATTATGTTTCAGATTTACGTCTGTGGCGCTTTAGCTCTGCGTGCACAGAGAGAACAGACTGTTAAATAAGCGTTATGTCTCTTTAGGTCATAAGGAGGTAATTACTTCAAACTTTTTCATACGCATGAATTTTAATGGAAATGGCAGTGGTGAAATCTATTTCTGAAGGCAAAAAAAACAAGACAAGTGCCTGACCAGTGAATCAGTAGAATCTCATGTGCAAATAAACAACACCAGTCGCATCTTTGTGTAGTTGAGTGTGTGACTGTAGCTTGTGTTAACTGTTGGTTAACAATCTTGACCTAAAAGATTGTAAGTGCAAAAACACAAGGGTTGATCCAGACACCTCACCATTGTGTCTTAACCTCGGGTTACTGCAGGGAGACTGAAGTAAACAGCTAATTGCCTGCTGACTGTGGATGTGTTGTTATGTAACATCATGTTTTCTTTCTGTGTGTCTGTATCAGGTCATGGCGCCAGACTGGGCTCAAGCAGAGGCTAGTTTTCACCTCTGTGAGGTTCTCTTTAAGGTTCATAAGGTACAAACACACATGGATGGCTTTATCAATATGCTAGTTGCTCTGTATGTATAATATATGAAGAGTTTGGTTCCAAAACGCAATAACTCCATTTTGACTAATTTGAGTAAAAAGGTGTTTTCTTTACCAAGTTGAAAACCACTATTTTCTGTTTCAAACTTTCACATAGCATCTTTTGGTGATAAAAACATTAAAAATTCAAATCTACATTTTGATTTTAAAAAAGTTATTATAAAAACGTTTTTTTTTTTTTTTCACAAATGCAATTAATCCATCAATATAAAATATTTTTAAAATTGAAAATACACAACAAAGTAAGTTGATTCACAATGACAGAGTCTAAACTTTGCCAATATTTATCTTATATACAGGCATTTTACTAAAAATACATTCAGTCGTCGCTCCAAAATATTCAACGGGTTGTTGTTATAAATGAATTATTGTCATTATCGATTAAAGAGTATCTGCGCACCGCACGGTTAAATAAACACATTTGCGAGTACATTGGTATTAAAACGGCTTTTTAAAAAGCCTTTAATGTTTACAGTGTGTGAAATGGTGCGCTGTGATTGGTTGAGAGCGGATATCACGTTCAGCAGAAAAGCAGACTGGCGTTTGTCACGTTTTGGAAAGAAAGGGAGAAAACATGACAGAATAACACGACGGATATCGTATTTTGCGCAAAATTAATAATGACTTTTCAATACCGACCAGATACAATACTGATTTTGGCGGAAACTCTTCATAATAAAATATATAATATATATATATATATATATATTACAGTAGTCAACATTTGAAGTGGATCAAATCCTTTCATCACAGTTGTACTAAAACCTTCTTCTTAGGGCAACTTTGATTAACTTTCATGATCCACTTCAAATAATTCAAATAATTTATTTTATGTCAATAATACACAATCGTTCGAAAGTTTGGACTCAGTAAGTTTTTATTTAAAAAAAAAAAAAAAAGAAATGAGCACTTTGTTCAGCAAAAGTGCATTAAATTAATCAAAAGTGACAGTAAAATTTTATTTCAAATAAATGTTGTTCTTTTGAACCTTCTTTTCTTCAAAAAAAAAAAATACATCATGTTTCCACACAAATATGAAGCAGCCAACTGTTTCCAACATTGATAATAATCAAAATGTTTTTTGAGCAGCAAATCAGCATATTAGAAGGATTTCTGAAGGATCATGTGACACTGAAGACACGAGTAATGATGCTGAAAATTCAGATTTGATTACAGGATATAAATTAGCAGAAGAGACTTCATACCAGCTCCAAACTTTGAATGGAATGGTGTATATATTTATATTTTTCAGTAAACATCAATGTTTAATTTACTCACCCCAAGTCATCCAAGATGTTCATGTCTTTCTTCTTTAGTTGAAAAGAAAAGGTTTTGAGGAAAACATTCCAGGATTCCATATAGTGGACTTCATGGGGTTCAACGGGTTGAAGGTCCAAATGTCAGTTTCAGTGCAGCTTCAAAGAGCTCTACATGATCCCAGACGAGGAATAAGAGTCTTATCTAGAGAAACGATCAGCCATTTTCTAAAAATAAAAAATAAAAGAAGGCGGAAATAGCACTGAAACTGACATTTGGACCTTCAACCCATTGAACCCCAGTGAAGTCCACTATATGGAGAAAAATCCTGGAATGTTTTCCTCAAAAACCTTCATTTCTTTTCGACTGAAGAAAGAAAGACATGAACATCTTAGATGACATGGGGGTGAGTAAATTATCAGGAAATTTTAATTCTGAAGTGAACTAATCCTTTAATCCTGATCTCTATTTTTCTGTCTAGCTATGGATA
Organism: Culter alburnus; assembly: GCA_028476615.1. NCBI lineage: Eukaryota > Metazoa > Chordata > Actinopteri > Cypriniformes > Xenocyprididae > Culter > Culter alburnus. The sequence goes on along the minus strand of JAOTNS010000602.1, from coordinate 309,809 downwards.
GCCGAAGACTGCTGGATACAGACCAAGTTTTATATGGGCCTCCAGCAGGATGGTGAGCTGCGGGACAGTGAACCCTTCTGCTTCAGTGTGCTCGTGGGTCACGGCCAGAGCTTCTGCTACAGCGTTGAGCTGGGCTCAGAACTGGTGCTGTGGGAGAAAGCGTTTCAGAGAGCCGTGTTCATGGAGGTGCAGAGAGTACGGGTGAGTACTGACACTGACATCAATGGGTTGTACTTGTAGCAAACTTACAAAACTTTACCAAACCTGGAACAAATAATTAATATTGTGTAACAGTACACAAACATGATGGTTCGATACGGGTTCAGTACAGCAGGGGGGAGAAAACTAAACATAAAAATGCTTATTTTCCTTCTTTTTATTAAACAGTGGTTTATTAAACAGATTTTGTCTCTTTAAATAAATTCAATTAACATTTTCTTAAGGATAAAATTATCTCAGCTAATGTTGTGAACTATATCCAGGGAGCCCTTTCTTACACGTTACTATAATATTAAAGGTTACAATTAACAAAAGAGTCCAAACTATTACATTCTGTTGCTATTTATTTTTAGATATAATAATCAACACTAAATAAAAAAAATATATTTAAAAAAATTCAATTATTTTTCTACTCATATACACGGTTACTGTCATACCTTGTTTTCAAGACAAATTTATTTGAATATTAAATAATTAAGACATTACTAACAGGTAAAGTAAATATAATGAATATATAGGCTAGTATAGCGCATGCTCCCTCTAGAGTTTATTTCTCTAGTGAACTAACATGCAGTAGAGACTAAATGACTTGCCTGAGGTAAATGTAATGCTGCATGAGATATTATTCTCAACGCCAGTTTTAGTTTAGCTTTAAATAAATATGTTTAAGCTTTAAAAGAATATGTTTGTAATGAATGCCACTATAATTATGTTTATTGTATACTTATATTTTTCATTCTTGTTTTGTATTGAATAGCGTTAAAATTAAAGGATTTTTGCTGGTATTTTAGCTATATCATTTTTTTATTATGTAATAAAATGCAACATTATCTGAGGGTTTTTCTCTCAAAGCTTAAGTCTGACCTGATACATGCAACATAATCAGGTGCGACTTATTTTCCAGAAAATATGGTATAGGCTAAATTATAAAATTGTGTTTTATTATTAAAAAATACATATTTAAAATTGGGGATATACAGCAATAAAACAGTGATATTGTGTTCATTACTCCCACCCACACTGACTTTGGGTTTAATCACGGTTATAGACATATTTTGTACACGTCATGTTCAAAATTTGTTGTTTTAATGACATCTCATTACAAGGAAATGTCGTCTTAACAAGAAAAATGTTATATCATCTCGTTATTATGAGAAAAGATGTAGTTTTAACGACATGTCTCGTTATTAAGATCTAATTGAGTTGAGAAAATAGTATGTTTGCCACCAAAAAAATATTTTTGTACTGTCTAAAATACACTACTGTTCGAAGGTTTGGACTTGTTTTGGTTTAGATTTTTTTAGTTTTTTGTTTAGATGCCATTTTAAAGTGTTTTGTTGCTTTATTCTTATTGCTGTAATACATTAATAAAAATCCTGTTCAGGCACAATATCAAATAGCAGTATTTGTAGTACTGAATTTAAAAGAATTATTGTCTAGACAGGATGATTTTCATTAATGCATTACAGTAATACGAATGAAGCAATGCTGTACACTTTTTGCATTACGTAACAAGAATGCGTCTTTTAATTTAAAATATATATCCTGTCAATCAGTATTATGGCTTTAAAATGCCTCTTCAAGAGATTAAACACAAAGAAAGCGGTATATGACAAGCGAACCATTGATTTCTGCATCTGTCAGCACTGCAATGCAATGCATGCGAGACAGAAGCGCGTCTGTGTCTGATTTGTGCGTTTCAAATGTTATTACTGCTTTAATTAAATTTCTCTGAAGATGCTTTTCTGTGAGACCTCTCCTCATTGAGCCGTTAAATTACCTCCACTATACAAAGGTCTAGCTCATCTTTGGTGTCGCCATGAACTCCTGCAGGGCAGCTATTATGAAGTATATGCTAACATAAGTTCATGGGATGAAGGGGATTTAAGTCTCAGCAGCTCCAGAGACTTGCGTTACTCACATTTAAGTCGTCTTAAATACCACCCGGGGTCAAATGCAGAGCGTCACATTACGGATCTCAAAGTTTCGGCGACCCTCGAACGAATCTCTAGCATGCAAGTGTGCATTACTACGGGATGTTTATTTATGGCTCATGAGCATTATGCCGGTTTAGCGCTCTGCCAGCAGCGTGTTGGTCTCTCTGCGGTGTTTAATCAGTGGTGATTCGCTTAAACTTTGGCTTAGTGGAGCAGATTAGTGGCTCTCTGATAAACTGCAAATCATATTCCATGCCAGACATCAAAATCCTCATCTAACACAACACTAACGTTTTATTTGAGGCTAATTGAGGGAGTAAAGGCCACAAAAAAGCCTAATAGGAAACGTTCAAATGGCCCATCATGACATGCTGCCAAGTTCTGACAGCGAAATTTACTACGTGTCCGTTTGATCTTAATTCCAAGGGCGATTATTTCAAATGGCCTTTTCGTGTCCTTGAAAGGCACGACATGAATGAGACGGTCTGTGATGTATTTCTTTGTGAGCGTCGCTCACTGAAAGCGCTCATAGAGGGAGTAGACCAGCGTGATGCTCACTTTCACATGAAATTCACACCGAAATTACAGCTCGCGATGGGTGACGTGATGAGTTTGACCTTTGTAGTCGGGCTGCACAATATTGGAGAAAACTTGCCATTGCGGTATTTTGTTTTTCTGCAATATGCAGTCTATTGAATTGAATTCTAGAATGATTGGGGTGATTTTGTTGGGAATTATAGTTGAAAATAGTTACTTTTTACTCTGAAGACTTTTGTTTGTGTGTGTGAACCATCCTTTTAGGGCTGAACAATTTGGGGAAAACTAATTTGGATGTTTACCATAAAGTGAATAGAGTTTTATTTATTTATTTATTTATTTTTTTGAGGCCACATTTGTTTGTTTGTCTGTTTTTTGGTCAATTCAATATGGCTATAAAATGATAAGAATCGTTTATTGTTATTAAATAAAATAATAAACAAAGTATATTGTAATATATATTGCAAATATATTGTAATAATACTATTGTAAAAAAAATAGTATTTAATAAATATAATTATATTTTATAATACAGCTAGAAATTACAATAATATTGTCTTAATTTCTGACATTTCTTCTAATTTTCAAACATTAAACCATCGAGCTAGTGATATTTTAGTGTCACTATTATAGTTTTATTGATTTCAAATTTCAGTTTTGATTTTTATATTTCCATTTTCATTTTAGTAATTTTGTAATTAAAGAAGTTTTGTTGTGTGTTGTTGCTAGTTTTTGTATTTTTTATGTCTGCAGTTTTATTAATTTTAAAATAAAATGAGAAATAAATAAAATAAGTTTTATTTTTTTGTAAGTAACAATTTTTTATGGCTTTAGTTTTAGTCAACTATAATAACCCTGCTTAGAGCTTTTATTTTGGCGGTTTGCTGGCAAATAAATATGTGTTGCAGGCAGTGTTGCCAAGTCTGCGATTTTCCCGCAGAATTGGGCTACTTTTACACTGTTGCAGAGGGTTGTTTTTAATATCCGCGGGTTGAAGCGACCCCAAGTAACATGATATTTAGCTGGGATGCAAATTTTACCAGGTAACCCCGCCAAAAACACCGATTTTTCCCCCCGGAACGCAGTTTTTACCATGGGACCTCCCCTGAAACGTGATTGGGCTAGATTTGGGCTAGTTTTGAAAAGCAATTGGGCGGGTTTTATTGTGAAAACCTGGCAATCCAGAATTGCTGCATCGCTCTAAACCACGTGTGCTGCACAAGTCCTGAAAAGTAAAGCCAAGGTGATCACCCCCAGGTGGCTGGTCTCAGTATAGGTCATAAACCCCACCCTCTCCATGTAATCTAATGGGATGTGAGACAAACTAAACAATTAAATTACACTTCAAATATATTTTTTCCAAAGACGGTCTTTTTATGTAGTTTTTATCACGCTGATGTAAGTTCAAGTGTACGATTTTTTTTTAAATAAGTTTGGTTTTAGTTAGTTATTTTTATGCTATAAAAACTGCAGTGTGATGTCAAGATTGACAGCTGAGGCGCCAGCAGACTTTTGTCGGGATCTTCGGGAGGCAATTGGATCTATAACTTTAATTTCTACATTTTCCATAACTGTTTATTTCACACCAACATAATGGGTTGTTCTGCAGTAAACTGTACTAACCGATCTGCTTGCGATTGACTCTGCAGGAGTGTGGATTGTGATATTAAGGATCACTACGCTCACTACTTCACAGACTCGCTCCAAAAACTGCTTCAAAAACTCCTGTTCCGAGTTTACTACGGCGCAGACTTGGGTTCCAAGTTCACTACTGCGCAGACTCTGGTTCCAAGTTCACTACTGCGCAGACTTGGGTTTTGAGTTCACTACTGTGCAGACTTGTGTTCCAAGTTCACTACTGCACAGACTTGGGTTTTGAGTTCACTACTGCACTGACTCGGGTTGCGAGTTCACTACTGCGCAGACTCGGGTTTTGAGTTCACTACTATGCAGACTCTGGTTCCAAGTTCACTACTGCACTGACTCGGGTTCCAAGTCCACTACTGCGCAGACTCTGGTTTTGAGTTCACTAGTGCACTGACTCAGGTTCCGAGTTCACTACTGCACTGACTCGGGTTCAAGTTCACTACTGCGCAGACTCGGGTTTTGAGTTCACTACTGCACTGACTCGGGTTTTGAGTTCACTACTGCGCAGATTCGGGTTTTAAGTTCACTACTATGCAGACTCTGGTTCCAAGTTCACTACTGCACTGACTCGGGTCCGAGTTTTAGACTCTGGTTTTGCGTTCACACTGACTCACTCTCTGGTTCCGAGTTCACTACTGCGCACACTACTGCACTGACTCAGGTTCCGAGTTCACTACTGCGCACTCTGGTTTCGAGTTCACTACTGCGCACTCTGGTTCCGAGTTCACTACTGCAACTGGAGCTACCCTATGCAACTCAGGTTCCGAGTTCACTACTGCGCCTCTGGGTTGAGTTCACTACTGCACAGACTTTTGAGTTCACTACTGCGCAGACTCGGGTTCTGAGTTCACTACTGCGCAGGCTCGGGTTTTGAGTTCACTACTGCGCAGACTCGTGTTCTGAGTTCACTACTGTGTAGACTCGAGGTCCAAGTTCACTACTGTGCAGACTATCCATTGCATTGAACACTTTCGGTTCATGCATTCCCTGAGAATCGAACCCATGACATTGACGTTGCATGCTTTACTGTTTGAGCTACAAGAAATCATCTGCACTGGAAATATATTGTGTATAATGTGTATACATGTCTTCTATAGGTCTTTATGTTCAAATGTGTAATTTATGACATTTCTTAACTAGCTAAATCAAGGTCATAGTTTTTCTCGTGGAGTGATTGTGTCTGCGCCTTCACAACTTGAATGATTGGTTTAGACTCTTTTACAGCAGATTTTTCATCTTTTCATGTCAACATTTTTTTGATTGAATACCCTCTTTTATTAAGAACTGCAAGTACTTTTCATGTTGACTATATTTCAGAAAATTGCACAAAATTGGTCTTATTCATGAAACACTGGCAATTCTGTGTGATTCATTCATAATTCCATCATTTTATAAGTTGCTGCATTGAATTGAATTAAAAGGTTATTATGAAATAAGAATTTTATGAAAAGTATATTTTTTAATTATTATTTTTTGTAGCTATTACTTAGTAAAGGACCCTGTGATTTGGTCATTTAAAACATTTTCCACTAAATCCATCATGTTTTTTTTATCTCAGGGTTGTCGTAAATGTCTATTCAAGGTTTTTGGAAGCAAAACACTTGGTGCATTTTTTCCCGTTTTCTGAAAAGCAGAGGGTCAGAAAGCAGCCCTGAGCCCGCAAGCTGTATTATTTTGTACCCTTAACCAGACATTTATAAATAATACAAAGGAACGAAGCTGTCAGAAACAATTTCAATCACTGCAATGCTGAGATACAGAAAGGGCAACATGCAAAGCTCCCAGATTCATCCACGTGGCTTTGCAGGAGACCTTCAGTCTGTAATGCGCAGGAAATACGGCACTGATTATCTGCCACTGTCCATCCAGAATAGACACCGACCAGCTCAAACCCCCCTAAGCTCTTCATGTTGTGCACAGTATGTACCATTAGACGACAGTGTGACAGTTTTATGAGGCAGTGTGAAAGATTTTATAATCATTTTATATGGCGCATTCATGTGGGGAAGTCAACGGGAGTTCAGGATCACGACTTCTTCGGGTTCAGTGAGTTGCAATCTTGTTTAAATGAATGGATAGTTGGTCCTAAGGCGAGATCTTAATCTGAAAATATCCAGTTTTTGATATGAATGAAGACCGTAGCGCTCTTTTAGAGCATATTAAAGGAGATTTTCCTACTAATTCACAGTGTCAAAACTGTTGTAGCCGGGATGAAAAACGGCTGGTGTATATTTGGCACTGCATTACCTATATAAAAACCTATAAAAAAAAAAGGTTAGGTTCGATTTTAATTATTTTTATATTGTAGTACTTTCACATTGAATCTCCAAAATAATGTAGAAACAACATAAAGATGGTATATTTTAAATATTTGTCTAATGGCATCTTTTTACAAAGCACTATGAATCAAGGCCAGTATCACAGATACTGATGTCTCTATTAAAGTGATTTTTTTGTTTTTTTTCTTCTCAATTTTAGCTATTAATTTTGGCCATTCAACATTACGGTATAATTGAAAGCAACTGAAATATAATAAAGGTGTTGTTTTTGATGTAACCTTGTAAACAGTGCTTTAAGATTTTCAGGCAGGTCTAACAGGTAAATATATAGAAAAATTTAATAATCAAACACTTCAAGTCTCCACTGCATAAATTATAAATTGAATATAGATTAATCCTTATTAAAGCTACAAAAGGTATTCAGTCTAGAGCAGTGAGTGATTTTCTCTTTGTCTTTTGTTCTTTGATTAATATTAATGACAGACAGCAGCAGGTTTATTAGGCTGCTGTCACTTTAAGACCTGACACACATCCTATTTTCTCACAACTCTTTACGTTCATTTAACACTTTTCCTTATTGGTAAAAATTATTTTATTAATTATTAGGCTTAAATGAAAATATCATCACAGTGAGACTTGGTAACCACAGGTAAAACCATACATGGCTACTCACTACCACTGCCACGGTCTATAAAAAACACCTAAACAAAAGCATGAATTATATATTCCCCTACCCACCTAATAAATATATTGCAATATATATGGCTATAACATAGTTTTCAATATAAATATTCCACATTTCCACAAACCATGGTAATTTACTGCAGTTTATTCATGATAAAAGTTTGTGTGTTAGTGTGGTGATTTTGGGATTTAAAAGTCGTCTATCTTCATTCATGGCACATTTCTCCTGTTTTCCTCATCAGTCTTGTTGGGAATGTTGAGGCTGTTTCATCCGATTTAAAACTAGTTTAATCATCGAGTGATTTGTAGTTTGTAAGCGAGAGGTGTGTGTCGAATTGAAATGCTTCTCACTAGATGTCGCAACGCTGTTTAATAATGGTGACCGGGAATAAATGCAGTTTCTTTAAACTTCCGTTCCGTTATCCACCCGGCCGTGCTGTGTAATTCAAAGTAAACTAGTGAAACACATGAAAACAGCGCTATTTGTTCTGTATTTGTCGTTACTGACCGAGAAATCACCTCAGATGATTCAGTGACGGAGAGGTCCGAATGAATCCAAATCTTTTCAGGTCATTATGCAAGCGCGTTTGGCCAATTCACGGAAAAAGAATCGAGACAAAAGAATGATTAATTCACGAATGACTGATATCGCTGGTTCTGTCGACAGAAATACGGAACATATAATAACTACTGAAATAGTCGCACGGAAAACGTTTCTCAGGTCAGTCGGAGGAGCGTGCATGGTACAAACAGTGTGTATATAGCCGTACAGCTGCATGCGCCACGATATCTAACCAAATTTAGCCGCACCACCAGGAAAAGAGGAGGCGGGAGATCGGGGTGCCGTGGGCCAGATGAATATGATTGGCGGGCTGGATTTGGCCCGCGGGCCTCCAGTTGACGAGCCCTGATATAATGTAATGCTTGCCAATAGATGACAGAAAAAACTGATGCTGCGTTAATTGCATTAAATATAAAGCTAATGCATTAATTTTGACAGCACTAAATGCATGTATATTAGGGACGTAACAGTTCACAAAAATGATGGTTCAGTACGTACCACAGTTTTGAAGTCATGGTTCAGTATGGGTTCGGTACAGCAGGCGGAGAAAACTAAAGGTTAACAACAGAGACCAAAGTATTAGCCTAAATATAGTTGCTATTTATTTTTAGATATAATAATCAACACACAAATAACAAATTGTATGCAAAACATGTAAACTGCACATACAGGAGTTTTTGTATTAACTTCTAAATCTAATTGTAAAATTGTGTTTTTACTCCAATTCGTTGTTGAAATATAATAATTTACACAGTGTCATTTTCATGACAGATTTATTTAAACATGCATTAAATATTTAAGACATCACTAACAAGTAGAATATAATGAATATATATAGAGCATATATTTAGTGAAAGAGTTCATTTCACAAGGGAACTAACATGCTGTGGACACTTAATGACTTGCCTGAGGTAAATGTAATGCTACATGACATATTAAGATATTTTATTGAAATCTTTCTGCAGTTGAAACATTGATTGAGAGATTACACAAGATATTATACATGTCTCAGTAAGTTGTACTATATCTTTCAACATACCTTCAGATGTTCATTCATGTTTATTCTGTAACTAGTTTAAATACGAAGGAATAATTGCATTCACTCGTGCTGCCGTGGAAATGAGGCACCTGTACAGTGATCTGTTAGGCCACATTAAAGAGCATCAAAACAGCATTTATTGTGTGAATTTCATAATAAAATGAACAGAATTTGAAAGATGACACTTTGTTTCTTACCAAAAGTAGCAGAACATAGAACTTATTGCGATTATTTGTGGGTAATGGTGGTTAGTCTATAATGCTGTACTGTACATGTGCATATCAAACCGTAAGACACGCACCGAAAATTCATGGGATGAATATGTGTACTGTTACACCCCTAATATATAGATGTAAAGTCTTTAATATTGCCTGACGAGAATTTTTGTGCTTTATTTGTTGAGATCCCTGACACTAGTGTTGCTTATCTAAACAAACATGACTAAGTAAGATGAAAGTGACTTTTAATAGTTCATGAACGAAAGTTGCAGATCCAGCAGTTTGTTTTCCGCATCGCACCACTCATGTTATTGTACTTGATCAATTAGGCCTTGATTGTCCAGTTCTCATTTAGGATGATGGGATGGATTCACATCACTGAGAGATGGATGAGTGTTTTAAAGAGCAGCATTAACACTCCATGAGCTTTGGTGCACATCAGCCTTCAGAGCCACTTCAGAGAAATTGATAAATTCATTCTGCATTTGTGAGCATGATCTCAGATTATCCAGATGTGTTTCTCTTGGATGTTTGAGACGGGCTGAATGCTGGACCTCTCGTGTGGCAAGTGCTTTTTCACATAAAGAATGAACAAATATCTGCTGATGTGATACGTTGTCCTTTGGGATTCCACTAAGGGTAATGGAGAATTAGTGGTTGATTAGAGGTTTGTTCTCCAGACAGCTAGATTTTCTTGGGCCATAAACATTTTTTACACAAGTGTATAAAAACAGACACAATTGGCCAACGCTTTGCAAACACACAAAAACTGAAGATTGAAGGCAGTTAATGCTACTGTCCGTTATAGAGCTATTAACAGCTATTTACTTGTATAAACAGTGTAATGAAAAACAGCAACCCATAAAAATCAGTGGGCCTTTGTTTGTCCAGATGTTGTGGCTCGTGCAGCGCATATTTACATATTCATCAAAACGTCACTCTCAGCAGTGTGGACGGCGTCGGGATGTTCATTAAAGGGTTAGTTCACCCAAAAATGAAAATTATCCCATGAATCCCAGGGGGTTAATAAAGGCCTTCTGAAGTGAAGCGATGCGTTTTTGTAAAAAAAAAAAAAAAAAATCCATATTTATAACTTTATAAACTAGAGTCGATTCCGGCGGAAGAGTTACCTTTGACCCGACGTATGACGTATTGATGAACGCAGAAGCGCAGAGGATAGAGCAAAACAAAACACTGGTCACAAATTAGAAGTCTAAAACGAGAATTTTTAAAGAGAAATGTCGGAGGAGCTTGAGTTTGTTCCCTAGTCCTATTTGTTTGAAATGTGAGAGGCGTCAACTCTCACCTGAGCTTACACTATGCCTACATCCTACATTATACGCTGGAACTCGATTCTCTTGTGAACGCGCAGACGGACGTTACCGGAAGCTAGTGATTCTAGTCTATAAAGTTATAATTATGGATATTTTTCTTAAAAAAATGGATTGCTTATTGCTAGACCTTTATTAACCCTCTTGAGCCGTATGGATTACTTTTATGATGGATGGATGCGCTTATTTGGGCTTTAATATCTGTTGCTATTTATTGCCATTATAAAGCTTGGAAGAACCAGAATATTTTTTAATATAACTCTGTGTTTGACTGAAAGAAGATATACACCTAAGATGGCTTGAGCAAGAGTAAATTATGGGATATTTTGAAACCATTTTTGGATGAACTATCCCTTTAACAGTATATCACTGCAAAGGTATTTACAACTTCTTTTTACTTCTAAGTGAAGAAGAATGAAAAAGAACTTCGCTGTGAGTACATCGGGCCTTGAATCACATACGTAACATGAGCACGAGCAGTAAGTTGCTGCTGCAGTTCACTTAACGGCCACCGGTGTCGCTAATAACAAGGATTTCTGAATTCTACATACAGTCCCTTTAACCCTCTGGATTCTGAGGCTGATTTGAGGGCCTGGAGGGCCAATAATATGTGAGCAACGAGTATGTACATGTTTGTATTTTTGAGAGTATTACGTATATGCCGTTTTATTACGTATAAGTCACTGAAATAAGGCCTCAAAATGCATAATAAATGTAAGACTTTTGGGAATTGTATATTTTAGTCTAGAGTTTTTGTTTCAAAATGATGTGGAAATGATCCTGCCTACTCGGACACAAAAAACAAATTGATTTTAAATTTCTCAGGCACTTTTTGTTTAGGGAGCCTGTATGCGAAGATCCGTGAATCTTCATGAATAATGCTGTGATTCACACCTGAAGAGATTAAGAACCTGCCCCTAATGAGCCACATAATGAGCCATTAGTTCAGGAATGTGACTGAGTGAACTAAGAAAGAATGCAATGACAAAAGACATATATCATTTTTTGTTTGTAGATTCTTTAAAATATAGTTAACTATATACAGTATCTCACAAAAGTGAATACACCCCTCACATTTCAGCAACCATTTTAGTATATCTTCTCAAAGGACAATACTATAGAAATTAAACTTATAGATATATTTTGGAGTAGTCCATGTGCTGCTTGTATAGGAGTATAGATTTACTGTCCTCTGAAAATAACTCAACATACAGCCATTATTGTCAAAATAGCTGGCAACAAAAGTGAGTACACCCTAAGTGATATGTTGTTTAACCATGCAAAGCCACATGTCCTGTTCATCATGTTCATGTTTTTGTCTGCTTGACAGGACCGTACAAATGTGTGGCTCTTGTATTAGAACAGTTAAAGGTGCCCTAGAATCAAAAATTGAATTTACCTCGGCATAGTTAAATAACAAGAGTTCAGTACATGGAAATGACATACAGTGAGTCTCAAACTGCATTGTTTCTCTCCAACAGTGTAGCATTAGCCGTTAGCCATGGGGCACTATCAAACTCATTCAGAATCAATGTAAACATCAAAATAAACACTGTACTTACACAATTAGACATGCTGCATGACAAACACTTTGTAAAGATCCATTTTGAGGGTTATATTAGCTGTTTGAACTTTTTTTTTATGTTGTTTAAGGCAAGCGCGAGCTCTCGGGGCGTGGAGCACAAGATTTAAAGGGCCACACACCCTGAATAGGCTCATTTCTAATTATGCCCCAAAATAGGCAGTTAAAAAAATGAATAAAAAAAAAAATCTATGGGGTATTTTGAGCTGAAACTTCACAGACACATTCAGGGGACACCTTAGACTTATATTACATCTTTTAAAAAAAAGTTCTAGGGCACCTTTAAAATTTGGTGCTTTGAGTACAATTCTCTCATACTGATCACTGGATGTCCAACATGGCACCTCATGGCAAAGAACTCTCTGAGGATTGAGAATTAGAATTGTTGCTCTGCACAAAGATGGCCTAGGCTATAAGAAGATCAGTAACACCATGAAACTGAGTTACAGCACAGTGGCCAGGGTCATAGAGAGAGGTTTTCCGAGACGGGTTCCACTCTGAACAGGCCAAAGAAGTTGAATCAAAGAAGTTGAGACCTTGCGCTGTGCGTCAGGTGCAGAAGCTGGTTTCAAAAAACAGATGCATGAGTGCTGCTAGCATTGCTTTAGAGGTAGCAGAAGCGGAAGGTCAGCTTGTCGGTGCTCAGACCATACGCCGCACACTGCAACAAGTCGGTTTGCATGGCCATTGTCCCAGAAGGAAGCCTCTCCTGAAGCTGGCTCACAAGAAAGCCTGCAAGCAGTTTGCTGAAGAGCATGAATTACTGGAACCATGTCCTTTGGTCTGATGAGACTAAGATAAACTTGTTTGGCTCAGATGGTGTCCAACATGTGTGGCGATGCCCTGGTGAGGAGTACCAAGAAGATTATGTCTTGCCTACAGTCAAGCATGGTGGTGGTAGCATCATGGTCTGGGGCTGCATGAGTGCCACTGGGACTGGGGAGCTGAGCTTCATTGAGGGAAACATGGATTCCAACATGTACTGTGACATTCTGAAGCAGAACATGATGCCATCCCTTAAGAAAAGACATCAAAGACATATGTGAACATCTTATACCTGGCATTTGGTGTTTCTGCAATGGAGGGGAAAAAAAGAAGGAAAAAAAAACTTTACTGCTTCCAGTCAGTGATGTCAGTATCATATGCATGCAGTCCAGTGTGGACCAATATCTGGTCACTATGATTCTCAAATCTGTGAGATAAAAGAAAAAAAACCCTCTGTGAGCATGCTGATAACAGGATCATATCAGCTACTGTATTAATGTTAATATAATATCTACTCTTAACAGAAAACATGATTTTTGTGATCTTATGCATGCACACATTATTGCACATCATGTGAAGAAATTTTTGTATAGGCCTATATTTTAAATTACAGTACCAGTCAAAAAGATTTGACGCATTACTGTTTATAATATTTTTGAAATAAGTCTCATGCTCATCAAGCCTGCATTTATTTGATCAAAAATACAGAAAAAAAAGCAATACTGTGAAATATTATTACAATTTAAAATATAATCGATTTCTGTGATGCAAAGCATCTAAACATTCATATTACCTCTATGCCATTTCATATATTATATTTGTTATATTATAGAGCCTAAATGTTAATGTGCAGTTTAATAAATTGCTAACACATTTTATTTCAGTATTACGTATTTCAGTCGATTTCACTCATCTCAGTATAACAATATAGTTTGGGAATAGCCATGGCAATTTACTAATGTAAGTCGATCTGCCCCATTAATTCACACTGAGACACACAAAACTTGCAGGATTCATATTTAAACAGTCTTTTTGCAGTTTAATATTCACAGACACTATATCACAATTAGAATAAAGAAGTAAAGAATAAAAAAACTTACCTTTCACAGTCATTGGCTTGATATAGTTGATCCTTGAAATGAAAGTGAAACCAGCTCTTCCACTGAGGTAAATCCTTTTAGAATTATTCTTCACTGCATCTCAAAACGATGAAAAGTAGCCTACATGAAACTGACCAAGCTTGATGCATTTTTCCGGATAGGCGCGCACTCCGTGGGTTTGACTTACATGATTTAAAACCTGACATTTCAATGTTTATTTAGACATTATGTCTCATTTTTTTGTGATCAGTATTCACTAAGTTACAGTTCATTTTCTGAGGACTATCAGATTGGACTTCCTTCAGAGGGAGATGACAGATCATGTTAGTTTTCTTTATTTTGCAAAAAACACAACATTTTGTTTTTACACTGAGTGTGAAAATAAAAGAAGACATTCTATAGTTAATTGATGTATTACTTCTGTCTCTATGACAAAAAATGACAGAGTATTTTAAGTTGATTTTGCTGCTATGTGAAAAAAATCCAGCCAAACGCGCCGGCGCGTTTCCCAACTCCAGAGTGTTAAACAATTAGTTCACTTCAGAATTAAAATCTCCTGATAATTTACTCACCCCCATGTCATCTAAGATGTTTGTCTTTCTTTCTTCAGTAGAAAAGAAATGAAGGTTTCTGAGGGAAAACATTCCAGGATTTTTCTCCATATAGTGGACTTCACTGGGGTTCAACGGGTTGAAGGTCCAAATGTCAGTTTCAGAGCAGCTTCAAAGAGCTCTACATGATCCCAGACGAGGAATAAGGGATTCCAACATGATTACGTAATGTGTGGTGCAACGCAGGGCTAATGCAAGATAAGCATTTGTGATTAAAAAGTATATACATATATATATATATTTTTTTTTTAAATGAGCGATGGTTTCTCTAGATAAGACTCTTATTCCTCATCTGGGATTGTGTAGAGCCCTTTGAAGCTGCACTGAAACTGACATTTGGACCTTCAACCCGTTGGTAACTGCTGAAGTCCACTATATGGAGAAAAATCCTGGAATGTTTCCTCAAAAACCTTAATTTCTTTTCGACTGAAGAAAGAAAGACATGAACATCTTGGATGACATGGGGGTGAGTAAATTATCAGGAAATTTAAATTCTGAAGTGAACTAATCCTTTAATTGCATTTTTCTGCAAGATTCTCTTCAAGCTGTATGACAGTAGTTCACCTGAAATAGAAAACTGATTGTAAAAGAAGACAGTTTATGCTAATGTATGTTGAAGTGCAACTTCAAAATGCAGTGATGCATGGAATAGAGCTTGCCTAGACAGAAGTGTTTGGCTTTACATACTTGCGTAGAGTATGCTTGGATTTCCATGAGATGCAGCGTAACTTAAACATAAATCACTCAAATATTAATGTGTTTTTTAATGTTTGTCCAGATGTTTTGGAGATGCATCTGTTGCAGTTCATTAGATCAACAATCACAACACATGTCTGTCAGGCTGTCTCTTTTTAGTTTATGAAGGGTTTTGTATACAATTTGAAGAACAGTGTAGCGTTGCATGTTTGACCGTTATTCTAATGCCTGCATGTGTTCTGACGGACTGCAGAGAAGAAATTTGCCGCATTCGCACCGTGCCGTTGTGAGTTTCTCTTCGCTCGGCTTGACAAGGAAATCCTCGGCAAACCTCACTATGTGTTTTTCAGATCCCTCTGGAGAAGCTCTCCAATTAGCGGCGTGTAGTCTGTGCTTTACATGTGACAGCCGACGCTTACGCGAGGCGACAGTAAGCACTGCAAATCCGCTTCGGTGGCGTTTTGCTTTCTCTGGCAGCTGAATTTCATGCGCCTCTTAAAATGCGACAGCACATCTGTGCTGCGAGTAAACGGCCTCTTCGGTTCCAGCAGATGCGTCCTATGATGAATGAAGATCATGAGCTTGAGTCGAAACAGCAACAGAAAGGTACCAGGACGTCTGAATTGAGTAGAAACTTTCCAGAAGTTTTGAGAAGTACATCCTGTGGTTTTCAAGTTCATCCTCCACTCAAGAGGTCAGTGTGTTGGGCTCAATTAGATCTCATAATTCTGTCAGCTGTATGGAAGAGTTTAATGCACAAAATAATAAGGACCCAAGAGAAATCCTGGCACGGCTGGTGCAAATAATTCCAATGCTCCTTCCTTATTAGTCAGGGCTGTGTTGACGAACTTTAATGGCTTCTTCTCTGGCTCGACAGATTGCTTGATGATGTTGCAGAATCAAATGTCACTGCCGGCGTCCACAAAAACTCGCTCTGCTCCTCGTGTCTAATTGATTTCAAGAGCCTCTCACTGTAATACTGCGAAATATTACTGTTACATTTCATGCATATTTAGCTACAAATGTTTCCTCTTTTTTGAGGATTTGATTTGAAAATGCAAAGCAGACGGAACAGACTGTTGCAGATCTGAGACTCGGCTGTGATTTTAACTGCCTTCGCATTTTAATTTTGGGTGTGGATTATTATTAATCAGTTGTTCATTTAATATCGCTTCTAAATTATAAATTTAGGACAAATGTGCATGCTGAAATAAAACTAATATTCTATGATTGACAATAGTTTAGTTAGTTTATTTTGTATTTGTGATATGTTTTGAGTTTGTAAACATTTAATCAGTTAATTAATCATTCATTTTACATTTATCCATTTGACAGGCATTTTTCCAAAGTGACTTGCATCCTGGGAATTCTGGGAATTGATCCCATGACCTTGGCATTGCTAGTACATTGCTCTACTGTTTGAGCTATGAGAATGCAATAGACAATGCAAATTGCTGAAAATTGGCAATTTGAATAGATATGAATAGATTTTAATTTATTGTTTTTAATAATTTTTTATTCATGTAATTTTTTTATTAATACTAATTTTAAAATACATGTTTATTAATTTATTTTATTTTTAGTCAGTTTGTATTTTTTTATTCATTTTTATGAATTTAAATATTTAAATACTTTATTCATTTATTTTATGTTTAGACATTTTTATTTTTTATTTTGTTTTTATATTTAATTCATGTTTATTAATTTAAATATTTTAATATTAATTTAAAAAAACATGTTTATCAATTTATTTATTGTATTTTATTTTTAGTCATTTTTTATTTTATTATTTTTTTTTATTCATTTTTATGAATTTAAATATTTAAATACTTTATTCATTTATTTTTAGTCATTTTTATTTTTTATTTTGTTTTTATATTTAATTCATGTTTATTAATTTAAATATTTAATATTAATTTAAAAAAACATGTTTATCCATTTATTTTATTGTATTTTATTTTTAGTTATTTTTTATTTTATTATTTTTATTTTTTATTAATTTTTATGAATTTAAATATTTTAGTAATACTAATTTTAAAATACATGATTATTTTATTTTTAGTCATTTTTTATTTTATTTTTTATTAATTTAAATATTTTAATAATGCTAATTTTAAAATACGTTTATTACTTTTTTATTTTATTTTTAGTCATTTATTTTTATTCATTTAAATATTTAAATGTTTTATTATACTTATTCATTTATCATTTTATTTTTATTATTTTTATTTTGTTTTTTGTTTTTAATTCATGTTTATTAATTTAAATATTTAAACTTTGTATTAATATTAATTTTAATAAACATGGTTATCTATTTATTTTATTGTATTTTATTTTAGTATTTTATTTTTTATTTTTAGTATTTTATTTTGTATTTTATTTAGTTTTATTTTAATAAATTAATTTTATTCTTTTTTTTTTTTTTTTTTTTTTTTCTCTGAAATCTGATTTGATGACCCGTGTTTAAAGCCACTGAATTCTTTCCAGACACTGAAGTACTCAATCCAGCGATCTTCAGGCGCTCTGCGTCAGCTCAGACCACTGTAATGTGATTGTGAGGGTCATTGTGTTGTGAATACTGATGCATCTCTATAATCACATTGATTAGAATCACAAACTCCGTGGAACAAAACACAGAGACTGAGGTTATCAGACACATTTACAGAAGCCCTTCAGGCGCTGCAGAGATCTATACTTCCTCTCGGTCAGTCCATTAACTAAAAGATTTTTTTTCAGTCAGTCTTACCTGACTTTAACTAAACTGTGGCAGCACCATGGTATCAGATCGCAGTACCGCACGATTACTGGACTGGACATCGACATTTTCCCTTCAGAAAATTGATTATTAGACAAGTTCTTCTATCTTAGTTTCTTCTCTGTATTAAAAGTGCAGTGTTGGACAGCCGTTTCCATGGCAACTGAGCCGTACCTGTCTTATTCCCGGGAACATAAATCATGTGAGATCAGGACTGTTGAGAATGTTCAGCCATTTAAATATGAATGTTGGGTCTGTTGTTTTACAGTGTTTACAGCAAACAATGGGCTCGTGAGCTTTCGTGAGGGTCCTGTGTAAATATTCCTATTGTTCTTCCTCTGCAGTCGAAGAGCTACATGTGCAGCAGTCAAGGGAAGATCCTGTGCTTCACAGTCGACTTTGAGTCGGGCTTCTCCTGCTCCGAGAGCGTTTCAAAGGTAAGGAAATGAAACCTTGCTGTGTTTGCTGCTTATTGGCTTTCTGAGCAGAGACTCACAGTTGAATCCTGACAGGAGTGAACTCAGAATAAACTGCCTTTATATTGCACTCAGTATTTCAGGTAATTACTGTTCCGCTCCTTCCTAAGCTGCTTTACTCTTATTAGAGTAAATAGGTCAGGTCATCCCTGCTATACACTACTGGCTGTTTATTAAGGAATCTTCCCATTTTATTTTATTTTATTTATTTATTTTGTTTATTTATATTTATTGTATTTATGTATTTTTCAGATTTTTTAATGGATTTTTATTTATTGATTTATTTTTGTTTTATTCCTTTTTCTAGCCCAAATGTTTCAAACAAAACTTGTTTTCTTGTGAATATTCTTTTAATTGGTGATCAGTTAACAGGGTTTTCCAGTGTCTTCAGAATCATCCCTTTAGTCTGTAAAATCCCTTTAAATAACAAAAGCCAGTTCCACAGTGACATCATCATCTTCCATCCAAGTGACATCATTTTGGAGGGAAAAACGGCAGCACAGTCTCAATGGATCTGATGAATTCTCTTCGATTCGGTGTTAATATTGTTAAAGGGTCATGAAACAACCCTGTTTTACCCTGGTCGTTCACACCTCAAAGCTTAAAAACTCTGTGAAAATGGGCATGTAAAGCTCTGGAAAAGTGGGAGTGTACGGGGGGGGAACAACCAATAAAACACAGACATACAACACACTCATTATACAGAATAATGAATATTAATATATGAGCACTGAGAAAAATCACAACAAACTCCCAAGCACAAAGGAGAAATGCGAAAGCATATTTAAAAGGGCTTATAATACTTTGATTACGTTAATGAGCACTGCAGTCTCATGATAAACAACACTTAATTTAACACAGAAAGAATAAAGACAGTGTTTTTTTTCTCCATTTGTCTTTGAATTTTCAATCTAAATCAGTCTTTTGTCTATTAGAATAATCGTGTCATCACATTCACACCACTGCAGCATCTGCACATACAGGTGCTGGTCATATAATTAGAATATCATGAAAAAGTTCATTTTTTTTATTGTAAATTATTTTTAAAAATGAAACTTTCATATATTCTAGATTACCTACATGTAAAGTAAAACATTTCAAAAGTTTTTTTTAAAAAGTTTTTTTTTTTTTTAATTAGAGCGTACAGCTCATGAAAGTCCAAAATATTAGAATATTTCCTAAGATCAATCAAAAAATGGATTTTCAAAACAGAAAAGTTCAAGTTCTTTAAAGCATGTTCATTTGTGCACTCAATACTTGGTCGGCAGCACATATTACAGCAAATGACTTGCTCTAGCACAAATTACAGCATGAAGTGTGGCATGGAAGTGATCAGCCTGTGGCACTGCTGAGGCACTATTGAGCCTTCAGATCATCTGTATATTGTTGGATCGACTGTTTCTCATCTTTCTCTTGAAAATATCCCATAGATTCAGGGGTCAGGCATGTTGGCTGGCCAATAAAGCACAGTAATATCATGGTCAGCAAACCACTTGGAAGTGGTTTTTGCACTGTGGGCAGGTGCTAAAGTCCTGCTGGAAAACGAAATGAGCATCTCCATAAGGCTTGTCAGCAGATGGAAGCATATAGTGCTCCAAAATCTCCTAGAAGATGGCTGCATTGACTTTGCACTTGATAAAACACAATGGACCAACACCAGCAGACGTCACGGCACCCCAAATCATTACTGACTTCAGAAACTTCCCACTAGACTTCAAGCAGCTTGGATTCTGTGCCTCTCCAGTCTTCCTTCAGACTCTGGGACCATGATTTCAACATGAAATGCAAAATTTACTTTTATCTGAAAAGAGGACTTTCGACCACTGTTCACTGTCCAGTTCTTTTTCTCCTTAGCCCAGGTAAGATGCTTCTGACATTGTTTCTGTTTCAGAAGTGGCTTGGTAGTCCTTTTCCTGAAGATGTCCGAGTGTGGTGACTCTTGATGCGCTGACTCCGGCTTCATTCGACTCATTGTGAAGCTCTCCCAAGTGTTTGAATTGGCTTTACTTGACAGTCTTCTCAAGCTTGCGGTCATCCCTGTCGCTTGTGCACCTTTGCCTACCCAATTTCTTCCTTACTCTCTTTGTGGAGGGTGTCAATGATTGTCTCCTGGACCATTGCCAAGTCAGCAGTCTTCCCCATTAGTGTGGTTTCAAAGAACAAGAGATACCCGGAATTTATACTGTAGGGATGGTCATTTAATGAAACTCAAATGTAAATATTCTAATATTTTGAGATACTGGATTTTGGACTTTCATTAGCTGTACGCTCTAATCAACAAATTAAAAAAAAAAAAAAAAAAAAATTGAAATGTTTTACTTAACATGTAGGGAATTTAGTATAAATGAAAGTTTCATTTTTTTAAATAATTTGAAGAAGACTTGATGAAATATGTGTGCATAGTGCATACACTGTGCTGGTTAATGTTTGGTGCAGGAGAATGTGCGAAATATGTCTATAAAAACTTTAAACACAGATACTTTATGTGGCCAGTGTTGTTAAACTCATCGCGGAGCTCCATGCTGAAACCAATCATATGCGCGCTCCGCGTCTAATAGGGCTGGGCGATATATTGCATGCGATTCTCATGCGCATTTCGTCAGTAAAGCCGGTTCCCTGATTACCTCTAAATCGCCATCACCTGCTTTCAAATGGAGCGGCATTTAATAGACAAAGCCGTAGTTCACGGAGAAGCCACGCAAAATCGCGTTCAGTATCGAAGATGAATCGACTTCGATACTGAACCCGATTTTGCGTGGCTTATCAGTGATCTACGGCTTTGTCTATTAAATGCCGCTCCATTTGAAAGCAGGTGATGGCGATTTAGAGGTAATCAGGGAACCGGCTTTACTGACGAAATGCGCGTGAGAATCGCATGCAATATATCGCCCAGCCCTAGCGTCTAACAATTGTATTTTTGATGTGTTCATATTCAAAATCCAGTTCTGAGCGCATCACAGGCAAAATACAAACAACACTCATGTGCTGCTGTGCAGAGGGAAACATACATACGGCTCGCGTGTTTGAACGCAGAGGTGAATGAACAGTTTGTGACATTTGAATTCTCCGCTGTAATGGGATCTCATGCGAACATATTTTCTATTTGTGCTGGTAGATAACAGCAAAACAAACCGCATGCACCCAAACTTCTGCTCTGGTTGCGTCGCAGGAAAACGCATTTTTGTGTTGTAGCACTGAGGAAACGAGCATGTCTCTGAATGACAACAGAGGCAAGAGAAGTGATACTTCCTCATGCATAATACCGCAGTTATAATCTTATGCATACTACAGCGCAGTGATTGGATTGAATGAGCTTTATGTCATGAATAAACACAGAAACTGTTGATGTCAGCATGTTCGACCAGCCAATACTTGGAGCCAATCAGCACTCCGGATCTTGCCACTAGTACACGATGACGTCAGATTTTGTGACGTTGCTCTGACTTTACTTTTCAAACCGGAAGACAGAAATCGCTCTGAAAAATGCAAAAATAACTAATATCAACTTTCAAATAAAATTAATTACCTTTAGTGTTTTCAATGATGTGCAGCCTATACATATCTGTTCACAGCTCAAAAAATGTGCACAGCAAAATCCCCAGAGTTAAATCAACTCTGCTCAGAGAACATATGGTCCCTCTCTACATAGTGTTAAAATATCACTGAAGCAGAGTTAAAGTTAATTAAATAATATGCTGTTTGGGAGTTGTTTAATCAGATCTTGAGAGATTTAAGTCTTTCATCTTCAGTTGATTTCATCTAAGGCTGTGGCTGGAAGTCCTTTGTAGTTATTGCGTTTCTCTTCAGTGATTATGCTTGTTAACAGTAGGTGTTCATCACTAATGCTCAATCATAACTTAATCACTTAATTATCTCATTAACTTTAACTCTGCTTCAGTGTTACTTTAACACTATATAGAGAGGGACCATATGGGAATTTTGCTGTGTGTTCTGGGGTTTCATGACCGTTTAACAAAAATTGGAAGTAAAACTGAAAACCATTTAAAAAAAAAAGAGTTTGTTGCTTGAAATAAAATACACATTAATTGAAAAAATAAAATATAAAAACCCCAACATTTCTAATTTTAATTTAGTTTAACTTAATGTACTAAAATAACTAAAAGTAAAATAATAAATATAGCTGCAGCGCTTTAAGGCACTATTTTCTTTAGCAAGACTATAACCATCTCAATCATAGATGGAAAAGACCATTTATAGCCAGTACAGGCAATTTACTAAAGAAATATATAATTTTTAAAGCTTTTTAACAGTTATAGCGCCACCTATGGTTGGATCTCCATAAAAGTCTGCATGCTTGTTTAGATCCTATGTCGCATGTGATCACCAAATTTCATTAAGTTTTGAATTTTCATTTAGGATTTATAAGCATTTGGGTATTTGGCCGCACACATTTCTAAATGACCCTTTATAGCTATTCAAAGGGTATTTTTTTTTTTTTTTTTTTTTTTTTTTGATAATTATTGAGCTACAGTGGAGAATTGTACTGCATTGGTTTTATTGAGGTTGAACGAAAAACCTTGGATGAGTTCACAAAAGTAGTTTTTTTTAAATATTCTCAAATATTTAATCAACAGTTTGATTGACAGGAGTGGTTCTTGAAGCAAAGTGGTTAAGAATGAGGAGTTCGGTCATATGGTATGAATATTGTGTGTCTGTGGAAAATTGCATAATATACAATCATTTATGCGGCTGAAAATGCAATGGCCCAGCGATTTACTTTCCAATCGGCCTCCATTAAGCTTGTCTGATAGATGCTCAAAATTCATTGGCCGATGACGGCCATATTTTTTGAGATATGCCAGTGTCCTCATAGACAATCATGGCACCTTGGAAAAAGACACTGCATGCCAATTTCAAGTCAATCGGACTGACTGTTGTGTAGCTATAGCCATTTTCCTGCTTTTTATTTATTTATTTTTTATTTTATTGTGCCACCAAGTGGCCAGTCACCACATCCTTTTTCAGGGAATCACAGAATGAGCCCGTACATGGGTGTACCAAGTTTGGTGAAATTATCTAATTTCGTTCAAGAGTGATAGCCGTTTTAGTGAAAGTGGCCACACACACTTTGAACGTTTTGACATCCCGTCACAGATGTGAATCAAAATTTCGCACTTTCTGCACTGTTTACAATTGAGTCTGCGACTAACGGTTTAAGAGTTATGAGAGATTTCGTATTTTTTATCGCCACCATCTGGCCGATTGGGGGAAAAATCCTAACAATTACTATATAAACATTTTTATTTATATTAATATTCATAAAAACATTATCTCAGTGATTCTAATATAACACTGGTTTTGATCAAAATACACACATCGGTTTGATCAGACCATTTTTATAAAAAATACAAATATGAATTTTACTTTGACATCCTCATGTAAGCTAACATTGTACCCTTTTATAGAACTAGTTTCCTAAATTACGACTCAATCATATTCATTTTTGAAATGAAGAGTTCAGAAGGTAATGGTTAATGAAATGATTCGTGATTCATGCAGAACCGCTCTGAGTAGAGTAACATGGCTGATTTCAAGGCTGACAGGCGAATTAAAATGGTGTGCCGTCTAAATTGGCATTATTGTTCTGTTTCTAGCAGTGTGTTTGCACAGCAGTGACAAGTGTGTTAAACGTGATTGTCTTCAGTCTTCACAGTGCCTGATGACGTCAAACCAGTTCAAACCCTCCCCAATATAAGTGGTTTCAGTCTTCATTTCAGGGCTCGTG
This sequence comes from Culter alburnus, assembly GCA_028476615.1. NCBI lineage: Eukaryota > Metazoa > Chordata > Actinopteri > Cypriniformes > Xenocyprididae > Culter > Culter alburnus. The sequence goes on along the minus strand of JAOTNS010000602.1, from coordinate 285,625 downwards.
CAGGCATCCTCACTTTGCTTGTTCTGTTGGAATGAGAGTTCATTATATTCAGTTATTATTTTTTACATCAATCATCCATAAGAGTCCATATAAGAACATAACTATAAACATCTTAATTGCTCTCTCACAATTGAAATCAAATAACTGGCACAGATCATTATCAGTTTTTTTTTTTTTTGTTTTCCGTGGGCTGTAACATGAAGGTCTTTAGGTCTTTCTAATAGCAGTATCAGAAGAGCGAGTGTCTGTGTAAACACACACCCCGCCACATAGTCATTATTGCAGCTTTGTGTTGTGCCAAGAGAAAGAACAGAAAAACCGTCAAATTGATTTACGATAAATCTTCATGTGTGGACGAATCAGCAAAAGAATGAACAATCCTCCTTCGCGTGAATAATCATCAATCAATTTCGGGTCAATGACAGACACACTCCAGATCTATGATCGAAGTTATAGTGCGAAGGATTAAATGCATTTAAACAGAGCATACTTGAAGATTTTTCAATTTATAAAATTAATTGGTGGTGTGTTTAAATAACAAGTTTAACTTGAAGGTTCAAAATATTTGGGCGGTAAGAAGATTCTCTCATATGCTCCATGGCTTGCATTATGATCAAAAATACAGTAAAATTGTGAAATATTTTTCCAATTGTAAATAGCTGTTGCTATTTATATATTGTAAAAGTATCCTGTGAACAAAGCTGAATTCAGCATCAGACCAGTCTCAGTGTCACAAACAGAATCACTATATTGTTTGCAGCAAGATTTAATTATTATCAATTGAAACCTGGGCTGCTCAGATTTTGATGGAAACATGACTTTTTCAGCAATTAATAAGATCTGTTATAATGGATCGGCTGTAAATCATTGAAGACTATACAATGGTTCATTACAACTGACGGGGTCCTTTTTTTCTATCCAAGGCCTTAAATAATAAAAAAAAAAGATATGACATCCAAAGTATGTAAGGTAGTACCTAGATTCTTTATGAATCCAAAGTTTTAAGAAGATTTGGCTACATATAAAGGTATTAAAAGATTTTGAAGTGTCAAAAGTCAGTCAGTTTAAACCGTCCAAAGGCCATACAGCCATTTCATTTGTGAATTAAATAAAAATGTAATGAATGATAATTTTTATTCTGGCATGATTTTATAACACATATATCAACATAGTGCAAAATGGTATTAAAAATTACGTGTAGAAGTCGTTGCTTTGTTTGTGAAGAAAGAATGCTGGAAAAATGAATTTAATGATGTAATTGGAGTAACCAATATAAAGGGAATTTTATCAAGTCATGCGGTGTATATCATGACAGGATGTGACATCATTCAGACACCTGCAAAAGGACACAGTGAGAAGAATAACTTTTTACAATTGAAAAATCACTGTTCACCATGAAAACCAGGTCAGGTCAACGGCTTAAACATGGAAAATGGTAATATTTTAAAAACTGTACAAATATAAATGTTTGATGTCCTTTTGATAGCTAACTAGATATCATTCTGTTAGCATTGTTTGAAATATCATCATTCGGTGTAACCAAAGTGTCACCGAATTTGGGTTAAACCGAATGACTTTTTTGTGACAAATTTGTCCATCTTGTAAAAAAACCCCACAAAAGCAGGTTAATTGAAAAAAACAATCTCATGTTAACACTCCAATGTTTACACTTTTAAAACTTAGTCATCAATGACCAAAATCTATCTAGATCTAAATTCTACATATTCCGACTGATTGTTGCGTTCGGATACATCATATTGATTACGGCACATTGATGTGAATCTGAACACGGATGTGAATGAGGTGTGATGTGAAGTTCATCACTGAATCAAACCACTTCATTCTCAGCCTTTGCATGTCTGGCTCCTCTGCTTGATTTCAGCTTTGCACAAAACCCGCGGAATATAAATCTCCAGCTGAAGGGTTCATCGGATGACGGCAAGACACGAGTGAAGCTTTTGTTCCAGAATTCAGAGAATAAACAGATCGAAATGAAGGTCAGAACGTGTTTACATGTATAATCATATAATGTTAATATTATTTATTGGGTTTCTATATTATTTATTTATATATTTGCATAGACAGCATTTGGGGCCTAATTCATTTTTCAATGTAGTTCATATAACTGAGAAACATCCTTTTTCCCGCTGCAAACAGGAGCTGGAGTTTTGCGAATCTGACGGCCGTCCTTCACTGCATACACTCATTCATCGCTGCCAAAGTGGCCACGGTGGATCCCGTTTTCGTCAACAATCAAAGTCTCACGCAGAAGTACATGTGCAGCAGCTAGAAACATCCGTGTACATTCTCTGATTTTATGCACAATATCTATGGATATATCTAGTTCTTGTTATTTTTGTACGAATCTTCTAAATCCAGAAGGACGTTTAAGGAACACTTTGAGTAGATGATATTTTGACATGCATCGAGTTATGATTTCTTTCTTACCTACTAATAAGATCAATCATGTGCTTAACCTGAACTCATATTGATTATGTAGCAAAGCAGATGTTGACATACGGCATTATAAGTTGATGCATGAACTGCATTTGACAATTTTACAGGGCAAAACGGGTGAAACTCTGAGACTTTCAGCTGTAATATCAACCAAACTTTTGTGTTCTTTTGCCCTTTTGTTTATTCAATGCCTCAAAACCTCTTAATTTAGCACAAAGCATAATAGCAAGTCATATACGTATAAGATTTTAATGTCAATTCTGATGGTTCTCTGCATTTGAATCAAAGTGCTGCCTATGTTCAAATTAATTTGATATGTGTTAATATGAAGTAGTTCTTTCATTAACAGTAATTAGACAGTCTTGCCAGCTACTGTCCTTAAAAATGGAAATTTTCTAAAAATCAAGGTCCCTGATCTACTGTTCTATTTAGTTTGATGTTATTCCAGTTCTTTTCCAAATAAAGGAATGATTAGTTCACTGCTGACGGAATACGCCATGATTCTTATGTGGAGGAAATGTTTTATATGTAAAAATGTGTATTATAGTTATTTATTATCTGATTGTATATTACATTTGATTGTACAACTATATTCTCATATATATATAATTCATTTTGTCACCCAATTACCCTATCTATCTATCTATCTTTTGTTTATTTATTTTTGTGTTTGCCAGGTTCAAATCGATCCCAAACTGAGTACTAACATAATTTGGAGGGAAAAATAATAGTTTAATTTACATTTTCTTTATATAAACCTATATATATATCTCAAAGTATTTGAATATATATTCACATTTAGCCTATAAATATAATATCAAATTTTATATAGTGCCTAAATTACATTTATGTATTTTGCCAGGGCCAAACTAATCCCAAACAGAATAACATATTAAAGTAATTTAGATGGAAAATAATTGGTTAATTTCACAATGACTATTATTTTTAGAGATGCAATCAGTCTTAACAGAACACGAGGGATAATTACCATTATTCCAGAACACTGTGATGAATTAATGACTGCTGTCTTATTTTGGTTAACCTAATTTACCGTTTAAATCATGAAATTAATTCATCATATTATTATTGTAGATGGCTTGCTGTGAACATAATAGTTATGGTATATAATACAGTGGTCTTAAAAACAATGCTTTAAAGGGATAGTTCACCCAAAAATGAAAATTCTGTCATCATTTACTCTCCCTCAAGTTGTTTCAAATCTGTATACATTTCTTTTTTCTGCTATACACAAAGGAAGATATTTGGAAGAATATTTGTAACCACCAAGCAGGTCTCGCCCCCCATTGACTCCCATAGTAATTTTTTTCCCTACTCTGGTAGTCAGTGGGGGGCGAGATCTTACAAACATTTATCCAAATATCTTCCTTTGTAGCACAAAGTATACAGGTTTGGAACAACTTGAAGGGGAGTAAAGTATGTCAGGATTTTCATTTTTGGGTGAACTATCCCTTTAAATACTGTGAATCATGAAATTAATTGTAGATGGCATGTTGTGAACATAGTAGTTATGCTATAGAGTGGTCTTAAAAAGTGTTCAGATGCTTTAAATGTGTGAAAGTCCAGAAATTATGAAAGCAAGTGTCTGTAAACAAATGATGAGGTGTCAAAAATCAGTGAAGTCATTATGTCACCGAGCAGGCCCATCTGAAGCGCTTGACTCGAGTGAATTCTGAAGCAGCGCTGCATTAAACTCCAGAGGCGGAGGAATAAACATTTCGAGTGATGAAGGAGAAAACGTCTTGATTGATTCAGCCAGGAGTACTGCATTGTGCTGAAAACACGTCATTCCTCAAGGTCCCATCTGTAGGGCTCTTGATCACCGTGAAGAGCTTCAAGAGCCACAACTTTACATCAGATTAGCTAGTGTTTTAGTTTCTGTCAAGTCATTGACGCCAGTACAGTGACAGTTTGTCATTGTGTTTGAGAGCTGTTTTGTTTGAAAGTGAATTCTGTGTGAGCTGTGTTTTATTTCCATTAAGTTACAATACATAACTGACCATTTTGCCCATGCAAATTCGCTAATATGACCGCACCTTTTATGTTTTTAAAGGTGCCCTAGAACCAGTTTTAACAAGATGTAATATAAATCTAAGATGTCCCCTGAATGTGTCTGTGAAGTTTCAGCTCAAAATACCCCAGAGATTTTTTTAAATTATTTTTTTTAACTGCCTATTTTGAGCCATAATTATATATGCACCGATTCAGTGCGCGGCCCCTTTAAATCTCCCGCTCCCCGCCCCCGAGCTCTCGACTGCCTTAACCAGCATAAACAAAGTTCACACGGCTAATATAACCCTCAAAATAGATCTTTACAAAGTGTTCGTCATTCATGCTGCATGCATGCATCGATTCCTGTGAGTATAGTATTTATTTGGATGTTTATATTTGATTCTGAATGAGTTTGATAGTGCTCCGTGGCTAAAGCTAACATTACACACTGTTGGAGAGATTTATAAAGAATGAAGTTGTGTTTATGAATTATACAGACTGCAAGTGTTTAATAATGGAAATAGTGACGGGTCTTGTCTCCGTGAATACAGTAAAAACGATGGTTAACTTTAACCACATTTAACAGTACATTAGCAACATGCTAACGAAACATTTAGAAAGACAATTTACAAATATCACTAAAAATATCATGTTATCATGGATCATGTCAGTTATTCGCTCCATCTGCCATTTTTCGCTATTGTTCTTGCTTGCTTACTAGTCTGATGATTCAGCTGTGCACAGATCCAGACGTTATACTGGCTGCCCTTGTCTAATGCCTTGAACATGGGCTGGCATATGCAAATATTGGGGGCGTACATATTAATGATCTCGACTGTTACGTAACAGTCAGTGTTATGTTGAGATTCACCTGTTCTTCGGAGGTCTTTTAAACAAATGAGATTTATATAAGAAGGGAAACAATGGAGTTTGAGACTCTGTATTCATTTCCATGTACTGAACTCTTGTTATTTAACTACGCCGATGTAAATTCAATTTTCATTCGATGGCACCTTTAATGTTAAGTTAGTGAACGAAGTGTGGAATGTTGACACTACATGCACTCAACTTTCACAGCTTTAACGTATTGGAGGGGAGATGGTATCGGACTCCATTGTTAAATGACAAAATAACCTTATATAATTCACGCACTACATGGATGAGTACATAGTGCATAAGTGCATAGTGTATGCACAGAGTGCGTCATTTGGGATGCAACTATTGTCAGGCTTTTTCATTTACAACAAAATAAGATAATTCCCTGCACAAAATATAATAGCATTGTAATATAACAATATAGCCTAATATGTTATGACAAAGTTTACAGAGCTTCATAAATTAATTAAAAACATTAAAAAGCAAAACACACTTTGTTCTTTGTTCTTCCTTTTCTAGGAATAGATTTCAAAAACCTTGCTGTGTTATTGTGTTGTTAATAAAGAGAAGGTACACCACCATCTTGAACGTACCTGACGTCGCAAACACAACTTCCCACCTGGTAAATACAAACTTCGACAGGAGGACTTGAATGCACCATATGACAGGAGGAAAGAAACCACTATAGCAACCACTCAAAAAAAAATCATAGCAACACTGGTATTGTGGCATTGAGTGTTGCAGCGCTCACATTTTCTTCAGACAATGTAAATTTAATAGTCACTTATATTTATGATTTTGCTATAGGGTATGTGACATGAATTCTTATAAATGAATGATTTAAAATCTTTTTACAGGCTTTTAGATGATTGTATTTGTAAAAAGGACATCAGATCAAGTGCAGTCCAATGAAGCCTTAACATGCTTTGCTATTAATCTAGATTAATGACTTGACTTACTTTAATTAAGGATCATTGTCCAGCCAAAGATGATCTTTCAGAATTGACTATTAAAATGAGGTATGCCAAAAGCATCAGGTCATTCCTCATCTACTGCAGTCATACAGCTAAAATAATTTGAGTAAGAGTTCACAGACGGACATTTCCCCGAAAAATGAGATGATCATGGGTCATTTATAGGAATATTCCAGCCAAAAATGAAAGAAGCATTTGTAAATGATGACAGAATGGTCTGTTTTAGGTGAACTATATCCAGTAAGGTTGTATAATGTCATGTTTGAAATCTGTGTACAAAGCAAGCTACTAACTCTGAGCAGATAATCATGATTTCCAAGTCCTGACAGATGCTTGACATGAGCTTGTGTTGTGTTTAAAGAGGGCCACTCCAACGACACGCTTCATGTAGCAAGAGCCTTGAAAATCAAGGGTTTTTGGTGGAATCAGCAGAGTTTGACTGTTCACAGTCAGTGAGCAAAACCCAGTACAGACGTGAACACAGGGGAGAGTGAACACAGCCGACTGGAAAAACACACAGACAACCACCTCACAACACAACACCACAGAGACGAGAGGTATGAAATCGGTATATCATTAAAAATATAGTTTTCATGTTGGAGAAAGAAGTCTCTTCTGCTCTCCAAGGATCAGAAATACAGTTATTACAATTTAAAATAATGTTTTCCATGTGAATATATTGTAAACTGAAATGTACTCCTCCTAAATCATTCTAATGTTGATTTGTTGCATTTCTGATTATTATCAATGCTGAAAATAGTTGTGCTGCTTCATATTTGTGTGCACTGTCAAAAAAATAAAAAAAATAAAAAGTTGGTTTAACTTTAAAAAAGTAAGTTACCTGGTTGCCTTAAAATTTTGAGTTAATTGAAATTAAACATTTAAGTTAATACAATGAAGACGATTGATTTAATCAACAGAAACTCAAAATATTGTGTTATCTGAACCACATTAATTATTGAAGTTGATTTGACAAAAGAAAAAGATGTTATGATAACAAATCATGAAAATAATACAATAAAATAATAAACCGTAATACATTTTTTATTCAAAAAGAACATCATTTATTTGAAATAGAATCTTTTGTAATATTATAAATGTCTTAACTGTCACTTTTTATCAATTTAATGTGTCCTTGATGAAGAAATAAATTAATTTCTTAATGTTCTTATATATATATATATTATATATATATATATAATATATATAATATATTTTTTTTTTTTTTTTTTTTTGCTGTCAGGAAATTCACCCTAAAAATAGAAGAAAATATATATTGCATAAATATAATTAAATGAACCCTTTTTAACACTCCAAATTACAGATACTATACTGTAACACAAAAATATCTTATTTTAATGTACTTTTGTTTAATAATATTTGTTTGTTGAATTTAATTATTGCTGAAAAATCAGCTGATTCCAATGCTATTATATGATGCATATGATGATGATGAAACAATGGCAGATTAGATATACTGAAAATGACTGAAATGTTACACTTTTGACAGTATTTCTCAAAATCAATTTAATTTCTGTATGCTTTAAGTCATGACTAATTTCTTCTTCAAATTCATAGTTGGAAGGTACTCAAGTAATAAAATGCATTTCATAGTTCAAGGATTAGTTCACTTCAGAATTAAAATTCCTGATAATTTACTCACTCCCATGTCATCCAAGATGTTTAGTTCACTTCAGAATTCAATGTTATCCAAGGTCATGTCTTTCTTTCTTCAGTTGAAAAGAAATGACGGTTTTTGAGGAAAACATTCCAGGATTTTTCTCCATATAGTGGACTTCACTGGGGTTCAACGGGTTGAAGGTCCAAATGTCAGTTTCAGTGCAGCTTCAAAGAGCTCTACATGATCCCAGATGAGGAATAAGAGGCTTATCTAGAGAAACCATCGGACATTTTCTAAAAAAATAAAAAATTATATACTTTTTAACCACAAATGCTCGTCTTGCACTGCTCTGAGATGCGCCACACATGACGTAATCATGTTGGAAAGATCACGCGTGACGTAGACGGAAGTTCCGATCCAGTGTTTACAAAGCAAACGTGCAAAGACTAACTCAAACGCCCTTTACAAAAAAAAGAGGATAAAACAACGATGTGGATGATTTTGAAGTTGGGTTAGGGTAGGGTTAGGGTTAGGGGTTAGGGTTACTTCTGTGGTACTTCCTCCTACATCACGTGTGACCTTTCCAGCATGATTATGTAATGTGTGGCACATCACGACGAGCATTTGTGGTTAAAAAGTATATCTTTTTTTTTTTTTTTAGAAAATGACCAATCCTTTCTCTAGATAAGACTCTTATTCCTCATCTGGGATCATGTAGAGCTCTTTGAAGCTGCACTGAAACTGACATTTGGACCTATATGGAGAAAAATCCTGGAATGTTTTCCTCAAAGACCTTCATTTCTTTTCGACTGAAGAAAGAAAGACATGACCTTGGATAACATTGAATTCTGAAGTGAACTAATCCTTTATCGTAATGTTGATTATTTCACAATGTGTGCAGTAGATCACTTTAATTGCACAGATACAGAATAAATAGTGAATCATTCTGTGATGAAAGTATATATACTCTGCATGCAGCTCAAAGTTTTTTATTCTGTTATAAGATAATTGTTGCCTTATTTTTAGCTAATTAAAAGCATGTTTCTTTTATTCCAGGTCAGAGAGGACATGGCTGGCGTTCTGATGCGTTTAACCTCTGTCATGATGTTCTTCAATCTGAGCGCAGATTCATCTCAACGTATGTGGCGTCTTTCACATACCATACATTTCAGCTGATATGTGACATCTATAATTAAGATGTTTTATAACTTATGCAACAATTACTGTAGCAACTAAGCAAAGACTTTCGAGTGGGATTCCACAGCAATTACCAGAACAGAGTCTTACTCTTACAGCCAGCTGGTAACAGATTCATTACGGTTTATTTTGTACCTACTGACATTTAGTTTGAACGTTTCCAGACCCAATGTTCCAACCACATCTGGTACCTGATGTCTGGTGCCAAATTTCTGTAATGACATCTCCTGTGGTGGCCCTTGGGATATTTCCCAAGAAATTGCAGGTCTCAACACGTAATAGGGAGGTCAGATGACGAGCGGGACAGCACTGTTATGTTACCGTCTCCATGTTAAAAGTAGATGGGTTGTTGGTTAGTATTAGAAGACGTGTTATATAACGTCTGATTCTCTGTAGAAGAATTCCCAGTGGGGAATGTCGTCATTCCGAGGCGGTCCAGATTTTGGGCTGCTGGTTTGTTTGTGCTGTTGGCCCCTCAGGAAGACAGTGGCTTTGATGCGCTTGTGTGGGGCGCATTATCAGAGGTGAAATGGGGACGTTTCTTGCAAACACAGCGTTCTTTAACTAGGCACGAATGCCAAGACGTCAAATTATGGCCCGCATTCATAAGCCCGCCCTAGAGACATTACATTAATGTAAAACCTGAGTCAATCTGAATATTTTACATTTCATTTCATATCACTAAAGGATATGAGCGGTTTAATTAAATTTTCAACACTGACACATTTTTTCTGTGGATTTCTAGGAGGATTTTTCTTGACGTCAGTATAATGCAGGCACAGCCTCATGTAACAACAGCAACATAATAAAAAGCACCAAGTGAAATATAATAATACAGGTGCTGGTCATATAATTAGAATATCATCAAAAAGTTGATTTATTTCACTAATTCCATTCAAAAAGTGAAACTTGTATATTTTTCATTACACCACAGATTGATATATTCAAATGTTTATTTCTTTTAATTTTGATGATTATAACTGACAACTAAGGAAAATCTCAAATTCAGATCTCAGAAAATTAGAATATTGTGAAAAGGTTCAATATTGAAGACACCTGGTGCCACACTCTAATCAGCTAATTAACTCAAAACACCTGCAAAGGCCTTTAAATGGTCTCTCAGTCTAGTTCTGTAGGCTACACAATCATGGGGAAGACTGCTGACTTGACAGTTGTCCAAAAGATACCTTGCACAAGGAGGACACAAAAGGTCATTGCAAAAGAGGCTGGCTGTTCACAGAGCTCTGTGTCCAAGTACATTAATAGAGAGGCGAAGGGAAGGAAAAGATGTGGTAGAAAAAAATGTACAAGCAATAGGGATAACTGCACCCTGGAGAGGATGTGAAACAAAACCCATTCAAAAAATGTGTGGGAGATTCACAAAGAGTGGACTGCAGCTGGAGTCAGTGCTTCAAGAACCACCACGCACAGACGTATGCAAGACATGGGTTTCAGCTGTCGCATTCCTTGTGTCAAGCCACTCTTGAACAACAGACAGCGTCAGAAGCGTCTAAAGATAAAAGGACTGGACTGCTGCTGAGTGGTCCAATGTTATGTTCTCTGATGAAAGTAAATTTTGCATTTCCTTTGGAAATCAGGGTCCCAGAGTCTGGAGGAAGAGAGGAGAGGCACACAATCCACGTTGCTTGAGGTCCAGTGTAAAGTTTCCACAGTCAGTGATGGTTTGGGGTGCCATGTCGTCTGCTGGTGTTGGTCCACTGTGTTTTCTGAGGTCCAAGGTCAACGCAGCCGTATACCAGGAAGTTTTAGAGCACTTCATGCTTCCTGCTGCTGACCAACTTTATGGAGATGCAGATTTCATTTTCCAACAGGACTTGGCACCTGCACACAATGCCAAAGCTACCAGTACCTGGTTTAAGGACCATGGTATCCCTGTTCTTAATTGGCCAGCAAACTCACCTGACCTTAACCCCATAGAAAATATGGGGTATTGTGAAGAGGAAGATGCAATATGCCACCCAACAATGCAGAAGAGCTGAAGGCCACTATTAGAGCAACCTGGGCTCTCATAACACCTGAGCAGTGCCACAGACTGACTGACTCCATGCCACGCCGCATTGCTGCAGTAATTCAGACAAAAGGAGCCCCAAATAAATATTGAGTGCTGTACATGCTCATACTTTTCATGTTCATACTTTTCAGTTGGCCAAGATTTCTAAAAATCCTTTCTTTGTATTGGTCTTAAAGTAATATTCTAATTTTCTGAGATACTGAATTTGGGATTTTCCTTAGATGTCAGTTATAATCATCAAAATTAAAAGAAAAATTTTGAAATATATCAGTCTGTGTGTAATGAATGAAGTTAATATACAAGTTTCACTTTTTGAATGGAATTAGTGAAATCAACTTTTTGATGATATTCTAATTATATGACCAGCACCTGACTCAGAACTTTAGCTAACATTCCAGATCGTGCCTTCAAAGTCATCTGGTCTTTAATAATGTTCTCAAAACATTAGCACAAAAACATTTTGTCATGGAATGTTTCTGAAATGTTTTAGTTGGGCTTCTTCTAAATTTTTTTAAATGTTACTACTTGGTTAATGTTCAGAGAATATTTAAATGTAGCAGTCTCATAATGTTTGCAAAATGGAATGTTTCCTTAACGTTCGTATAACCAAGAAGAAAACGTAACACTTTATTTAAAGTCTTTATGTATAATGCATTTTTAAGGTATACATAATGTACATTATAATCCATTATAGCTTTTCACATTATGGGCCCTATTTCAACGAAGCGCATGGTCTGAAGCTCATGACACAGGTGCACTTAGAGCGTGTCCGAATCCACTTTTGCTAGTTTGACGAAGGAAAAAAATGGCCGGGGCACCAGGTGCATGGTCTAAAAGGGTTGTCCCTATTCTCTTAATGAGTCGTGGGTGTGTTTTGGGTGTAATGTGCACTAAACCAACCAGAGTCTCATTTGTCGGAACAGTCGGAATTTGCAAGCGGAAAGACTGAACAGTTCTCCAGAGAGGAATCCTTCTATTTTTAATTTTTGGCATGTTTGTGTGCATGCTGTGTGTAACAAGCAGAGTGTACGCACATTGTGCACCCACCTATAGGCACATATTACTAACGCGCTCTTTAAATAACAACAAAAATATTGCGCCATTGACTTTAGAGCAGGTTTTTGTTGATTGTCAATGGCACAGTCGTTTTCACTTGCCTCAAAATATCAACACGCCAACAAGGTGCCTGAACACACCACGTTTTCAGACCAGCACGCCCATGGACAAACAGATGGGAGCAAGTGCATTTGATAATTAAACAACGTGGCTCAGGACAATGAAAATGATAACGGCATCGGGCTGAAACTAGCAAAAAACACTTGCACGGGGTGTATGATAGGGCCCTAAATCTTTTTCAACTGTAACCAAAGGAAAAATGCATTATAATATTCACAGATTCCTTGTTACTTCTGGAATTGGTTGCTTGTTGTGTATTAATACATTATACTTTCTAAAGGGGTATTATAACTGGGGTTATAATTAAATTTATGAGATTATAAGGTGCATTACAAGGCATAATTAATGCATCAAAAATACTCTTATAATGCACTATACATAAAGGCATTACAATTTTTCATAACTTAATTTTTCAAACTGTTTTCATAACTTAATGGGAATGTTAGGAAAATGTTCTTGACAAATGTTCTACACATATTTTGTATGGCCTCCTTTGGCCTTGATAACAGCTTGTATTCTTGCTGGCATTGTTTTTATGTACTTTTCCACAGTATCTGTTGTTATTGACTAATGAACTTACACATCCTGGTGTGGATTAATAATTACAGAAACATAAAAAATGATTTTGGCAATCACCAATACTAGTTGTTTTTTCTCTGAAAAACTAGTAATTCCCGAGAGCTTGATTATATTCATTCCAAGAGAGTCTTCAGATGGTCAATACAGCACTGAATCAAACTGCACACTGGTAAACAACAGTCTATTATCATTATCATCTATACTCCATTTTATCTCTCGATATAGTCAGGACGGTGTTTCCATCTTTTCCTCTGAGAAGCAGGTTTGATCCTCGGCCACCCCCTTCACAGATGTACACGCTCTCCAGACGGGCGTCATCAGAAACACAGCACATCTCCAAATCAGCAGAGGTCTTTCACATGACTTTAGGGCTTTTAAAGGAGAAGGCAAACAGGAGACATAGAAGATCACTGCCTGTGTCAGGTACTTTGACCCGAGGCCTTAACTGTGTCTTGAACAGGGGTGGTCTTGGAGTGGTAATTGGTCTTTATATTTCAAGGAATTAAATAATTAAAGGATTAAAAGGGATTTAAGAGAAAATGGGAAAAGAAGTTCACTGTCTATTTGTAGTTGTGAAGTAATCAGTTAAAGGGGACTGGAAACGCAGCTACTGTTACTGAACAGGCAATTCGTATTGCAAGCTTCTTGCGGGCTACCATTTTTAATAATAATCCCAGTCTCACGTGAGAACGTCTCGGTTACAAAGGTAACCCTTGTTCCCTGAAGGAGGGAACAGAGACGTACGTCGGACAGACCGACGAATAGGAATCTTGCTAGAGAGGCCAATCTACTTCGAGTGTAACTACAACGAGCCAATGCACATTGGCATGCAATCATATGCATCAGCTGCTCGCCTCACAGCGCGGGTATATAATAAGCAGCAGGTGCGTTGCATCTCTTCAGGTTTTCGCTGAGGAGCCGAACCAAGCAGGCGGCAGCATCAGCAGGACAACGACTGTGGCGATGGGACGTACGTCTCTGTTCCCTCCTTCAGGGAACGAGGGTTACCTTTGTAACCGAGACGTTCCCATTCAGTCGGTCACGTTCGACATACATCAGACAGACCGATGAATAGGAATCCCTACCAAAGCGCCACAGGAGCTGCCCCCTTCCAGCACTCTGTAGTAAGCCACCTGACAGGGCTAACACAGAGAGTGTCAATCACTGCTGTTCCCCAAAACCCATTCAGTGAGACTATTGGATAACGCTGGGAAAGCATACCCTTTCGTTGGGAAAGGAACGCTGTGGAAGCCACATCCTTCCCCGAAGGAGTCATGTGGATGAGGAGTACATATGGACTAACCTTGTAGGTTGTACTACATATGGAAGAACTGTGGTGACTCCAACTCGATGAGAGGTGGGTTCTCCCAGAGGGAAAGACACAGGCTTCGTTTAGGAGCAACCATGGAACCAGCCATATGGGATCCCCGTAGGGTCACACATATGGAACCCAGCTTAAACCCGGTTCTCAAGGATACAACGGAGTATAGGCCTAGCGCCAGATGCTCCGCCACGTCGGCTGCCGAAGGGAGATCGGAGGACTCGACAGGGTCTGCCTTCTAGAGGGACTCGACAGGGTCTGCCTTCTAGGGACTCTCAGGAGAAAAGAAGTGCATGTAGCGCAGCAAGCCGACACTAAGCCGGGGTCTCTCTGTGCCTCTGACCTGAGGTGAGAACACGGGAGGAGACCGGCTCGACACGAAGGCTATAGAATATAGCGAACGTGTTAGGTGTCACCCAGCCCGCAGCTCTACAAATGTCTGTCAGCGAGGCACCAAGAGCCAGTGCCCAGGAGTGAGCATGCAACCTGAGCGGGCAGGGCATGCCATGAGCTTGGTAAGCCAGGGCGATGGCATCCACTATCCAGTGGGCCATCCTCTGCTTGGAGACAGCCTTTCCCTTCTGCTGGCCTCCGTAACAGACAAAGAGCTGGTCTGAGGTCCTGAAGCTTTGGGTTCTGTCTATGTATAGTCGCAAAGTGCGGACTGGACAGAGCAAAGCCAAGGCTGGGTCTGCCTCCTCCCAGGGGCAGTGCTTGCAGGCTCACTACCTGGTCCCTGAAGGGAGTGGTAGGAACCTTGGGCACATAGCCAGGCCGGGGTCTCAGTACCATGTGGCTGTCACCCGGCCCGAACTCTAGGCACGATTCGTCGATCGAAAATGACTGCAGGTCCCCTACCCCCTTGATGGAGGCCAATGCAACCAGCAGCAAAGTCTTCATAGACAGAATCTTTAAGTCTGCTGACTGCAAGGGCTCAAAGGGAGCAATATGGAGTGCTCGAAGCACCAGAGCAAGGTCCCAAGAGGGTATGGAGGGGGGTCAAGGAGGATTTAACCATCTCGCCCCCCTAAGAAACCTGACGACCAGGTCGTGCTTACCAGCAGATTTACCATCTATGTGGTCGTGGTATGCAGAGATAGCAGCAGCATGAACTTTGAGGGTGGAGGGGGACAGCCTACGCTCCAACCGCTGGGGTCTTCTTGGCAAGAAGAGCACCACTCATTGAACAGGTTCCACTTCGAGGCGTAAGCACGTCTCGTAGACAGTGCACGTGCCGAAGTGATGGTGTTAAGTACCTCAGGGGAGTAAGTCACCTAGAACCTCTGCGTCCCGTCCAGGGACCAGACATGTGGAGTTTCTAGAGGTCTGGATGCGGGTGCCAAAGAGTGCCCCGTCTCTGAAAGAGTGCCCCGGGAAAGCATAGCCATCATTTCCGGGTCCGAATCAGGCACAGTTGTCACCCCCGAAGGAGGCAGCTGCGCTGAATCATCATCCCCCGAAGTGTCAGGCTCACCCTCCGATGCAGCGATCGACATCCGGTCATCTTGGGGAGCTCCGAAGGATACGGATGGTACACACCTCTGGGGTGGTCCACCGCATTCCCCCGGCAGCTCTACTGGCTCCTAGGGGGTTGGTTCCCCGAAAGAAGCACGCTCACCGTGATCCTCAGATCACCAGCACCGCTGCCCGAAGCAACCCTCTGAGGAGGAAAAAAACACACAAACAGAACGACATCTTTAAAAAGACGTGAATCTACTTGTGCAAGCTCTTTTAGGGACTAAACTCTTTTTAGGTGCCGAAGCACGCAGGGAAATAGTCTCTGCAACACAGACAGGGAATGTGCAGCCTGTTGTGTGCACTCTCTCCTTGCAGACGCTGCCTCTTACAAGCTGTCAGAACAGCTTTTGAGCGCTCTTAAGCGCACCGTCACCAGCCGTAAGAACGGCTTTTACAGCTGGGAACAGCTTTTTTGTTGTTGCTCAAAAGAAGGCAAAACAAAGAAAGGAAAAAAAAAAAGAAGAGAGATCGACTCCGCTGCTGTGCTGTCCTGCACCAAACGAAGAGCAGTCTGATCCAAAAAAGCTGCAGAAGCATGCAGTGTGAAAAGAACAGTGACCTGACTACTTTGAAAATCGTGCAGTCTGAACTCGGCTTAAGGCAAAAAAAGAGCAGAAACAAGCGATAAAAGCACTGCTTATGCACATTGTAGTCTTTGGGGAAAAAAACATGATTTTCCTTTTTTTATCAAACACCCACATTCAAGTGTTGATAAAAAAAGAATGAATGAAGATAAAACTTTTTTGTTGTTGTTGATTAAAAGCAGAGACACTGTTCTTTCTTTTGATATATTGCATGTTCAGATATTCATGCAAAAAAATAGCCATTAAATTTTTGTGAAAATTATCAAAAATGCTGGCGGTGGCTGGCAACTGTTTTAAAAATCTCTGGCAGGGGAAAAGTTAATTATTTGTGGGGACTTGTCCCATTCAGTGTCTATGCTGGTTACGGCTCTGCTTTGACCCCAAAAAGTATTTGAACATTCAAGTCACGCAAGCCTGAATGTTACAGCATTAGATATCAAAAGTGAAGTTAATAAAAGCTCTTGCAGCGTTTGATCCCAGATGACACTTGATCTAATGTAATGACATTTTTAAGTGTGAATGAAGTGTCTAAACACTTTCTGGGGCCGCTGCGGGGTATTAGTGTGTTATTTTGTACGGGAGATTCAGTCCAGCTCTATAACTGTGGAATAATGCAGAAGCAGCATCATCTCTGAAGCGCTTTAAATGTCAGATTTAATCTATGCACAAGAGTTGATGAGAGCTGCTGCATCTATTCAAACCTCAGCAGACTGTTTACCCTTCAATGTTTGAGTTGCGTTCGTAAACACATTAACTCCTTTTCAAGAACTCCTTTCCGTGAAGGCAGTGGAGTGGATAGCAAACCTGTCTGGATGCCCTCAGACCTTTCAGCCCACCACCTGCGCCTCGGAAGGAAAATACCGCAGCATCTCTGGAGTCTGCAATAACAGGTATCTGACTCCATCTTAATAATTTATCCATAATGCAGCAAGAGGCACATCTCACAGTTTGAAAGCACAGATATCAGACATTTGGTTAACTGCTCTGTGGCCTTTGCGAAGAGAATCAGGTCGATATGATAAGATGACCCGCGACCGGTAAGACGGGTCAGAGCTTTAACCAGATGAGAATGTCACTAAACAGTATAAGAATAATGTCTAATCCTTAAATATTCATACTCGCCCACCCGGGTCATGGAAGACGTCACTGGACCTTTGCTTTCTTTCATCTACCAGATGTACCATGTGCTTCTTTTGGATTCATTTGCATTGAGCTGATACTGTGATCACATAAACATATTTTAATCAGAATAAACTCAGCTTTTTCTTTATGATGCATATGTCTGATTTAGTTTCATGGAAATTATTTTTGGTTATCTGCACTGGCTCAGCTTGCGAGATTTATAGCATTAATTTTATATTTGCGGGAGGAAATGTACCATGTCCGTCCAGTTCTGATGCATCAAATTCTATATTTTTAATGCAAAAACATCATTAGTTCTGATTAAATTTATCTTTTATGATATATGAATGAGTGGTTAAATGTGGTGTGACATGCTGTACCTCATTTAAATCTATTTCAAACATTCTCCGAATCTTATATAATTAACTAGAGCTTGACCAACTATATAAATGCTGTCAATCTGAAATCTAGACATTAGAATATCACATAGACTGGATAGTGGATACTCTTTTTGCACTTGAGACAATACAAAACCACCCAGAATATCCTAGCAACAACCTAGCAACACCCTGGCAACAACTTAGTACTGTGCAACATTGATGAATTTTGCATCATTGACTCTGTTATTTTCCTGTTTATTACACTCTAAAAAATGCTGGGTTAAAAACCCAAGTTGGGATGAAAATAGACAAACCCAGAAATTTAACCCAACCGCGGGTTAAAATAACCCAATTAATGGGTTTGTCCATTTTCAACCCAACTTGGGTTGTTTTTAACCCAGCATTTTTTAGTGTACTGTGGAGATGCTTTAAAACAGTCTGTATTGTAAAAAGTGCTATATAAATGAACTTCCTTGACTCTTCACTCGCATTTTCTTCAGAAAGTTTAAAAGTCTAGTTATACATTAAGTTTTTATGAGTGACCAAATGGAATATTTGGTCTACATTTGTTACTAAATAAATGAAATGCATAAAAATCTGATTAAAAAGGAAGAAAGACATCTAATGTGTGACGTTTTTGTGAGTAATGTTAGGAAGTGCGTCTAAAAGAGAACATTACAGAATAAGCTTTTGCAAATAAATCAGTTGATATAAGTTATTGAAGTTGAGTATATGAAAGTGCTTGTTATGTTAGTTCAAAACCATAATGCTTTGACAACAAAAAAGAGCATTCAGTGAGAAAAGAATTCGAAAGTATGAGAATATTTCTTCATATTCAGTGAGAGAATTTATGCATTGCATTGAGCGAGACTATGAAATGTATGTAAAGCCATTATTAGTCAGGTCCTGTAATCTTTCAGATCATGCAATGCAATGTTACAGCCCTTATCCATGCAAGGGCGGAAAATGCATTAATGCAAATAATATTATTATTGACTGTGACTCTGTGAGCTCTCTGCAAACATGCACTACTTAAATCAACAGTACTGTTCCCTTATATTCTTTAAAAATGTGATGCCATGGGACATTTTAGATCACATCCATTCATACTGTGTTATTTAGGAAGAACCCGCTTTGGGGAGCAGCCAACACCGGCTTGGCCAGATGGCTCCCCGCGGAGTACGAGGATGGAGAAAACCAACCCAAAGGCTGGAACGCTGGACGCCAATACAGCGGCTTCCAACTTCCTCTGGTGAGCTGCACAAGAATATCCACAGAACGCATGAAAGAAATGACTAGAAATAATGTGCAAACAAAATGATTCACTGGGGGGATGAGTCACCTTGAATGAAACATGCAAATGATATGCAAATGCAATGCAAAAATAAATTAAACCTTTAGAAATATATATATATATAAAAAGTTCAATTAAAATGAAAACTAGAAAAAAGAAATAATAAAACAACACTGTCACCAATGTGGAAAAATACTGTTTTCCAGTCTGATTTGAGCTACAGAAGCAAAATCTATATATACACTCATCTTCTGTGAACATTAAGCCCCGCCTCCTTTAATTAGATGGGCAATCTCAAACATTTTGACATTAACGAGCACTGTTTGACCGGCCTAAACATGTAACTTTTAAAACTTTTTGTCATCTTAACAACAAACGGAGTGGTACTTTATCATTTTTATTTCAGTAAGTTGCCAAGGCAACTTTTTAAAGTTTTAAGTTTAGGTAACACTTTAGAATAACTCACGCTATGAAGCATTAGTTAAGCATTAGTAAATAGTTAATTCATCATTTATAAAACATTAATAGACATTAGTAAGCCGTTTATAAATACAGCTATAAATGCTTTGTTCTTGATTTATAAGCATATCTATAATGAGTTTAATAATTGTATTTTCATACTTTATTAATAATCAATTTAGGAGTTGTCAGTGGTTCATAAGATCATTTAGGAAGTGTAAGTAAATGATTAATAAAATATTTAAATGTAATTTATGCATCTTATTATTTAGACATATAGTATTAGTTACCTGGTGTGTAATAAATGCTTTATTATCATATTCCTAGTGTCAAAACTACCTCAGTACTAACTTTAAAACATTAGAGAACAGCAGTGCAGAAGATCACTGAACCTTTAAATCTCATTTATAAAAGCTTTAGAAAGCATAAATAGTCCTCACTTTAGATGAGCTCACAAAAGTTAACTGACCACTTCTAAATGTTTATAATACCTGAATTAATCACGAATTGCAGTAGGAATATGTGTTAATAAAACATTTACTAACACACTAAGTAACTATTACTATGTGTCTAAATAATAAGATGTATAAATGAATGTTTAAATAGTTTATTAATCATTTACTTACACTTACTAAATGAACTACTGACAACTCCTAAATAACTGGTTTGTAAATAATGTAATACTTAATTTAGAAATGATAAATTGATTATTAATAAAGTATGAAAATACAATTATTAAACACATTATAGATATGCTTATAAATCAAGAATAAAGCAATTATAGCTATATTTATAAACTACTTACTAATGTCTATTAATGCTTTATAAGTGATGAAATAACTATTAACTAATGCTTAACTAATGCTTCATAGTGTGCAGTTATTATAAAGTGTTACCGAAGCGATATGACTTAAGACTTGAAGTCTTGTTTTCTGAAAAAAATAATCAAAATTAAGTTTGAGTTTTTTGAGTTTTTGCTGAAAACAAGAACAAATATAGCTGCAAGCAGCAAGTAATGGAGTTCAAGAGCTTTAAGGCCTTGATATTATAAAAAATATGTTTTATTTAGCAAGCATGTAACCACTTGGATCATAGATGGAAAAGACCATTTACAGCCAATACAGGCAATTTACCATAGCAAATACATGGTTTTTAACAGTTATCGAGGTTGAGCCAAAAACCTAGGACTAGTTCGCCAAACTTGGTTTTTGAAATAATCTCCAATATTTAACAAACAATTCAATGGACAGCGGCGGTCCTAGATGCAGTTTCTCAGAATGAGAAGCTCTACCATGGGGCATGAATGTCATAGGTTTGTGCGAAAAATTGTGTGATATACAATCCTTTATGCACGTGAAAAATATTTTGAACATTTTTTCCATGTTATAACACTACTATGTGGCCAGTCAGCACCAGTGGCGCGTCCTTTTTCAAGCGACCACAAAATGAGCTCTTACATAGGTGTGCTGAGTTTGGTGAAGTACCACCAGCCCTCAAAGTTTCAAGTCTCAGTACTATGTGCTTGAACCCCTAAATATCTGTGCCAGTGAGGTCAGAAATATAAACCTGTTTTCCTTTTGAATTATGTTTTAATTTTCTTACCCCACTGGCAGATAATTATTATTGATTTAAACATAAACTTACTTAATGTTGATACATTTGTCAGAAAACAAGACCTAATATCTTAAAGGATTAGTTCACTTCAGAATTAAAATTTCCTGATAATTTACTCACCCCCATGTCATCCAAGATGTTCATGTCTTTCTTTCTTCAGTGGAAAAGAAATGAAGGTTTTTGAGGAAAACATTCCAGGATTTTTCTCCATATAGTGGACTTCACTGGGGTTCAACAGGTTGAAGGTCCAAATGTCAGTTTCAGTGCAGCTTCAAAGAGCTCTACATGATCCACGAGGAATAAGGGTCTTATCTACACTGTAAAAAAAATCCCAGTAAAATTTACGGTAAAAAAACTGCAGCTGTGGTTGCCAGAACTTTACCGTAAAAAATACAGTAGCAACGTAAAAAAAAATCTGTTAAATTTACGGTAAAATAACGTATTTCATTAACTGATATAATGTTAATTTACCAACCTAATGAAGTACTAATATCTGTTTTGTACCTTTATAATACATTGACAGTCACCAAACACAGTGGTGATGAAAGTCACATGATGAATCAAAGTTCATCAAAGCAGATTTTCCACAAGCTGAGAGAACAATACTAATATATAGAAGGTGCACACAGTGTCATTCACACACACACTAAACACCATCATGGTAACATGCATGAAATTTTAAAAATGCAATAAACATTAATTTAACAACATTAGATGTAACATAAAACCCTAATGTACATAACTGATTAGAAAAAAATGAGAAAAACAGAGTTATTCAACGAAAAATATATCAAATGTGAAGTGTCACGCAGGGAATTGTGGGAATGTCAATTTACGGTTTTTCACTGTAAATTTTACAATGAATTGTTATTTTTCACTTCCAAAAACTGTGAATTTAACGGTATTTTAACGTAAAATTACATTAAATGTACCGTTAGATCTATTACAGTTATTCACCGTATATAGTACGGAAACTTTCTGTAAACCAATTGACAGTTTTTCACCGCAGCATTTTTACAGTCTTTTACTGTTAAAATCACGGTCATTTTTTACAGTGTAGAGAAACAATCGTCATTTTCAAAAAACAAAAAAATTTATGCTCGTCTTACACTAGCTCTGGGATGCGCCACGCATTACGTAATCATGTTTGAAATGTCACAAGGTAGGCGAAAGTACTCAGCAAGTGCCTACAAAGTGAACGTGCAAAGACTTAGTCAAACGCTCTTTACAAAAAAAGGTAAAGCAATGATGTCGGGCGATTTTGAAGTTGGAGGAGTTTTTCGCCCTACTGCGTGGCACAGTGCAAGATGAGCATTTGTGGTTAAAAAGAACTGAACTGAAAATGGGCAAAGAGGCGGGACATAGTTGATCTGAGGTGCCATGGTTACTGAAACTACGCCTCCTAGCTCGACGTGACCATGTTAGCAGGCAAAGGGATCTTTAAAATATTAATATATATATATATCTTTAAAATATTAATATTCTAATGATATAACTTATCTTTATTAGTTAATAAAGATAAGTTATATCATTATATCATTAGAAAGTTATAAAGGTTTACTGTCATTCTACGGCGTCTTTTTTACAATATGCTCCAGCACTAGTAATTGAAATTTGTGTCGGGTTTGCACATGACAACACAAAAAAATCAAACGGGACTTCATACCTTTATAATGAAATAGTGATCACGAAATAAATCCAATCCGTTGCACTTGGGTAAAATGTCCATAAGTGTCGATTGAAAAACAAAAAAACAGTACGTTTTGTCCACAAAAACGTTAAATCCATGAAATATTGATATATTATCCATTGTTTGCATCACATTTCTTCTGAATGATCTGCTCTCCTTCATCGTTCTTCAAGAAATTATGCAACCTGGGCAGCGTTTATATTGTAAAACTGTCTATGATCATATATCTCACAAAAAATGAACCTGCGTCCAAAATGCAGCAGTTTTAGTTATAATATCCAAGCAGTGCTGTCGGAGTTTGTGGTGTCTTGAGAGGGATATTCTCCAGCCATAGTCATAGTAAATCTCACGAACAAAACTTTTAGCCAATGCCACGATTCTTTCCTTCCACATGCGTGCACATCTGTCTCGACCATTAACGCAGCAAACCATATTATTTTATAATTGTATAAAATAATCCCGAAAAAAGCACAAACACAGCAGAGATGCCAAATTCAGCGGCTGGAATTTGCTGAGGTAATATGACGGCTCACAGACAGCAGTGCGATCCACCTGTCACTCAAGTGACCACGCCCTTAATTATGCAGAACTTTAAGGCTTAGTATAATTTAAATGGATGAGTTATAAAAAAATTCACCCCCCTCAGTTGTCATGAAGGGCAAAATGATCAGTATAGACCAAAACCACAATTTGAACCAGGCTGTAAACATGTTTATTTCTGCTGTAAAGTTAGGCACTTTAACATGGGACTCAATGAGATTCTGCTTTGTTTTGGAGACTGTCCCTAGGCCAGTCGATGAATTGCAGTTTAATCCACTGCATATTGGCCTCACGCAAAAGGAGGGAGGTTGCTGCTTGGTTGAACCCCAGTGAAGTCCACTATATGGAGAAAAATTCTGGAGTAAAAAACGTAATTTCTTTTGACTGAACAAAGAAAGACATGAACATCTTGGATGACATGGGGGAAATTATCAGGAAGTGAAACTAATCCTTAGTCATTTTGCTTCTCAAGTAATCTTGATTTAAGAATGTTTAGATATTTGTGCTGGAAACAAGACAAAAAAAAAAGTTTTTTTTTTTTTTTTTCAGTGCAGTAATAAACTCTATTTTAACGATCTGAAACGCAAGTGTCAAAGCGCGAAGCGCAAGTAACTTTGTGGGCGGGTCTCGGCGCTGTTGCTATTTTCCCGGCGGGAATGGCTCTTGCGCCCGGCGCAAATCTAAAATGGGTTGGTCTGAAGTAGCTTCATTATTCATAGGTGTGGTTTGGGCGTAACGTGAAATAAACCAATCAGAGCGTCATCCAACATTCCCTTTAAAGCAGGTGCGCAAGTTCCATTATGGATTGCTATTATTATGGCGTATTTACCAGGCGCACGCCTGGTGACGGACAAACCAATTTGTCAGATGTCCTTATATATATGTCTTGCCACTATGGGCAAAAGGTCTTATCCTTAATTACTACAATTAGCCTGTAAGCTAGATTTATGCCTTTTTCACATCTTCGTGGCACACCACAATGATTTCCGTCATCTCATGTGTTAATATTTTTTAGTGTAACAATTTATGATTTTCAAAAATAACTGTTGCATCTGTGTAGATTACATGAGCAAAGTGTATGCGCGTTGTGCACGCTATACATTATGGTCAAGCATGCGCCCTTAAAATAGCATAATGAACAACGCGCAACGCGCCACTGACTTTAGACTAGGTTTTTTCTGGTCAGTGGCGCAATTGTTTAATGGAACAGCAAAATAGCACCAGGGATTGTTTGCGCCGGAACACGCCTCCTTTTTTGCGCTGAACCGCCCAGGGAGCGCAAGTTCATTCACTAGTTTAGCGACGTGCTTCTGTGGAGGGAAAAGCGCGCTTTGCGCGGGTGCAAAATAGGAATGACACATGCGTCGGTGTACAAAGTCAATTGCGCTGGGTGCAAGATAGGGCCCATGGTGTTCATAATCATGTGTTTTTTTTTTGAACAAGTTGTTTTTGCCGTTTGTTTTCTGGAAATGGTCTGAATGGACTGAGGGAGTTTTGAGTGAGCATATACTTGTTTGCTTTGCATACATATAAGCAGATTTATTATAAAAACTCTGTGAACGTCTGCCAAATAAGCTTGAGAAACCGTTACATATTAAACAGCTCGATCTCACATCTACCTGTGACACATTGGCCTTTCCCTGCTCTATTATCGCATTAAAAATGCAAAGCTATGCGCGCTGTTTTAAATATGCACAACCTCTTCTTTCCAAATGCAAAGAAACATGAGCATCTCTGCCATCGTGTCTCACTGAAACTATTTTTTTTAATGAGGCAAAGGCTGCAGCACTTCAGTGCAAGAAGTGCCATGACAAATGTTCATATTGTCACTTCTCACATTGTGCAGAGAGAGCTCGCAAAAACACTTCCATCTAATTTAGCTACACCGGTTTAATTGCTAGTGGTTTTAATGGCATTTTAACAGGTAAACAAACTCTGGAAGAGGGGTATAATGAGATTTCCTTGACTGCCCACACACACAAAACATCAGTGTATCAGGATTCGTTTTCATGCATTTATTTTATTTACCAGAACAAATCCCAATGTTTTATATGTTTAGGCACAACTGCATCAAATTAAGATATGGTGTTAGGAATAGAGTTAAAGTGCAAAGGTTGCACAAGCCTTTTAGTGTAATTGTACAAACGTCTACCTTCAGCTTGTGCTTTTTGCTGTGAAATCTGCACTGATTTTTCTAAAGTAAACTAACTTTCATATTGTTAGTAATATTTCAAGGTGAACATCTACTGGATTAAAGCAACTCAGGTTTACTTGATTATTCATACATACTTTTTTAGTAAAATCATGTTCAAATGTGAGGCTTTTGAGGAAGGATTTTTTGTTCATCTTTCAATCATCATTGTATTGCATTGCATTATATGTTTTAAAACTACAGCTTTGAACATAAAACTAAGCATTTAAATATCTTACTAAGACATTTTATTGGCAGATATAGAGCGATGACTGATATTTATGTCAGAATTTCGTCAATTTGGCCATATAAATATCAGCATCTGCACCAAATTGCATATTTTTGCTCATTTTGGGTAAAATTGAGCTGTTTTTCCTCTCATATTCTCACTATGTCATATGAGCATTATAATAATAAATGGATGTGCTTTTTTGGGCTTCAAAATCTCCAAGAAAGTCATATACAAATAGGATGGCTTGAGGGTGTGTAAATCATGGAATAATTTTCCTTTTTTGGTGAACTATAAGTATTAACCTTCAGCTTGTAACTCGTCCTGCGGGGTTTGTGCGACAGACATGATTTATCACAGACTTGAAGGTGAATTCTTCTGACTTTAAATCATCATGGCAGTGAGTTTCACAGAGGAAAGCATATTATATATATATATATATATATATATATATATATAATATATATATATGTATGTATCTTGTCTCATTTGCTTTCATTTCTGTATTTTAAGGTTCGAGAAGTCAGTAACAAAATCATGCGTGGCTCCAGCACATCCATCCTGGAGGATAACGCTTACTCCCAGATGCTGGTGGACTGGGGCCAATACATCGACCATGATATCTCCTTCACACCTCAGAGCTCCAGCCAAACCGCTTTCTCGGAGGGACAGGACTGTCTGCACGCCTGCACCAATGCCAACCCCTGCTTCCCAATGCAGGTAACCTCTCAAGATCTGCTCAACAACTCGACGCCTCAAGTCATATTTAGTCATGTGAGTCAGTGTTGAGGGAGCCACTCTGAAGCTGTAGCTTCCCAAGATACTAGATACTAGTCATTTCAACTACTTTTGGCTAATGATTCATAACAATTCACAAACAGAATTTATATTTATATAGTACCGGTCAAAAGTTTGGAAACATTACTATTTTTAATGTTTTTGAAAGAAGCCTCTTATGCTCATTGAAATAAATTGATCAAAAATACAGAAAAAACAGTAATTTTCTGAAATATTATTACAATTTAAAATAATGGTTTTCTATTTTAATATAATTTAAAATATAATTTATTTTTACAATGCAAAGCTGAATTTTCAGCATCATTACTCCAGTCTTCAGTGTCACATGATCCTTCAGAAATCATTCTAATATGCAGAATTTTTTTTATAACCTGTGATCATTTTTAAGGATTATTTGATGAAAAAGTAAAAAAAAAAAAAAAAAAAAAAGAACAGTATTAATTTAAAATAAAAATATTTTGTAACAATGTACACTACCATTCAAAATTTGGGGTCAGTAATTTTTTTTCTTTCTTTTTTGGAAAGGAATTAATACTTTTATTCAGCACGGATGTGTTAAATTGGTAAAAAAGTGATAGTAAAGATTTATATTGTTAGAAAAGATTTCTATTTTGAATAAATGCTGTTCTTTTTAACTTTTTATTCATCAAGCACAACTTGATGCAGTGCAACTGTTTCCAACATCGATAAATGAGTATCAAATCAGCATATTACATATGATTTCTGAAGGATCATGTGACACTGAAGACTGGAATAATGATGCTGAAAATTCAGTTTTGCATCACAAAAATAAATTATAGTTTAAAGAATATTAAAATAGAAAACCATTATTTTAAATCGTAATAATATTTCACATTTTTACTGTTTTTCCTGTATTTTTGATGAAATAAATGCAGGCTTGATGAGCAGAAGAGACTTCTTTCAAAAACATTACAAATAGTAATGCGTCCAAACTTTTGACCAGTATATATATATATATATATATATATATATAAATATAGATAATGTGTAACATAGAACCCTATAAAAAGTTCTAATTGGAATCCTTATAAAATAGAACCCTTTCTATTCAATAGAACAATTTCGTGTGTATGCCTTTGCCAAAAAAAGTGATTGGCTTTTTCAATTCAAGGGCGGGGCTTCCATTCTTCAGCTGGCATATCGATTGCTGCGATTGCTCTCTCGTTCATTATTCTGTGAGGGCTCCGTCTCCTGCTCATACTGTCTCTGGTGTTGTGTATTATTAATCACGAGCAACATCTATTTTCATATGAGAGTCACCGGCAGCTAGTTTTCTGCTATTGACTGGATAAGACATTCCCCCAGACATTTCATTAGAATTATCTCCTGCTTTGACATCCTGTGTCAAGGAGCAGGTTACTGTTCTCATTTTTAGAATTCACTGACAGAAGTTCATTTCGTTTAAACAGATAAAATGCCATGCGTTTCCTCAGGGGCGACGTCATTGTCTAGCGCTCGCTTTGTCTGACGGCCTCCGATGAGTCAGAGGTGGGAATATATTTGACTCCGAGGACAGTTCAGGACTGTTGGTTCGGAACAACGAAGATGAATCCGGGAATGTGGCTGAGCCTTATAATTAAAAACAAAATATATCTCATTGATTACTTCTTTATCTCCGGCGAACCTCAAACGGCATTGAAAATGAGGGTCACGGCAGCACCTTTTTGTTGGCCGTTTGGAATCCTCCGGGGCTCCAAATGCTCATAAAAATGTGGAGAGTTTGTGCTGGTTTGTAACTAATCTCACTGTCCCCAGCCAGAGGCAAGGAGGACACTTCCATAGATATACAAAATAGCATTTTATTCCTGCCCACCCTGAGCCATATATACTGCATACTGCATACTAATACTCAGAGCTTCACTATAGACCGGCCGCTCCCGGCATCCTCCCGTAAATGACAGACAGAAAATTAACAAAAAGATTTGTGATCAGTTTTGCAAGCAAGTCCATCCCGGAGGAGCATGTTTTTGCTCTTCCAAAGCTCAGGAGACTCAGTTTCATTATGCATTTAATTGTTTATTCAACATGAAATGACATTCCATTTTGGCTTCCATAATGTGAAAATTCCATAATGAGAAAAACGTAAAGCGAAACTGGATTTTATACATTGGGATTTCACAAGAGGGACATTTAACTGTCAACTTCATTTTCACAATGCATCACAACATACTTAGCAAACAACCTAGAATGAATGTTGTGTGCATGTGCACTTTGTAGGAAACAAATTAGGAACACATCCGAGACACAAGGCCGTGAGGCAATATAA
Organism: Culter alburnus; assembly: GCA_028476615.1. Taxonomy (NCBI): domain Eukaryota; kingdom Metazoa; phylum Chordata; class Actinopteri; order Cypriniformes; family Xenocyprididae; genus Culter; species Culter alburnus. The sequence goes on along the minus strand of JAOTNS010000602.1, from coordinate 256,676 downwards.
CATGGAAATGGAAATGAAATGATATAAACTCAGAGCCTATGTGCAAATATGCTTTTAGTTTCAGCTCAGTACTGATCTTTATCATACCAAACTTCAGAAGCAAACTACATCAGTTTAGTTTTCATTGATAATTTGCACATGAATAGATTCATAAATTGAGGAATATAGTTCAGCCAGTGCCCCCTCATGACATTTACAACCTGTATGACTTTTGTTCTTCTTCCATGGAACACAGAAACTGGAAAAATACAGAAACTACAGAAAATTAATGCACCATAAATATAGGACTGGGTAATAACTAAAATTATATTCTCTGTATGCTTTTGATCTAAAAATATATATATATATATAAAAGTTAAAAGTTAATGTTTCAATAATTTAGCAACAAGTTCACAGTTCTAATGTAGGTTAATGATCACATGACAAATATTTATTATGTTTTATTTTTTAGATTATTTGTTTATTTTAATTTTACATTTTATGATTTCATTAACTATTAGCTTTTCGTCAACTCATGAACCATGCTCTTTGTTTATAATTCTATTTATCTGTACTTACATAATATCTCTATACAGTATTTATGTATTTTGCTCTAAATGGCTTAAAAATAAATTTAAATCAAAGGAAAGTCATTTCAACCATACTGACATTAATATCAGAACCATCTCTGGAAAAATTAGACTAGAAAGTACATTAAAATCATGCAATACTCACAATGTTGCTTACACTCTAAATAAAGCTGGGTTAAAAACAACCCAAGTTGCGTTGAAAATGGACAAACCCAGCGATTGGGTTGTTTTAACCCAACTATTGTTTAAAAATGACTATATGTCTGGTTTAAAATGAATTCAAAATAGGTTGGAAATTAAAAATCAGACACATAATTACTATAGGCAACAATAATAATCAAAAGGTGAACATTTATTAATAAGCAATTTAATAAATGTTTATTGTTTAATTATTCATTAAACATATTAATAAATGTTCATTTCCAACATATTTTGGGTTCATTTTAAGCAAGCAATAAAAAATAGTTGAGTTAAATAAAACTGTTGATGTTGAGCAAACATTTAACCCAACCGCTGGCTTACCCAATCACTGGGCTAAAATAACCCGCTGGGCTGCTCCTGGGCTAAAAAACCAACAACCCAATCACTGGCTAAAAAACCAGTCACTGGGCTAAAATAACCCAATTGCTGGGCTAAAACAGCCCAATCGCTGGGTAAAAACAACCCATCACAAAACAACCCAATCACTGGGCTAAAACAACCCATTAAAACAACCCAATCTGGGCTAAAACACCCAATCACTGGGCTAAAACAACAACGCTGGCTTAAAACAACCCAATCACTGGGCTAAATAACCCAATGCTGGGCTAAAACACCTAATCACTGGGCTAAAACAACCCAATCACTGGGTTAAAACAACCCAATCACTGGGTTAAAACAACCCAATCACTGGGCTAAAATAACCCAATTGCTTGGCTAAAACAACCCAATCACTGGGTTAAAACAACCCAATCAAAAAAACACCCAATCACTGGGCTAAAACACCCATCACTGGGTTAAAACAACCTAATCACTGGCTAAAACAACCAACTGGGTTAAAACAACCAATCACTGGGCTAAAAACAACCCAATCATTGGGTTAAAAAAACCAGTCGCTGGGCTGAAACAACCCATTCGCTGGGTTAAAACAACCCGATTGCTGGGCTAAAACAACCCATTCACTGAGTTAAAACAACCCATTCGCTGGTTAAAACAACCCCAATACTGGGCTAAAACAACCATTCACTGGTTAAAACAACCCATTTGCTGGGTAAAACAACCCAATCACGTGTTAAAACAACCCCAATTACTGGGCTAAAACAACCCATTCGCTGGGTTAAAACAACCCAATTGCTGGATTAAAACAACCCATTTGCTGGGTTAAAATAACCCAATTGCTGGGCTAAAACATCCCATTCGCTGGGTTAAAACAAAAATTCGCTGGGTTAAAACAACCCAATCGCTGGATTAAAACAATCCATTCGCTGGGTTAAAAAAACCCCCCCATTCGCTGGTTAAAACAATCCAATTGCTGGGCTAAAACAAAAAATTTGCTGGGTTAAAACAACCCAATCGCTGGATTAAAACAATCCATTCGCTGGGTTAAAACAAACCATTCGCTGGGTTAAAACAACCCAATCGCTGGGTTTGTCATTTTCAACCCAACTTGGGTTGTTTTTAACCCAGCATTTTTTAGAGTGTAGATTTATATCACCATCATGAATATTCAAAATATCGCCCAGCCATAAAAGTATCATAAAAGTCCATACGACTCATGCACCATGATTTGACGTCAATGAGTGTAAATGACATTGATTTTTGGGTGAACTATTTGTATAATTGTCTATTTTCATCACTTGCTCATATTGTTAGGTCTTTACACTTTCATTTCATGAATATATAATAATGCTTCTAGGTTGAACAGAATCTGAGCAAATTGGTTTAGAAACACTTCTATATACAATAATCTCTCTCTCTTACACACACAGATTCCCAAGGATGATAAACTGTCCAGAAATAAAAGCTGTCTTCCATTTTTCCGTTCTTCACCCGCCTGCCTAAATGGCCAGACAGACGCACTACACGTTCGACAACAGATGAATTCAATCACGTCCTTCATAGACGCGTCAACCGTCTACGGCCATTCGGCAGACCTCGAGAAAATCCTCCGAAACCTCTCTGGCTCTGACGGGCTGCTGGCTGTCAATAGTAAATACACGGATGAGGGCCAGCCGTACTTGCCCTTTGTCTCTGTCCAGCCATCCGCGTGCCTCCAGGATCCCGGGTCAGAGCGGGTCGAGTGTTTCGCGGCAGGTGACAGCAGGGTAAACGAGATTCTGCCCCTGTCTGTCCTCCACACGCTCTGGGTGAGAGAACACAACCGGCTGGCCAAACACCTGACACGACTCAACCCTCACTGGGGGTCAGAGGTCATCTACCAGGAGACACGCAAAATCATTGGAGCGCTGCATCAGGTAACAGACACTGCTACACTGTGAAAAACTGCTTTAACGACCAGTTGAAGACTTGTATTAGTGCATTCCTTTTAAAAAAAATACTATAGTAATTTTTTTGTTAATTGCAACACAGAATCACATGATTAAAATATATTTTTGAACTCACAAATGATGCATGCACTGATAATGCAGGAATAAAAATGATCCTGATGCTGAAGTAGCCAACTGTCACTATATTTTTTTTTATTTAGCACAGGTGAAAACATTCGTCCAGACTCAGAACTGACAGTTTTTTCTTCAGCGGAGACAATGAGACCCAAAACTGGACATTTAAAATCAGTAATTGCCCATCAGAGGGCACGTTTGTCAGGCAGTAATTTATGGAATATAATTAGCATAAATTTACACAGGAAGTCAAAGTTTCATTGTGCATCATCATCATCAAAGAAATGATTTATGTTAAAACACTGCAGCAGGAGGCATTTCCCCTCTAGACAGGAAGTTTTCATTTTGAATGAACAGCTGATAAGTGAGGAAAAATTTTCTTGTGCATTTCAACCAAAAAGATTTTTTTTTTATCTATGGCAGTACAATGGTATATATATATATATATATATATATATATATATATTATATATATATATATATATATAAAATGTGAAATTAAAACTGCCAGTAGGTGGAAAGAATCATTGTCTTAATGAGTGAGTCATTGAATCATTCATTCAACCGATTCATTCAAACGGCTGATTCATTCAGGAACGAAGCATCTGACTGCCTTAAGGAGTGAGTCATTGATCATTCATTCAACCGATTCACGGCTGATTCATTCAGGAAACGAAGCTGACTGCCTTAATGAGTTCATTGAATCATCATTCAACCGATCATTTGACATTCAGGAACGAAGCATCTGACTGCCTTAATGAGTGAGTCATTGAATCATCTTGATTCATTCAAAAGGCTGATTTCAGGAACGAAGCATCTGACTGCCTTAATGAGTGAGTCATTGAATCATTCATTTAAGCGTTTCATTTAAAAGGACTGAAATTCAGTAACGAAACTGCCATGTGTTTCTTAGAGACACAAAACAGTGCTGTTGTTTCAAAAACAGGCAATCTTGTGTATAAAAGGCCACTAGTCACTTAATATTAGCTTCTTGTTTACTGAAATGTTGTATAAAATCAATATCATATTTGTAATCGTGCTGATATTTGGAGAAAAAACAGCACTCTTCTTGTAATATTGATTAACATCAAATTATATAAATATCAATATAAAAAGCTAAAAAGTCATGTACTAGACTAAACTCTCTGGGTCTGTTTTTGTTTGGTTTTTGTAAAGTGAGTGAGGGACATACTCGATAATGTCAGATTGCACATCGTTGAAACAACAATTATGATAATGACAATATATATCACACACCAATAGTGAGAATATGATTGCATTATCACTTTTTACAGTGTAAAATGAACTTCAACAGATTGTGTCCTGAAAATGCCCTGTACAGTTCTTTTATTTAAAGTGAATCCTCTCATATAGAGATTGTTGAGTTCACAGTGATCAGGATCTGAGGTTTATTGTTTATATATCCGTACAGTGACAGCGGTTAATCTCTCAACACTGTTGCTCCCAGTCATATGGTATTTTTCTCTCATTTGAAAGTGTCCAATTAAAGACTTATCTACAGTTTCAGAAACATTTTGAGCTTCAGGGGTTGAAAACTTCTTTATATTAGTGCAGTTTTGTAGCGCAGTATGTTTGCCTGACAGCTGCTTCAATCAGTGGAGGAGGAATGGCTCATGTTTTTAACCTGTGTCTTATGATTCAGAGCAGTGTTGTTTTAGTATCATTGAGACATATACTGTTATAGTTTATATTAATATTTTAAGTTTGTTTTAATTTTACCTGTATATTTTCTGTTTTCATTTAAAGTTTTAGTAATTTTGTTGTTTTTTGTTGTTGTTGTCGTCATTTTTATTATTTTATTAGTATTTTATTAGTTTATTTTAATATGTTTTAATATGTTAATATGTTTTATTAATTTTTAATTAGTTTTAGTTTTAGTTATTTTAGTACATCAAGTTAAACTAAATGAAAATGAGAAATGTGCCTTGGCAACTCTCTGTATGAAACATCATAGAAAATGTTTATATATATATTTAATTTTATTTTATTTCAATTACAATTTATTTTATTTCAAGTAACGGAAGTTATTTATGGTTTACTTTTTTTTAAAGTTTTAGTAATTTGTAGTGTTTTTGTCATTTTTATCAGTTTTATGTCTAACATAAAACAAAAAATAATATTATAAAATAATAATAATAATAATAATTAGTTTTTGTTTTTTGTTGCATATTTAAAAAATTAAATAATATTATTTAGATTGTTGTTTTTAAACATGTCTAATGAAAAACAAATTATTATTTTTATTATTATTGATATTATTATTTTCTGTTTTTAAACATGTCAAAAACAAACAATATATTAGTATTTATTATTAATATTATTAATTAGTTTTTTTTTTTAAAACATGTAACAAAAACAAAGACTAAATTTCTACATAATATTTATTCATTTCATAAATGTATAATTATATTTTAGTTTTAGTTATTTTAGTACATCAAATTAAATCAAATCTGTATAAAACAATGTAAACTAGAATAAAGAGGGTTAATACTGTATCTTTGAAAATAAATAGCAGATGATGTAATTTATTTTTGCAATCAAAGCAGTATATACTCGGAACAAACAACCAAAAAAACAACATTACTGGATGTTTTGCATAAAAATGAAAACTCATGTAATGAACAGAATAATGTTCATTTTAAGATTTGTCATTAAGGTGTTGATTAGAAGGGGGTGCGCGTACTTTTGGCCATGCATTTTATCTATTAATAAAAGTTACAGTATAGGCTATACAGAATGCAGTTAAATGATTAGCCTGATGAATGTGGCGGCACCGCTCTATTTCTGACAGCAAAACAGTTTCGCCACACTGGGCAGAGAAGAAATTTAGGGATTAAAGGCCTTGAGCCGTGGATGTAAAACCCTCCTCCTCTCCGAGCGGTCCTCGCCGAATCAAAGAGACATTTGATCGCTCTTACAAGCATCTCTAAGGTTGAATGCTGCCCGGGTCCCATAAATTAAAGTGGCAGAGAAAGTGACTCTAAAGTAGTACAGAATCCAAGGAAATGGCACACATCAAACGGAGCGCAGTGTTTTAACAAAGTCCCGCAGGGGCCGACTTCACACAACCAGTAAAAACAGTTTCCAGTCCGCGGCGGTGAAGCTGCTGTATTACGGTTTTATGGACAGCGGGTTTTGATTTATACGTCCCCTCCGTGGAGGGCCGGCCGTCAGTCAGACATGCTTTTGAAACCCAGCTGTAACATCTCTGTGCGGGGTGCCGCGCTTCTCGAGGTGAAATGCTGGACTATTTTCATAAACAGCGATAAGACTGGATGAATTTCTGAGGCGTATCACAGGGAGAAAGAGCCGTACAATCTCATCTTATCTCCAGGCACAGGATGTCCCAAACGACCATCTTGCAGAGCTGAGTACATGTACAATATCCCCCATAGACGAGTCCCATTCGCATTAGTGAGCAAATGAACCGTGCGCTTCTCAAATTTGCATCTATAGATTTCAGAATCAGAGTATCATTTAGCAGATCTCTGGATTTTGCACCCTGGGGCACATAGAAGTGTGTTCAGAATTACAATTTTGTAGCTTTTCATTTTATGCTGTCCTGGAAAAGATGCTAAATTGTTCAAGCAAATCTGCAAAATGCATTAGATCTCTTCCAAAACCTAGTGAGCATCCTACCTAGACAGACAATCTGTAGTCCCCCTGTAGTCAACTCATCATTATTCACCAAATTGACATATTTAAACATTTTTTCCTGTGAAAAAAAATTCTTCATGCCTTAAAATACCTTTAATGTAACTCTACACCCTTGCCTCATTTAGTATACGCAGATCAATGAATATGCAAATTAGCCCCGCCTCCACTCGCTCACGCCAGCTCGGAGATCTTACTGAGGTAAACGCTGCACAATGGTATCGCTCTTTACAACGTCGGACACATAACGGTAATTATTATGATTGGCCTTTTGCTTGGCGTTATCAAATAGCTAATAATGTGTTGCTAATGTTACACAAACCATGTTCACATTCACGATTCAGACATGATTCAGTATCCTTACAAACGCTTTGAATGACTCAGAACGTCAGTGGAGAAAGGCATATAGTTCATCATAACATCGCTATATACATCATACACCCGCCATATTGCTAAATATGCCCGATTTTTCATATCAATAGAAAAATATACCAGGCTTTTCTTGAGACTCCCCTGCTAATTCGCTGTTAATGATATGCTAAAACCCGCCGGCACGTTGACGTGATTGGTTACAAGGTAGTTTGTGACATCACAAACACCAGCCATTTCAAACCGAGACTGTCTTTGGTTTACTGCAGTTTTAAAAAGAAAATACTCAGCAATGGTGTTGACATATGAATTTTCACATTGTTTGTCTTAAAGCATATTAAAAACACCACATAGACATATAAACAACATTAAAAACTTGATTTTCACCACAGGGGTATACTTTGATGCATACACACAGGTGTTCGACGCATGTGCAGTTTTGAGCAATCTCTCGCCACGAGTTACAACTCATGTAAATGTCTTTGTATTCTGTCATGCAAGAGTTGTACAAATGAAGGTACTTTCTGACCTCTTCTCACAATCTCTCATCTATGTAGGCCTCCATCGTCGCTGTAGCTTGCATGTGTTCCGTTCTGTTCTGTTTATGCAGTTTTTCTTTGACTGTCTTGTGAATTGATGCCCCCAGTGCATGGTTGCCACCTTGTGGATAAAATAATTACTGCAAAAAAATGAAATGCATGTACAAAGTACATGCGGTTACAAAAATCCGGCGGTGTGCGTACAGTACGCGCATAATCTTCTGATGATGAAATTTTGGTTACACGCTGACCTTCATGTACGCTAAAAGTGAACTATAAATATTAATATTAAATGAGAAACTTGAAAATGCAAACAAAAATTTGAAATGTTGCAAAATAAGTGCAAGCTAAAAATGAAATAAAGATAAATTAAAGCTAAATAGAAATACTTGAAAAAGCAAAAACTAATAAAAATGACAAAATTACTAAAACTAAAATTTAAATAAAAACTGCAAAAAATGTTCTTCCTCAGTATTTCTGTCGTTTTCCAGTAGAAATATCAAAACATTCTTAAATCAAGATACATTTACTTGAGAAGCAAAATGACTGAAGATATTAAGTCTTAAAATATCAAAATTGAGTGAGTTTATGCTTAAAACAAGCAAAAAAATATCTGCCAATGGGGTCAGAAAAATAATATTTTTCAGTAAACAATACTTCACATCTTAAGTCATTTTGCTTCTCTAGTAAATGTAAGAATGTTTAGATATTTGTACTTGAAAACAAGACAGAAATACTGAGGAAGAACATTATTTTTTGCAGTGTGTCAGAGAGAAATGCTGAGCATTAATTCTCTTATGATATTCAGTACCGAAAATATCAATAAAAACAATTCAGTCTGATTAAAATGGGCTGTTTTGGCCAATAATGTTATGTCATTATCTTAGAAACACGTGATCTGAGTTTGCATTGTGAGTCTCTGTGATTCTGCATGTCGGCAGTAAATACTGACTCTGTCTCTGCAGATCATAACCATGAGGGACTACGTTCCAAAAATCATTGGACGGGAAGCGTTTGATGAGTATATCGGACCGTACGAGGGCTATAATGACTCTGTGAATCCTTCTGTGTCAAACGTGTTCGCCACGGCTGCGTTCCGCTTCGGTCATGTGACCATCTCACCGGTGCTCAGGAGACTGAACGAGAGCTTCCAGGAACACGAGCACTTCTCTTCTCTGAATCTTCATCAGACCTTCTTCAGCCCTTGGAGACTGATAAAAGAAGGTGTGGTGGATTTTCCTGCTTTTTTAATTTTGATCTAGCCAGACTCCAATTTACATTTTTTTCTGATCAAGAACTGTCCATTTACCCTGCAAAAAAAACTATTTTTTTGTTTTGCTTTCCAATATATCTAAAAATGAGATGAGTGTGTGTGTGTGTGTGTGTGTGTGTGTGTGTGTGTGTGTGTGTGAGAGAGAGAGAGAGAGAGAGAGAGAGAGAGAGAGAGAGAGAGTGTGTGTGAGAGAGTGTGTGTGTGTGTGTGTGTGAGTGAGTGAGTGAGTGTTGTGTGTGTGCATGTTTTTGTGACATATCAGGACACAAATGTGTATAATGAGATGGGTATGACACAGATATTACAAGAAGAGGTGACTTATGAGGACATTACTCCATGTCCCTACTTTTCAAAAGGCTTATAAATCACACAGAATGAGTTTTTGTGAGAAAGTTTCCTGTGATGGTTAGGTTTAGGGGTAGGGGTAGTGTAGGGGGAGAAAAAATACAGTTTGTACGGTATAAAAACCATTATGCCTATGGAATGTCCTAACAATTCACAAAAACAAACCTGTGTGTGTCTATATATATATATAATATTGTCATTGTAATCAAGATCTGTTGCTGTTTGATCATAAACAACATCTGCAAAGTTACGACGCTCAAAGTTCAATGCAAAGGGAGATATTTTCTTTTACAGAATTCTCTGTTATATATATATATATGTGTGTGTGTGTGTGTGTGTGTGTGGTGTGTGTGTGTGTGTGTGTGTGTGTTGATGGAGACTCTGCTGCTGCCAGATGTTCTTTTCACTCATGCAAAATATTGAAATGCATGTTGATAAGAAGAAAAAGTGGCGTTTCAGGGAAGGCTGACTTCATTATAGAGCTGATTCATACGTACATGTCCAGGCAAGGGACAGAAATATTGAATATGTCAAAATTAAATTATTACTGCTGCAACTGGCAGACTCATTAATGAAGCACTGAATAATTTCACTGAATGATTTATCATTTGAAGTTCAAATCAGCTGCACATCTAGAAGACATTTTACATGCATCCTAATTTATAGAAAACAACTTGATCTTGATTGCAATGACAGTAAATCATGTTCAGAAAATGTTTTGTTGTTCATTTTGTTATACTTATTTACTAGTGAAAATTAAGTGAAGTTCACAATGTAATTTCGGGAGGAGTGAACCCATCTAATCTTTCAATTAGTGAAATTCAAACATAATCTCAAGAGGAGGGAACCCTAATCTTTCAATTACATCCAGAGCGTATAAGCAGCTACTCACCCTGCTCTGGCATCGGTTGTTTCGATATTCCTCCACCTCCCCAACTCCACCGCATAATTTAGGCATCTCATCTATCATACTCCTCTTCCAGGCACTAGGAGTCCCTGGGGGGTATATCCAAGCTCGAGTTGAAGCTGCTTCCTCGAGCCCCTCCACAGCGGACAGCAAGCCAAATACGCTTAATCTTATTAGCTTAAAGATTTTATGAGGAAACGAACTTGTGAAGTTTTAGCATAACTCCTCAGCACTGTATTCCACACATTTGCAAATGGGAGCAAAAATAGATTTCATCTGTCTGTCTTGGATGGTCAGTGTCTCATGGCATGTTTTGTGCTCTGAAGGCGGACTGGATCCGGTCCTGCGGGGTCTTCTGGGCCGGCCGGCTGCCCTGCAGAGCCAGGACCATCTAATGACAGAAGAACTGACGGAAAGACTCGTGGTTCTCAACATCCCAGAGACTTTAGATCTGGCAGCTCTGAACCTGCAGCGGGGACGAGATCACGGCTTACCAGGTTACTGCCTTCACATCAAATTTAGCAGCAGGTTTATTAGGCTGCTGTCACTTTAAGATCTGATGCACGGATCCATTATACTGTTACACGTGTTTTCTTTCTCAGCTGTTTGATTTTGTGTGTATTTGACTGTTTAGGCGCAATAAGCAGTGAAAAAGAACTTAATTTAGTACTGAGAGGAGGCTTTATGTGTGCACACTTTGGGTGTGAGAACAAATGAGTGAGTGAGGGGAGACGGGTTTGTGTGTGCAACTACATGTCAACTTATTCTACTAACCCGAACCCTAACCTAACAGTCTACTAATACTCTAATGAGAGTTAGTTGACATGTAGTTACTTAGTAGAATGTCTAAAGTGGACCATCGAATAAAGCCTAACCAACACTTGATCTGTACACCTGACTGGCTGTTCTCTTACAGGTTACAATGACTGGAGGCTTTTCTGTGGATTTGACAGAGTTGAAACCAGATCAGATCTGGCCGAGGTGATCGGCAATGATGTTTTGGTAGAGAAAGTAATGGATTTGTATGGACATCCAAACAACATTGATGTGTGGCTGGGAGGAGTGCTGGAGCGACCGCTGTCTGGAGCCAGGACCGGACCGCTCTTTGCATGCTTGATTGGAAAACAGATGAAGACGCTGAGGGAAGGTGACAGGTGAGCTTTGAGTAGTGTCGGCAGTAACAGCAGAAACATTGCTCAACTACAGTTAACCTGCAGTCACCACAATAGAGTCACTCACTAGTCAAGCTTTATTTCTATAGCGCTTTATACAATACAGGTTTTTTTTAACTTTAGTTAGTGTGTAATGTTGCTGTTTGAGCATAAACAACATCTGCAAAGTTACGACGCTCAAAGTTCAATGCAAAGGGGGATATTTTCTTTTTTAAAAATCTCTGTTTAAAGACTACAACAAACACTAACCCTAAAATTTACATAAACCCCGCCCCCGAGAACACACAACAAAGGGGGCGGGGCCATGTTGGGCTGCTTTAGAGAAGAGGAAGAGTTGTTGTAGTCGAGTGTTGTTGTCATGTCGTCATTTTACACCGGACTGCTTCACAAATGAGGGTCAATTCAACACAAAAGATGAACATGACGGCACATGCTAGTGGATGAGTTGAATCAACTCCACAGCAACTACATCAATTTATCCACTAACCATTCAGAAATGTCTAAAAGTTGTAACTTCTTCCTGAGTCTCTCCATCAGTGTCGACTCCGGTTTGAACAATGTAAGGCTGAACACCGTTACTGACAATCCTCATTTTGGCTGCGTGAGATTCTCCAGTTTTGTTGTTGTTGAGCAACTGGAAAGGGGGCCGGGAGCAGCAGCTCATTTGCATTTAAAGGGACACACACAAAAACGGCATGTTTTTGCTCACACACAAATAGAGGCAAATTTGACAAGCTATAATAAATGATCTGTGGGGTATTTTGAGCTGAAACTGCACAAACACATTCTGGAGACACCAGAGACTTATATTACATCTTGTGAAAGGGGCATTATTTTTCCCTTTAATGTTTACATAACCAAAATAAAGTCTTTAAGACTGGACGTTTTTAGCATTTAGAGAACATTCAGATATAACTTTTCCAAAACTTAATGGGAACGTAAATGTTCTTAGAACATATTTCATAAAAGTCTTTGTTAAAGTGTTATAAGCCATGATCCAAACCAATCAGCTACAAGGAAAATCACAACATTAAACTCTGATTAGAAGCAAAAAAGTATTTGAAAAAATGGACAAAAATGCAAAAGAGCAGGACGGTTTACTTGAAAGGTTAGTTCACCCAAAAATGAAAATTATGTCATTAATGACTCACCCTCATGTCGTTCCAAACCCGTAAGACCTCCGTTCATCTTCAGAACACAGTTTAAGATATTTTAGATTTAGTCCGAGAGCTTTCTGTCCCTCCATTGAAAGTGTATGTACAGTATACTGTCCATGTCCAGAAAGGTAATAAAAACATCATCAAGTAGTCCATGTGACATCAGGGGTTAGTTAGAAGTTTTTGAAGCATCGAAAATACATTTTGGTCCAAAAAAAACCAAAAACTACGACTTTTTTCAGCATTGTCTTCTCTTCCGGAATCCTTCCATTGAATGATTCCATTGAATTGATTCCATTGAATTGATTCCTTTGAATCCTTTCATCTTTCGGCGTTGGTAATGCACTTTTACGTCGCCGTGGTTGTTTTTGGCGATTAGGACATCCGCGACATTTTGAAACATCGAAAATACATTTGGGTCCAAAATAACAAACTACGACTTTATTCAGCATTGTCTTCTCTTCCGCCTGCCCCCTTCTGCTCCGGAGTGTGGTTCACGACTCCGCAGTGACGCTGCTGACGTAAGACGCTGCTGACGTGTTATCCGGTGCGCCCGAGCTTCGTTTACAGTCTGAGGGAGACGCACGCTGTATTCAAGCTATTCTACATTGTTTGTATTTTGGTATTGCTATATTTTTTTAAATGGTGCGTAAGTGTGCATGTCGCAGATGTCCTAATCGCCAAAAACAACCACGGTGACGTAAAAGTGCATTACCAACGCCGACAGATGAAAGGATTCAATGGAATCAATTCAATGGAATCAATTCAGTGGAATCAATTCAATGGAAAGGATTCCGGAAGAGAAGACAATGCTGAATAAAGTCGTAGTTTTTGTTATTTTTGGACCAAAATGTATTTTCGATGCTTCAAAAACTTCTAACTAACCCACTGATGTCACATGGACTACTTTGATGATGTTTTTATTACCTTTCTGGACATGGACAGTATACTGTACAAACACTTTCAATGGAGGGACAGAAAGCTCTCGGACTAAATCTAAAATATCTTAAACTGTGTTCCGAAGATGAACGGAGGTCTTACGGGTTTGGAACGACATGAGGGTGAGTCATTAATGACAGAATTTTCATTTTTGGGTGAACTAACCCTTTAACAGCTTTAGTGAGGGAAAGAACTACAATCCAATGAAGCATTGCTTCATGGTAGTGGGCGGAGCTTTTGACACGTTTTGCTTGTTTTGACTGATTGGTGGAATTTTCTGTACAGCATCATGGGTATTGTAGTTTTTCAACATGAATTCCACTGTTAAACACTATTATTTTAAATCTAAGTTAAAATAATGCAGACTAATGGCTTCAATACAAGCAAATACCATCGATTAATGACCTCAGAGCTCACAATAGATCTGACTTTAAATGGTTAGAAGTTGTCATTAAAATTCAATTTTTTACTTCCGGAACCCGACTGTTGTGCTCATTATTCAGCTCAATTCAGTTCAGTGTTGATTCAGTTTAGTACAATAACTGTGTAAAGTACAGAGGTTAAATGTTTAAACAAGATTTGCTTTTGTCGATGTCATTGTCATGTCATTCCAACCGCTGAAGCACAAGAGATGTTTTTTGTCAAATGATTCCTTTAACTTGTCTGAGTTCACGTCAAAATGATAAGAATAACACATCGCATCAATCAAAATGTGGATATTCTTGGTATTATTCAGATTCTGGTGGGAACATCCTGGTGTTTTCCCCAAAACAAAGACAGGAATTACAGAGGCACTCTCTGTCTCGTGTCATCTGTGACAACAGTGGTGTGACGGAGGTTCCTCTTGATCCGTTCAGAGTAGAAACTTACCCGGAGGACTTTCTCTTCTGTGGAAACATCCCGTCACTGGATCTGGAGGAATGGAAAGAGCAACCTGATGACAGTACGTATGTGACATGCTGCCTTTAGACTGAGATATTAGGTTAAAATTTACATATACACTACTGTTTGTTTGTTTGTTTGTACATATTCTTATATAATTTTTTATATAAAATTCATATTTTATTTTATCTTATATAATTCTATATTTTTATATTATTTTTATCAAACAAATATATTTTTATTCCTGTGATCAAAGCTGAATTTTCAACATCATTACTCCAGTCTTCAGTGTCACATGATCCTTCAGAAATCAATTTAATTATAAAAATATAAATATTAAAATAATATAAATATAACATAATTATAATTTTACTATATATTATATAAAATTCATAATATATTTTATCTTATATAATTATATATTTTTATATTATTTTTATAAAACAATTATTTTTATTCCTGTGATCAAAGCTGAATTTTCAGCATCATTACTCCAGTATTCAGTGTCACATGATCCTTCAGAAATCAATTGAATGCATCCTTGTTAAATAAAAGTAATAGTTTCTTAAAGAAAAATCTTACTGACTCCAAACTTCTGAATGGTGGTGTATTTACAAAGAAAAATGTATATTATGCGTCATGTTTTTCGCCATCTTTTCCTTCACTAGTTCATTTTAAATAGTGGAACAAATGATTCCATGTTGCCTTCCAATTAATTTAACTCATAAACGCTGCATGCATAATAATCATATAATAATTAGAAATAGTTTTGCATTTCAAAATAACTTTAAATGAAGTGAAGTATGTCACACCGCAGGACACTGCTTGAAGTTTCATGTCAGCCTACTTTATGTGTCCAAACGCAGCTAAACACTGCTGTGGAAATTCATGAATATCAAAGAGGCTCTAATTTGAGGAATTACACAGTCTCAATGAGGAATAAAAGACATGCAGATTCACTCAGTATAATGAATGAGTTAAATCGCTTGTGTTCAAACTGCGGTCCCAGGTGAGACGCTGAGCTGTGATTTTATCCCCAGTGTGGCAAATTGATGGTGTAAAATAATCTGTTTCTATGGTAATAGTTGTTTCGTCACCCTAACTTCTCAAACACAAATCACTGTTTGAATCTTAATGAGAAATCTGCTGCTTTTTCTAAGTGTGAACACCCTGCGGAATGTGTCATGTTCTGACAAAAGACCATTTTTCATTTTTACTTGCAATAGTTCAAAAGTTTTGGGTCAGTGAGATTTTTATAAAATTAAAACTTTTATTCAACAAGGATGCATTAATCAAAATGACAGTAAAGATACTATTTCAAATAAAAAAACTTTGTTCATCAAGAATCCTGGAAAAAATGTATCAGTTTCCATAAAAACATGAAGCAGCACAACTGTTTTCAACATTGATAATAATCAGAAGCAGCAAATCATCATATTAGAATGATTTCTGAAGGATCATGTGACACTGAAGACTGGAGTAATGATGCTGAAAATTCAGCTTTGATCACAGGAATAAATTACATTTTACAAAATATATCCACATAGAAAGAGTTATTTTACATTGTAATAATATTTCACAATATTAGTTTTAACTTGTGATCAAATAAATGCAGTTTTGGTGAGCAGAAGAGACTTCTTTCAAAAACATTATATAATCTTACCGACCGCAAATTTTAAAAGGCTTTCAGGAAATCTTTCAGTGTGACCAATATAGCTTTTTCAGTGACTCACACTGAACAAATATCAAAACAGACATATTTTTAAAATATAGCTGCAAGCAGCAATTACGGGGCCAAGCACAAAAGCGGCACAACAAGCCAGCCAACACGGCTGTGAGCATCAGACCAACTACAACAGTGAGCAATTAAAGACCTATTAAGATCATTTTAGGCAAAAGAGCTGAAAAATGATAAAAAATGAGGATTTACTGGTTCATCACTTTTGACCAATAGGTGGCGCTGTGACCAAATTAATGTGGTATGGTCAGAGTGAGGTGACAATGACACTTGCAAAGTTTGGTGTCAGTATGTCAAAGCATTGCAGAGATACAGCTTCAAGAAGACTGGGTTTTGCATCATGCCTCAAATTCGTTGCTCCGGTGTACAAAAACGGTTTGACGTATCGACTTGAAATCCATAACTTTTTGTCGGCATGGTCTGAAGATGATATGGTTCGATTTTGGTGAAAATTGGAGCAACGGTCTAGGAGGAGTTCGAAAAAGTAGGTTTTTAAAGAAAAACAATATGGCGGACAGGAAGTTCAGCCGACTATGGCAAATTTGATATCTGTGTTCTTGGCATGACCCAAGGAATCTACTGAGACCAGTTTCATTACAATGAGTTAAAATAGTCAAAAGTTATTAGCATTTTTTTGTAAATTTTGTTATAACTTTTGACCACAAGGTGGCGCTCGTCCAAAACTTCTCAGGCTCCTTCAGAGCATTGTGCTGATGACCCCTTACCAAGTTTCGTAAAGATACGTTAATGCGTTTATAAAATACAGCATTTTAGCACAAAATTCTAAATGGCCGACGGTCAAAATGAAACTTGGATATCAATCGACTCGGCATGATGCCCCGAATCTAACGAGACCAAATTTATGATTTTTGGACAAACCCATCAGAAGTTATATTTTTCATATCTCCGCACCAGTAGGTGGCGCTGCGCTGAAACACTGCATGATGCCTCAGGTCATGCTTCTGATGACATGTACCAAGTTTGGTCTGAATACGATAAAGCATTGCGGAGATACAGCCTTATGTCTATTTTCGCAAGCACTACGTACAATTCGTTTGCGTGTTTTTCGAAAACGGTTTGAGAAATCAACTTGAATTCCATAACATTTTGTCGGCATGGTCTGAAGATGATCTGGTTCAATTTTCGTGAAAATCGGAGTAACGGCCTAGGAGGAGTTCAAAAAAGTAGGTTTTTCAGAAAATTCAAAATTTTCATGACGTTAATGCATTCGATTCGTCTTGAGCCAAGGAATCAGAGGAATTTTGTTTCTAGCCCTTACGGTTCAAAAGTTATTAGCATAAACATAAGTGCAACTTTGGACAGCTGGTGGCGCTAGAGGGATTGAGTTAGAGACTCCAAATTTGGTATGGACAAAGGTCAGACTGTCCTCTAACTGTGTGCCAAATTTCACAACTTTGCCGCAAGCGCTTCTATGGGCTGCCATAGACTTCAAGAGCGGAAGAAGAAGAATAATAATCGAAAATAAAAATAAAGAGAACGCCAACGGATACAATAGGTGCCTACGCACCTTCGGTGCTTGGCCCCTAAAAACACTGTTTGGAAGTTAGTCGGGCCGACACCAACAACAAACGTGTATCCAATCAGCATTAGGGGGCATGTGACGGTCGAGGAGAGAGAACGAGCAAGAGGGAGATTTGAAGAAAAACGGAAAGAGAGATGAGAAACAATACAAAAGAGTTCAGAAGAATATCACTGGAATGAAGATCTATGACTGGGCAAGCGCTTTAGGACCCCGCGTTAATATTAGAAAAGATTTCTAGCGCTTGAGAGAGCTAAGCGGGAAGGCCTGAAATCAGACGCGGAGGCTGCTTTGTTTCCGCTTCTCATGTGAGTAACACTGGGTTTGATTGTCTGGAGCTGCTGTGCTGTTGGCGACTAACAACGTACACTTTGTATTTACTCTTGTGTACTATACGTTAATTTTTTTGTGCTTCCTTGTCGTTCATTCATCAGCTGCACGTTATTTTTTAACATTACTGAAACAGACAGCCTATATTATAAGACCTACTGTACCAAACGGATGTAATATAATGTTACACATCAGATGTTTTTTTCCCAACGTTCACTTAAGACATGACAGATAATGTTTGCGTGAATACTCGCCAAGACAGATTTTTTGAAATACTGAAATTCTGTGTAAATATGTATAATCGAGATTGCACGCTGTCTGAGGCGTCTTTGTGCACACGCTTCGGATCTGTTAGTCAGCGTGAGTAAGAACGTTTTATTTACATCAGCATGAGTTTGAAAATCACATTTCATTGGTTCAGACTCTTGCCATTGAGAATTCACTATGAATATTCACATTTTTCATGGACAAAGGAAAGGTACTCCTCTTAGAAAACATACAAATAAAGATACTTATGTGTTTAAATGCTATTTGGAGCATTGGGATCACTAGACGAGGTCAATGAGCCATATCTAGAGACCGCAGAACATGACTTTTGCTGGACTCTATTCACATCAGACTGTAAGAAAACACCTATAAACCACCTGAACATCTCAGTAACTGCTCATTTCTGCTCTGGCAACCAGCAGCAGTTTGACTGATGTTTGTTCCTGTTCAGTAATTCTGGTTTGTTCACACAGACATTATTGGGCCACAGGTTGTTGGACTGCAGCCGCTCATGCGGTGTATTAACAATCATTTTCAATGTGTTCGCCGCTCCTCAGAGTCTGTAATTCTCACAGCGCCGACGCTTGTAATCTCGACACTGGAATCCAGCCCAATGATAAATATTGATCCATTATGAGCCCGCGACGCTGCCAAAACAATTAACGTTAGCAGTCGCACCTGTTACGTGCAATAGAAATGAATCTTTCTAATGAATATTAGGCAAATCCCACGGTTGGTACGGCGCAGATGAGAGTCCACGTCATGCCAGATGGAGAAACATGGCAGGTTTGCATTAGCTTGGCCTCCTGACATCACGGGTCCCGACCCGTTCTCAACCCATCTACAGTGTTTATTCAGTCCCGAAGCTCAAGATGCCTATGAAATAGACTGCTGTCGACTCAGAACATGTCCTCTGGAGGAGATTGAGTGAGTAAAATGGAAGTCACATCGATGCCTGGTCCTCAGGGCATCAATGGCACACGACGCCCACATGACAAAAATGGCTTTCAATAATAGAACACATTCTTAGAAAAAAAAGGCTCAGTGGGGTTCTATATGGAACCATATTCTTGACTTTAAAGAACCAACAAGATTCTGTATAAGGAGAAATTTCTTAAATGATCACATAATACTTTTCAATATTTTTTAAGTTTATAAGCTGTTTAATTTATAAAAAAAAAAAAATTAATTGAGCTGTAAAATTGTAACTGTAACTGTAAAACTGTAAAAAAAAAGTTTTATTTTAAGTAGAAATTTTTTTTTTTTTTGTGTCAAATCAACTAATGTTGTTCAGATAACATCATTTTGAGTTTCTGCTAATCTCTAAAACTCAAATTTTTAGTTTCAATGAACTCAACATTTTAAGGTAACCAGGTTAGTTAAACCAACAAATAATTTTTACAGTTAGGTGTATTCGCTTTTCATCAACTCACAAGCTCCAATTTGGGAAACCCTGACGTAATGTGATGCTTAATATGCTTCATTATGTTGCTAAAGAATGGAATATATTTTCTTTCTCTTGTATTTTTATATAAATAATCCTATTTTCTAATC
The DNA here is from genome assembly GCA_028476615.1 of Culter alburnus. Lineage (NCBI taxonomy): Eukaryota > Metazoa > Chordata > Actinopteri > Cypriniformes > Xenocyprididae > Culter > Culter alburnus. The sequence continues at coordinate 236,820 of JAOTNS010000602.1, read as the reverse complement.
TGTGCGCAAATGAGTTACATCAAAAGTAATAAAAAATTAGTCAGAAATGTGTAATCTACTAACTACAATTTTCACCATGTAATCGATTTGTTGGTTTAAAGGTGCCATCGAACGTTTTTTTACAAGATGTAATATAAGTCTAAGGTGTCCCCTGAATGTGTCTGTGAAGTTTCAGCTCAAAAATACCCCATAGATTTTTTGTAATTAATTTTTTTAACTGCCTATTTTGGGGCATCATTAACTATGCACCGATTCAGGCTGCGGCCCCTTTAATTCTCGTGCTCTCCGCCCACGGAGCTCGCGCTTGCCTTGAACAGCATAAACAAAGTTCACACAGCTAATATAACCCTCAAAATGGATCTTTACAAAGTGTTCGACATGCATGCTGCATGCATACATCGGATTATGTGAGTATTGTATTTATTTGGATGTTTACATTTGATTCTGAATTTGAGGCTGTGATCCGTGGCTAACAGCTAATACTACACTGAGATTTATACAAACTGCAAGTGTTTAAAAATGAAAATAGCGACGGCTCTTGTCTCCGTGAATACAGTAATAAACGATGGTAACTTTAACCACATTTAACAGTACATTAGCAACATGCTAACGAAACATTTAGAAAGACAATTTACAAATATCACTAAAAAATATCATGATATCATGGATCATGTCAGTTATTATCGCTCCATCTGCCATTTTTCGCTATTGTCCTTGCTTGCTGACCTAGTCTGATGATTCAGCTGTGCACAGATCCAGACGTTAATACTGGCTGCCCTTGTGTAATGCCTTGAACATGGGCTGGCATATGCAAATATGTGGGCGTACATATTAATGATCCCGACTGTTACGTAACAGTCGGGTATGTTGAGATTCGCCTGTTTTCCGGAGGTCTTTTAAACAAATGAGATTTACACAAGAAGGAGGAAACAATGGAGTTTGAGACTCACTGTATGTCATTTCCATGTACTGAACTCTTGTTATTTAACTATGCCAAGATAAATTCAATTTTTAATTCTAGGGCACCTTTAACACAAAGTAAGTAACTTGGTTGTCTTAATATTTTGAGTTCAATGAAAATTTAGTTAATACAAAGAAAGAGAACAAAATCTCTTTCTTTGTATTAACTCAAATGTTTAGTTTCAATGAACTCAAAATATACAGGCAACCAAGTTACTTACTAAGTTAACAATTTTTTTACAGTAATGGATTACAATTTGTAAGTAATCTAACAATGCTTATATAGTACACACACAACAACAACATCTGAAGGACAGATATGAGTTGAACTTCACTGAACTTCACTGTATAAAAAAAAAAAAAAATCCAATTTCCATTTTGTCACTCTATTTTAAAAGTTGAACTATTGAATGCAGAATAAGGAGCCGTTCACACAGAACACGTTTTTCCATTCCTATTCACTACTTTTCCATTGTATTTGTGTGTAAACGCGCTAGACGGACGACATGTATGACAGTTGCACTCGCGTCTTGCGTCTTTTGCAGCGTCTCACGCATGACACAGCGTTCTAAAAACACGGCGCTCAAGTTAAAATCAGTTCAACTTTTAAAAAAATTTTTTAAAAATGCATCTCGAGACCTTGTGTTTTTCCCCATTCCACTGCTCCGCATCTTGCATTCTGTGTGAAAGAGCCCTAAACTGGCATTACTCAAAAAAATGAATAAATTTTAATGCCATTTAGTATGGGCAACTTAAAATATTAACAGCTAGAACTTACAATGTCAAGTTTGGTGGTGAGGGTTCAAATAACAGGCTGCGGGGCTCTGATGATGCTCTTAAATAATCTGTGCTTTAGGTCAAAGCATGTTTTAATTATATTTAGCTGTAAAAGTTTAAAATGTTTAGAGTGATTAGTGTTCCCTTCAGTCAAGTTTACTCCATTTCTATGTTATATAATATATAACTTGTTTTGTTGTATAGACTATATAACCGTGGATCCAAGCATGCGATGCATGCGATAATGTGCAGAATTTCTTTTTGATTAATTGACTTTTTTTCTCTTGGCAGACTTGAGACTCTGACTGCAAGACGAGTGGCGGTTTCTCCGAGATGCCGTCAGCAACACCAGAGGCACAAGAACTTTGACATACCGCACAATGACACACCGTTAAGACAAAAAAGAGCTGCCGAACATCGAGCACGTAACTACAGGACGCTCGTACAGATCTGATGAATCAAGACTCTCATTATGTTGGAATATAATACACTGAGCTGCACGGAGCGCATACAGGCCCTAATTAGTGATGGATTAATATTCTTTACCTGCCTCATTCTCCAACGGCACAAAAGCACTGATCAGTGTATCATTTCAAAGCAATTATGAATGAGTTCAACTCTGAACCGAAGACCATGTAGCTCCATGTAAAATGCATTTACTGATTAAAATGTATTATGTATGATTAAGTTCACCATCATATCTGGTTTCAAAACTAAAATATAAATGCAATAAATGTCCATTTCCCAGTTTGTGACTTTATTGCATTTAGATTATTATTGTATAATCCATGCATATTTATTATTAAAAAAATATATTATTATTAAACATATTTATTAAACATATTTATTATTAAAAATATACAAATTTATCCTAAATGTATGTAAGCAAATAAGTAATAATTTGAGTGTTTACATCCTTTTGCATTAAGAGAAAATGGTGCAATCAAATTAAGTAGGCTACTGAGTTAGTGCACTATGTAGTAGCTACTAATCCCTGAGCGTGAGCTAATTTAAACCATACCATATGAATACTTGATGAACCGAGTGTTCAAACCGAAAGCAATGTCCTTTCTTTGCTATTAAATAAGTACAAATCTATTCAAACAGATGTAGGCTACATTTACATTTTAAACCTGAAATTAAAACTCTTTGGTGAGGACGGACTCCTCCATTTTTGACACAAATAGGCATCACATTTGCATTCAGCCATATCTTGTCCTGGTTTTGTTTTAGATAATGGAATACAAAAGCAATCAGTTCTGGAAAATGAGACGGCCGGAATTAAATAAAATGGAGCCTTTTAGGCAATCCACTGCAATTTCTGATGTGTTGACCAATTACGCCTCTCTCCTGTTCACCGTAATTCAAAGCAGCATTTGTAGCGTGGAGCTCTTAGAGCAATCTCAGCATTTCCACATGCTTAATTAGAGCAGATCTGTTATTCAGAATGAATGCGTCTATACTGTTTGTGTATGTGGATCACTGATAACACACACAAAAAACCACACAGCACTTCCTTTATAAAGTCTGCTAATGCAATAGACTGTATGCATCATTCTGCATAGAATAAGTGCAGTTACAGTACTTCAAGAATCTTTCTACCTGATCTAAGCAGTATAATTTCAGTGTATTTATTGGTTACCTATAATGTAAAGCTCATAAACACGTACTGTAAATGCATAAACAGAAGCATGAATTCACAATTGTTCTGAAATGTCAAAATGCAGTTTATTATGATATATTACCAACAATATTCGTCATGAATTGTGTTTGTCATGCTCCTGTACAGCACTTTGAACAGGATATTTAATGCAAAATAATAAAAAATTGGATGGTGGAAAAGTAACAGGTAGAATTTATGAATTTTTGAAAAAAAAAAGTCTTGCAGCATAATCTTGGTTAAAACAACCAGATTTAATGCAGTTTGCATAAATTATCACCGCCCACCCCCTGCATTTGAGCCCAAGGACTACATCCAGTCAGGTAAGTTTTGATAATATTACTTGGGTAAATATATTTGATCTATTGTATTAAAGTTTAACTAGAAAATACCGAAAAGTGTTATACAGTAGCTAGCTAGCCAGTAAATCAGATATGCTAAATGTAAGCTGCAGTTATCACTATTTCATTGACAATTTACGAAGCTAGCTTTCATGCGCTAGCTAGCTCAAGTTGTGATGCTCTTTCTTCTACCTTCTGCTAGCCAGTTTTCTGTTATCATACAGAATTATATATACTAGGTTACAGATTGTTTTAGCAAGTTTATATAAATTTTCCCAAATTTCCCATAAATTCTCAGAAATTCCCCAGATTAAGTTCGCATGGAAAGTTTCTGGAAATTTACCAAGATCATTAAAGGTGCCATCGAAGATTTTTTTACAAGATGTAATATAAGTCTAAGGTGTCCCCTGAATGTGTCTGTGAATTTTCAGCTCAAAATACCCCATAGATTTTTTTAAATTAATTTTTTTAACTGCCTATTTTGAGGCATAATTAGAAATGTGCCGATTCAGGCTGCGTCCCCTTTAATTGCTTGCGCTCTCCGCCCCCTCCCGAGCTCTCGACTCTATCATTGCATAAACAAAGTTCACACAGCTAATATAATCTGTGCACAGATCCAGACGTTAATACTGGCTGCCCTTGTCTAATGCCTTGAACATGAGCTGGCATATGCAAATATTGGGGTCATACATATTAATGATCCCGACTGTTACGTAACAGTCGGTGTTATGTTGAGATTCGCCTGTTCTTCGGAGGTCTTTTAAACAAATGAGATTTATATAAGAAGGAGGAAACAATGGAGTTTGAGACTCACTGTATGTCATTTCCATGTACTGAACTCTTGTTATTCAACTATGCCGAGGTAAATTCAATTTTCAATTCGATGGCACCTTTAATTTAAAGAAATTTCCAATTAATTCCCCGAAATTCCCCAGATTACGTTCCCATAGAAAGTTTCAGAATATTTATCAAAATCATTCATTTAAAGAAGTATCCAATTAATTCCCATGAATTCCCATAAATTCTCAAACATTCCCTAGATTAAGTTCCCATGGAAAGTTTCCGGAAAATTACCAAGATCATTAATTTAAAGAAGCCATATTATTCCTTTTTACAAATTGTTGGTTTTGTTTTCAGGCTCTATTAGAACAGGTTTTCATGCTTGAATGTTCAAAAACACATTATTTTCCTCATATTCTCCATTGTTGCAGCTCCTCTCTTCCCAGTCTGTCAGTAACGCTCTGTTTAGTTCCTGTCTCTATGAAGCCCCTCCTTCTGAAAAGCACAATTTGCTCTGATTGGTCGGCTGAAGCAATGTGTCGTGATTGGTGTATGGGGAAATGTCCCGTCCCTTACTATAACCGGCAGTTTCAACACACTACTAACTAACTCAACCAGACCCCGCCCCTTTATTCTGCATGTGAATTATTTAAATGAGGAATTTTGTGACGTGTTCGTTCCCGGAAGAAAACTCAAGACTACAACAGAGGTGTTTCAGAGAGTTCAGAAACACTGACACTGATATAGAGAATAACTTTGTGCTTTGGGACTTTTCATTTTTCTTTTTCATACTCAAACATCAAACATTACACACTAAAGAAAGATGAATATGGGGAACAAAGGATAATAGGACCCATTTAAAAAGGTAAATAGAATCAACTTGTAAATGAATTCTACAGGATACGTAGCCCAAAATATCAATGCATGCAAAATGTAAAAAAGACCTTCTAGTACAGACATTCTGGGAGATTTTCTAGCAAAAGGGAAAGATGCTTGCAGTGGTGTTGCGCTATAGTGTTCTGAAAATTCGCCCTCAGGTTCCTACACATGCTCCTAAACAATTTCTTGCCTCATGCAGTTGAGATGTGAGAGAAGAGCAGCTCTGCAACAAAAGCTCCTCATGATCGCCTCTGACTCATCTCAACAAATAAACACATGCCTCTGCGTAGATGACCACAGCGAACAGGAGATAGAAAAAACGACTGGTCCACCTGCACCTTATTTCGTCCGAAAACACCCACATGAAGCGAAAGAAGAGGTCACATGACCACAGTTCGTTTTTTCTTTATATGCCATTAGGGGCAGATGAATCTGACAGATTAAAGAAATTAATTGTACAGAATATACAGCTGCTAAGAGCTTCTTCCTCTTGACTACATCTTCATAAGCATTCGTAGTATCAACCCAGTACCTTTTAAACATGATTTTATTTCCCAGAGGATCGATTAAAACCCATGCACTCGACTCTCAGAAGTTGCGCTGCTATGTTATTAAATCAAGTGCTTAACAGTTTTGGATGCAAAATTCATCAGCTGGTCAGTGAGCAAACTGTGGGTGGCCTGTTTAACAAAGTTATGGTTTATGTGTAGCCTAAAGAAAAATACAATGTACAGACTTCACATGGGGCAAAATGCATTAACATGAACGCTATGCAAACATATTAGTTTTATATGATTTGAAAATGGCAGGGGGGAAGATGCATGGACATTCATTTGTGTTATACTATGGGGCTGCTGAATGCTTGAATCTGATTGGTTGACAAATGTTCTAAGGTCCGCAATTTTTTTCATGGCCATATGATGATGGCCTGCTCTCTGTCCCACTCAAATGTATGGAAGCTTGTTTCTGCCACTAAATAAAAAATAAAAAAGGTAATACTGACGTTTTTTTCTCAGAATCGCAAGATTTAAACTCACAATTGTGAGATATAAAGTCAGAATTGCGAGATATAAAGTCAGAATTGCGAGATATAAAGTCAGAATTGCGAGGCAGAATTGTGTGTCAGAATTGCAGTATAAAGTCAGAGTCAAATTGCGAGATATAAAGTCAGAATTGCGAGTTATAGTCAGAATTGCGAGATATAAGTCAGAATTGCATGATATAAAGTCAGAATTGCGATATAAAGTCAGAATTGCGAGATATAAAGTCAGAATTGCGAGATATAAAGTCAGAATTGCGAGATATAAAGTCAGAATGCGAGAATAAGTCAGAATTTATAAAGTCCGATATAAAGTCAGAATTGCGAGATATAAAGTCAGAATTGTTGCGTGATATAAAGTCAAATTGCGAGATATAAAGTCAAATTGCGAGATATCTCGAATTGCGAGAATAGTATTATAAGTCAGAATTGTGTGATATAAAGTCAGAATTGCGAGATATAAAGTCAGAATTGCGAGTTATAAAGTCAGAATTGTGTGATATAAAGTCAGAATTGCGAGATATAAAGTCAGAATTGCGAGATATAAAGTCAGAATTGTGTGATATAAGTCAGAATTGCGAGAATAAAGTCGAATTAATAAGTCAGAATTGTGTGATATAAAGTCAGAATGCGAGATATTTCAGAATTCGAGCAGAGATTTATAAAGTCAGAATTGCGATATAAGTCAGAATTGCGAGATATAAAGTCAGAATTGCGAGATATAAAGTCAGAATTGCGAGATATAAAGTCAGAATTGCGAGATATAAAGTCAGAATTGCGAGATATAAAGTCAGAATTGCAAGTTATAAACTCACAATTGCCTCTTATAAAGTTGCAATTCTGACTTTGTATCACGAAATTCTGAGTTTATATCTCACAACTGTTAACTAAGAAAAGTACCTTCTCTCAATAACCTTTTTTAATTTCATGGCAGAAACAAGCTTCCATACAAACACACGTACACACACTCGCACAAAAACGTGTTGTCAGTGCTGGCTGCTCTGTTGATTTTATCAGTAAAATAGTTTAGCAACTTAAGTTACTCAAGAGTGGCCACTTTACGACCACGGGTGTGCATTATTTTCTATTAATTCAACAACTCGTCGTCAATTATTCCTTACTTAATCCACATTCAACCATTTCAAATGGCTTAACCAGCTTGCCTTTTAACATCAGTTTAGTTCACGCATAACTGACAGTCATGATTTTAATTTACAATAATCAATACTAAAATTCGTCACTAGTAACTAACTTTTTGTTACTGCTTTGTTAGATGCTTGTAAAATAAAGTAAATAAAGCCTACTTCGTCCACCACTGCATACTGTAACATTAATGGGGTATTTTGAGCATTAGACTGCATTTGAACTGAAGCACAGTCCATCTAATGAAGAAGGGAAACACGGCCCTGTGTCTGTTTGATCAACCTGAGCCTGTTTAACATTCTCCAGGAGTGTTGCAGATATTCATGCGTGTACCGCAGTGAAAATGCAAATATTAAATTAATCTTCATTTTCACTCAGGCTTGTTAAGTTCACTCTTCCGTACAGAATCGTGCTGAAACACAACCACATCGGGATCTACAGTTCCTCTACGTTACACGAGGGTTTTTACATGTTAAAGCGATCATCTCTTGTATGATTTATTAACCAGGCTGTGCATTTAAATTCTGTGTGACTGTGAATGTAGAGGCCGTAATGAGAAAGATGTAACACAGCGCTAAAATAGAGCTGCTTTTGATGCTTCGTTGTTCATATCAAAGCATATTTTCTCCTTTTTGTGTTTAGGAAACCTCCATTATGTTGTCCATTACTTTTCAGGAAAGACAATGTTCTGAACACATCTGATGCAAATATAGACAGCAGTATCTCAAGGCTTAAAGCAAAATTAAAAATACTGCATGTTTATCTTATAGGCGTAATGTCTGCTGCATGACAATATAGTTTTACCCTTCAGTTTTTAACACCTTATAATGGGGTTTCATTTGTTAGCACTAGTAACTACATTAGTTAACATGAACAATATACCTCAAAAATATTTATTAATCTTAGGCTTAGCTAATATTAATCTTCTCAACATTTGTTTTCAGATGAAATGTAATCTGTTAACATTAGTTAATGCACTGTGAACTGGACATTTTTATAAGTAAAGTATAAAAGAAAAGTTATTTTTTAGCAAATTTATGTAACTATATATATTTGGCTATATAAATTTGTCTCTCTCTCTCTCTCTCTCTCTCTCTCTACATATATATATATATATATATATATATATATGTTTTGGTAATTTTGTTGTGTGTTTGTCATTTTTATTAGTTTTTTTTCTTAAATATGTCTATATAGTTATACTATACTATTATATACTATACTATTATTAAATAATAATATTATATATATATATATATATAATATAATATATATATCTATATATATAGATATAGATATATATTATATCTATATAAATTTGGCCTATATATATATATAATTATTATATATTTTATTTATTTATATTTCAGCTATGCCAAGGCAAAATTTCTCATTAAAACTTAAACTTAAAGTACTAAAATTACTAAAACTTAAATAATGTGTATATATATATAAACATATTTAAGGAAATAAATTAATAAAAATGACCAAAACACACAACAAAATTACTAAAATGTTAACTAAAATAAAAGTGAAAACAAAAAAAAAATATATATATATATAAAGATAAAATCTAATTCAAAATAGTAATGATACTAAAACTTATTTTATTTTAGCTATTTCAACATTTCTCATCATAAAGTACTAAAAGGGAAATAAAAATGTATAACTATAGACATATTTAAGAAAAAACTAATAAAAATGACAACACACAACAAAATTACCAAAACACTGAATTGACTAAAAGTGACAACAGAAAATATAAAATTAAAATTCAAAATATTAACAAAAAATATAATTAACACCGGTCACAAGTTAAAGTACAAAAATAAGAGTTTATATGAATTTTAACACTACACATTAATATTTGTTCAGCTTTAACAAACTGATGGAGAAAAATGATAATCTATGGTAATTGGCATGCTGCCGACGCAAGAATCTGAAGATCAGAAATCATGTCATGGGTCAATGACATGACCGGTCTTTTTTTTTTTGTCCAAAGGCCTTAATAATAATAAAAAACAAAGATATGACATCCAAAGTATGTAAGGTAGTACAACTAGATCTCTTTTATTGAATCCAGAAAGTTTAATTATATTTTGCTACATATAAAGTATTTTAAAGATTTTGAAGTGTCAAAAGGTCATTCGGTTTAACCGTCCAAAGGCCAATACAGCCATTTCATTTGTGATTAAAATATCTTAAAATGTATTTTTTATTCTTGCATGATTTTATAACATCACATATCAACATAGTGCAAAATGGTATTAAAATTATGTGTAGAAGTTGTTGCTTTGTTATGAGAAAGAAGGTCCGGAAAAATGAATTTCATTGATGTCATTCGGAGTAACCAATATAAAGGGACCATTTTTGATTAAGTCATGCGGTCAATATCATGTGACAGGATGTGACATCATTCAGATGTCTGCAAAGGATCACATGGTTGTGAAGCAAAGTAACCAACTCTCTTTTAACTATTGAAAAATTAATGTTTTCACTTGCTCATAACATCAGGTCATTCGGTACAACCGCTATAAACATGGAAAATGTTGTAATATTTTAAAACTTAAAAAGTTAAACCGATGACTTTTTTGTGACAATTTTGTCCATCTTGTAAAAAATGACAAAAGCAGCATTAATTGATTATAAAAACCACATAATCTCATTGTTAACACTTAATAAAACTTCAAAATTATTATATCTCCATATGTTTTTTTTTTTTTACTCTTTTAAAAACCTTATTTTTTAATGACCCATATGTTGAAGATTATCACAAAGCAAAGTTTTATAATGTCTATCTGAGCCGTTACAGCTGCAGAGCAGGAGAAACACTGCGCTTGTGAGAGATTGTACAGTACACCACACACACACACACACACACACACCACAGAGTCTTATCAGTGTTGGTTCACCTCCACGGCCAGCAGTATGTCAACCATTAAACTCCTGATATCAGTAGAACAGACATTCAGAGTCCAGAGCTGCATTGCCATCAACTGTTCAAAGCGAGTTTAACCTGAAGGAGAAGAAGTAAAATTATCCTTAAAACAGGCTTTAAGCGCCTTTTATCCTCTCAAAAAACCCACCATAAAGTTAGCATAAAGGCCATTTTATTACACGCTTTCAGTTTTACAACCCTCCTCTATCATTTTACTGGGCGCATCCACGATCGCTTTCCTTTCAAAGCTGTTGTTTGGTTTCCGGGCGTATCATTTTTGACCCCCTCTTATTATGGCCTCATCAAAAGTGTGCCAATCTATCAAAGAAAAGGTTAAATGATTGACTGGTTGAAGTGATAATTGCACGATTGCCTTCTTCCTCTCGCCAAGAAAGTGGCAGAATATATATCAGCGTGTTTGCGTGTGTTAAAATGTCAGATCGTAATCATCAGCCAAGTGGAATAATGATGAAGTGCTTGTGTCTTAATTGAAATTTCACCTCGTGAGTGGCGTGCCGGCTGTATTTTTAGTCCCTCTGCACTTCAGCTCTGCGTCGGCCCACACACTGCCCTGACAAGAGAGCGCTGCGTGTTTTTCTCCATATCCATCCCTAGAGTATGAGAGAGAGAAGAGAACAGTACACTACTCGCTCTACTTCAGCTCTGTCTGTACTGTGCGTAGTATGTGCTTTTTCTGTGTGCATGGATTATTTGGATGAACTACTGCAGTTGCCAAAATGAAAATCAGAAAATCTGTATCCCAAAATGCAATGCTCCCCACTTGATCTGTGTATATTGTGAAATGTATATTAATAGAAATGCACATCATTTCAATTAGACATCATTTGCACAACTAAACATGCAAAAATGTGTATTCATTCATATTGATGCTTTTTGTACTTATTTTATGTTCAGATAAAAACATGCAAAAAACAACATGCAACATAATGAGGTCTACTGTTGAACCCTCTGGTCAAAAATGACCGAAACATTTTTATGCTTCATTGAATGAGATGACACTTGTGACTTTTGTCGAATTAACTATGTGAACACACAAAAACATCATGGACAAACCTGTTCATTTTGTTACATTATGATGTTGTGTGTAACAAAACGTCCTCCGCTGTGTTCAGGTTTGACTGTAGTAAAATTCATGCAAAAACTGACACTTCAAATCAGCATTTCAAACAAAATAAATCTAAACCTTGACAAAAAGTAGTCTTTGAGAATGTCTAAGTATAAATCCAAATCCACAGCTTAAAACAAATAAGTATTTATGTCTAAAAACCACTAGAGAATTTATAAGCCACTTTATATAGAGCTATATAGGAATCTAGTGGTTACACCATGGCAATACATACGTTTTCTTTTTTTACTCCCACCAGATGGCACTAATCTGCCTCCAAAAATTGGATTTTAAATGCCTTGTCTCTATTTTACGGAAGAGGATTAGGGCCAAGCAATAATAAAAAAATAAAACCATCTCGAGATTAAAGTTGTTAAATTTCGAGAAAAAACTCGTTAAATTTTGAGAAAAAAAGTCTAAATAAAATGTTGAGAATAAACTCATTAAATTACGAGAATAAAGTCATTTAATTACGAGAAAAAAGTCGTTAAATTATGAGAATAAATTCGTAATTTAACGAATTTCTTCTTGTAATTTAACGACTTTTTTTCTCGTAATTTAATGAGTTTATTCTCAACATTTTATCTCGACTTTTTTCTTGAAATTTACGAGTTTTTTCTCGAATTTTACGAGTTTTTTCTTTTAACGATTTTTTCTCGTAATTTAATGAGTTTATTCTCAACATTTTTCTCGTTTTTCTCGAATTTAACGACTTTTTTCTCGAATTTAACAATTTTTTCTCGTAATTTAATGAGTTTATTCTCAACATTTTATCTCGACTTTTTTTCTCGAATTTAACGACTTTTTTCTCGAAATTTAACGAGTTTTTCTTGTAATTTAATGAGTTTATTCTCAACATTTTATCTCAACTTTTTTCTCGAAATTTTACGAGTTTTTCTCGAAATTTAACGAGTTTTTTCTCGTAATTTAATGAGTTTATTCTCAACATTTTATCTCGACTTTTTTCTCGAAATTTAACGACTTTTTTCTTGTAATTTAATGAGTTTATTCTCAACATTTTATCTCGACTTTTTTCTCGAAATTAACGACTTTTTTCTCGAAATTTAACGATTTTTTCTTGTAATTTAATGAGTTTATTCTCAACATTTATCTCGACTTTTTTCTCGAAATTTAACAACTTTAATCTCGAGATTGTTTTATTTTTTATTATTGCTTGGCCCTAATCCTCTTCCGTACTATTTTAACATGGAATACTGCTTGAAAAATAATTTAAAAATATATTATATAAAAAAAATGTGCATTATTTTCAATGGGCAAAAATAGCTAATAAAAACTGTAAAAATATTACACAGTATCATAAAATACCCTCAAAATTTTGAATAATAATCAAAAAATATTATTGAACAAAACCATATTACATTGGTTTTCCTGAAAAACAAAAAAAGTTACATTTCAAAGCTTCTGTCACTTTTGACCGTGAAGGAGCCAAGTGTGACCCCTAAGCAATCTAGTTTAGTTTATCTAGTAATATCTTAATTATATTTGGGGCCGTTTACACAACACCGTTTTCAATTAAAACTGAAAACTTTTCATGCGTTTTGTCTGTTACACAGCAACAGCATTTTGGCGGTATAAAAACTATACCATTATTATCTCTGTGTAAACTACAAAAACACAAATTTGTGAAAATGGTGACGTCATGCACATGCGTATTACACATAGGCATGTAGTTTCCTTACAAGGTGACATCCCCATATACTGGCCTGGCAGCAGAATACAGCGCTTTTTTTTTTTTCATGGATCATTTTGACAAATCTGTACGTGAAAAACGCAAAAGGAAAAACTTCAGTTTTTAGTACATTGTTGTCGAGTAAACACACCCTTAATTAAAGGTGCAGTAAGTGATTTCTGAAAGTGGATCTGACCGACAACCACAACACACTTGTAGCCAATCAGCAGTAGGGGGCGTGTCTACTCATGATGGGGGAGGAGAGAGAGTGAGCAAGAGGGAGATTTGAAGAAAGAGAGACATTACAAAAGAGAAATTTCAGATTTCAAATTTCAACAGTGTTTCTCAGAAATCGGTTACTGCACCTTTAAATGAAAAGTATCACACAAGAATGTTTTATAAGATTTTTCACTTCCAAAACCTGTACACGTAACAGTATTTCACTGTAAAAATATGCAGCCTTAGAATCTGGCAAGATATCCTAAAAGGCAGGATAATTATGATTTTTACCTTTTGGAAGCAGCAGCTCGGCAGGTTCAGGAACAGCGTGAGCGCGACAGGGTCACACACTCCCCCTTCATCACAGTCCCGCTTCAGTGAGCGATCGCTCCCCTCCTCCTCCTCAGTGATCACCACACACCGCTGCTCTCATCCGTTCATTATGGCCTCTGATTATGTTTCAGACTTATGAAATATTCCCCACAGTCAGAGGGATATATTTAACCTCAGGCGCTGCTCGACAGGCGCAGTTAATGCTCCATATTTAACCCACTTGTTGGATACGGAGAGAAACGTCTCATCCGTATTTCCTCGGAAAATAATCAGTTTCATCAGTATAAGGAGTCAGGATGCGAAACAATCCTCAACTTCTTCTGTATTATTTATTAGACTACAAGAATTGCAGTAAGACCGGAGGCTACAACGTGTTCAGTACAGTATTATGAAACATAACCGAGTTTGATGTGTAACAGAAAACAGGGTTTGTGAGAAACGCAATCAAAACAGGATGTTGTCTCACTGTGAACCTCCCGGAAGATTCCGCATAGCCTACGCAACACGAGTTCATACAGTAACATTAGATGTTAGACATCGAGCTGGGCCTGATGCCAAAGTGCACGCAGTGCTAGAACAAGATCATGTCTCTTCGACATACATTAGTGCCTCAAAACAAATGAGGAAAACTATACAATGCCACAAATACAACAAGCCTATTTAAAGGAATATTCCATGTTATTTCCAGTTTCATGTTGCCTGTAGTAGTCAGAACAAGTAGTAGTCAGTTGGTCAGAACAAAAGTGGCAGACATGTTACTTATTATATTTCCCAGTGAAAATTCTTATTTTGGTCATACTTCCAAGACTACAATCTGTGATTGCGAAGTACAGTATCCTCCGGTGCGGTGACTGACAGCAAACATTCTCCTCAAAAACATTACATTCATCCGCGCTGAGGAGCCGTGCCGACGCACAACCCACGTAAAGATGATAATTCCTCAAATAACTGCAGTTGCAGGTTTCGAACAGAGGTGGCGACAAAGAGGCAAAACCTACGGACTGCAGCTTTAATGTTCTGGCAAGGTTCTCTCAAAGTTATGAACAAACATTCTTCCAGTAATGTTAATATAATTTTCTTCTTATGTTATCAGGTCTTTAATAACGTTCTTGAAACATTAGCTGAAAAACATTATTCATATATCGTTTATGGAAGTTGTTTTTTTTTAAATGCTTTAGTTGGACGTTCCGATTTTTTCCAGAACATTCTGAGAATGTTCACTTAAAGCTGCAGTAGGGAGTTTTTATAAAATGTTGACTTAGCCTGAAAATTTGAACAAGCACAACTCACAGGTCACTCCCCCTTGCTCTCTGCTGCGCTACAGCCCTCCCTCCACAGCTCCTCCCCCATCACAACGGAGCCTGCCGTGAACGCGCAGGCTAGTAAGCAAGCAGGGCCACCGATGACGGCAGATACACAGTTATGGCACATTCACTGGTACGGACGAAACATCAACAATATGATTTACATTGACTATGGCCTGCCCATACTTTGACTACAAACTTGGTCCTCAAAACATTGCGCATTTTGCAATACATGTAATGTAACTATATGACGTTGCACTATTTCTATAAGTAATAAATAGCTAGTAAGATAATATAACGGTAACTATCGTTACAGTATGCAAGTAATTATTCTATCGATATGTAATGCTAAATAAGGTTTGCTAGTACATTATTTCAGCAACATGACAAGCCAGTGAATTAGTAGGTTTCAATAGTTGCTTTGCACAGTGCGTGACATTTTATCTGTATGTTATGCGGCTAGAGTTTTGACACTGAGTCAAAGGACCACCTGAAATCTACAAGAAACCATGCCATACATAATTTGTCAGGCCTGTTTTGAAATTATCTTAGTTGTGTAGTTCTTAAAAAATGAAACAAATCAAGCAGGGATACTTACTTGTCAAGCAGAAATGTGGCTAACTCTGCATCGGTTTTTAATCCTTTCAGGACACGTAGCTCCCTCCACCTCGGAAAAGCCGCTCCGATATTTACCCTCGTTTTATTTCGGGCTCTATCTAATTCTTTCTTTTTGGCTTTTTTATCATTGTCATCTGTCTTTTTCCGTTTACCCGTCTTTATTTTATGAGCAGGTGCCAGTCGAGGAATTGGCAGTTTGGATTGTTTGTCCGGCATAAGCAAAGCTGCGGCACACCGGTAATCTTGAATTTGAACGCCTGTACGCGCTCTGCATTAGAGGGGTGTGATCAGCGCACACGAGCTTGATTGACACTGCTAAGACACTCCTCCTGGCTCTGATTGGTTGTTTCTTACCGGGAGCGGTGTATTTCTGCAAATGGCAATAGGACCACTGGGAGGAGCCAGAGGAGCTTGATTTTTTCACAGATTATCTGTCTCATATTCTACTGTCAGGACATAATGACAGGTTTAACAAATATGTAAAAAATACATTTTTACAAAAGTTACCTACTGCAGCTTTAACCAAGAAAAAAACGTTTTAAACCATTTTTTAAAACTGGACGTTTTAAACATTCAGCAAACTTTCAGAAGTAACATTCTCATAACTTAATGTGAATGTAAGCAAAACGTTCTTAGAACATATTTTTGCACATATAACAGAGGTTTTATGTGCAAAAATCTACCCGGGTAACAAATTTAGGTTCTAAAAACATTTTCCAAACATTCCATTTTGGTTGTGGGAACATTGTTTTTATATCATTAAAATGTCCAGACATTTTTAAAGTTGTTATTAGGTTACAGAACCAGTGTTGAGGTAACGCATTACAAGTAATGCGAGTTACGTAATCAGATTACTTAATTCAAGTATCTAGTAAAGTAACGCATTACTTTTAAATTTACAACAAAATATGAGTCACTTTTTTCAAATAAGTAACACAAGTTACTTTGTTTTCCCATTTATGGACTGACAGCTCTCCTGTCCCCATGCTAAGAGAAATCACGAGTAAGTGCAGAAGCGTTGTGTGCGCTGTGTGAACATGATGGCTATTCTATACTAGTTCTAGACTAAATGTGAGCATACATTTACTAACTGCATATTATTCTTCTGTATTCCAGAATGGCAGCACAGCTGAAAGGCTTGTTTGTTTTAACTGCGCCCTCTACTGTACAGGAGTGAATTTGCACTTCCTTCAGCCTGAGGCTTATTCATTTCACTTTTGGTGTGAAAGGGCCTTAACATTTCCCAAAAATAGAACTTTTCTTGTTATAAAAAACAAACAAACAGCCGAGCCCAGATGAGAAAAAGTAACGTAATGCATTACTTTCCATATAAAGTAATGCAATTAGTTACTTTTTTAGGGGGTAACGCAATATTGTAATGCATTACTTTTAAAAGTAACTTTCCCCAACACTGCACAGAACTGCAACTTACAACATACTAACATTATTTTCACCCAACATATTTTAATAACGTTAAAATGTCCAGTCTATCATTATTTAAAAACATTTCTTACAATATTATCCTAAGTTTATTTTCACCAAAAATACACATTCTTTGAACTTTGAATTTATTTGTAATATTCTAAGAACATTAAAATGTCCAGATGGAAGAGCTTGTGTTTATGCATCACCAATGTAATGAATTTGCTCCAAATGCTGTAGCCAAAGTTTAAAGTAGCATATTAATCTTACTGTTTCTGCACTATGTATATTAAGTACGGTATGCAAATTGTCAGTAACAGTATGCATGAAAGAGTCAAGACCTACTACTAGCTACTACTGTACATGTGCCAAAATGTGCACATGCATTTAGAGACAAATGAAGCAAAGTTAACTTTTTAAGTTTTTTGATCAGACGTCTTTGCACACTTACCAACCGTAAGTATGGGTTTAGTTGACATGGTCTAAAATACCAACACACCACAAGTTGTATGTATTTATTACATTGCAAACAACCAGGAATATTGCTTTAGTGCAGCTGTTATTCCTTCAGCCGCATGTATTCATGCACATTTCAGTGGGAGGAAGAAAAAACACACGCATTTGAATCATAAAAGCAGATGTTCAAACACAGAGATATCAAAACAAACACACTCCGGCTTTGCATTTTCACTCAATTAACTCATAACCTGCTTCAACGACCGTACGACTAATTCAGAGACTGAAAACACATGACGAGTCAGTGTGTGTCTGTTACAGCATGTTGACTGCTCACGCAGGGAAGTGTGTTTGTTGCGGCAACCAACGCTAATTGAGAACGAGTGTGTGTGGCTCACTTCCTGCAGACTTTATGCAAGACTTGATGTATCAATAGAAAGGCCGTGTCTGTCTCTCTTACAGCACCGCATGTTCAACACCGCCCCACTGTGATTTCCTTTGTGAAGAGACGCTTCATTGTTTCATTTGGATCATTTGGCTCACTGTGTTTTATGTGAAGAGGTCGGCAGACATTTGAACCCGTCTGGATGATGAAACCGCCTGCAATCACATGCTTTTAAAAAAGCAATAGTCCTGATTCATTCAATCATCATTATTTTAGTCAGAACATTTTCACATGAAACGAGTCGTTCAGTGCCAGTGATGCTCTTGACTTTAATTGCAGTGGTGTCAGTAATTGAATTCAGGATGTGGAATACAAACGATATAAACAAACAATGATGATACGGTTCGTAATTATTACCAAAGTTGGTTAGTTAGTGTGCAAATAAGTCAGTAAGTATTACACAAAATAATATTAAAAAAAAATTTCTGTGTTCAATACTATACATCTCTGACATTCTGCAAATTCCCAAAGATAATCATTTCAAATCATCCCTCAGTTTAACAAAGAAACAAAAATCATGTTCGCAGTAATGCACTTACAAAAATAGATGGATGACTATGAGGAAAACACTGCGACATGAAAAATACGAATAAAATAAACATTATCTCCCGGTTTCACAGACAAGGCTTAAAGGTGCCATAGAATTAAAAACTGAATTTACCTTGGCATAGTCAAATAACAAGTTCAGTAGATGGAAATGACATACAGTGAGTCTCAAACTCCATTGTTTCCTCCTTCTTATATAAATCTCATTTGTTTAAAAGACCTCCGAAGAACAGGCGAATCTCAACATAACACCGACTGTTACGTAACAGTCGGGATCATTAATATGTATGACCCCAATATTTGCATATGCCAGCTCATGTTCAAGGCATTACACAAGGGCAGCCAGTATTAACGTCTGGATCTGTGCACAGCTGAATCATCAGACTAGGTAAGCAAGCAAGAACAACAGCGAAAAATGGCAGATGGAGCAATAATAACTGACATGATCCATGATAACATGATATTTTTAGTGATATTTGTAAATTGTCTTTCTAAATGTTTTGTTAGCATGTTGCTAATGTACTGTTAAATGTGGTTAAAGTTACCATCGTTTATTACTGTATTCACGGAGACAAGAGAGCCGTCGCTATTTTCATTTTTAAACACTTGCAGTCTGTATAATGCATAAACACAACTTCATTCTTTATAAATCTCTCCAACAGTGTAGCATTAGCCGTTAGCCACGGATCACAGCCTCAAATTCATTCAGAATCAAATGTAAACAATATAACAGTATACAATACTCACATAATCCAACAAATGCATGCCGCATGCATGACAAACACTTTGTAAAGATCCATTTGAGGGTTAAATTAGCTGTGTAAACTTTGTTTATGCACTGTTTAAGGCAAGCGCGAGCTCCAGGGGCGGAGAATGCGCGATTTAAAGGGACCGCAACCTGAATCGGCGCATTTCTAATTATGCCCCAAAATAGGCAGTTAAAAAAATTAATTTAAAAAAATCTATGAGGTATTTTGAGCTGCAACTTCACAGACACATTCAGGGGACACCTTAGACTTATATTACATCTTGTAAAAAAACATTCGATGGCACCTTTAAGTCTAAAATCCTAGACTAAAATGCATGTTTGAGCTGTTTTAACGGAAAGTAACTTGCACTGACATATATTAAAACATGTCAGTGCCATTGTTGTGTCAAGATCCACACCAGTAATGTTTTTTCTAGGGTATGTTTATAAAAGCTACTTAAATATCCTAATTGAAATAAGGCTTAATCCTGGCTTAGCCTAAGCCCTGTCTGTGAAACTGGCCCTATATGTGTTAAAGCAGAACTAAGTAACTTTTTTACCTTCATAAATAGTTTTCTAAGTCCTTACGGTGGTTAATTGACTTGTAGTGGTGTGTTTGAGGCGTGCACTAACCCCCTCTGGCACGTCTACGCCAGAAAACAGCACTTGCAAGTTGAGCTGCGACGACCCGACACAATCTCGCCTCGTGTTCACGTTCACGCGAGAGTGACAAAATGCTTTACGGTAATTCAAAAACAATGTATATATTATGACTTTATAAGACAATTTCGAAAATTACCCACCTCCATCGAGATTTCTTGAACTGTATTTGCAAAACTACTGAGCTGGTGAGCATTGTAGTCGTTGTAGTCCAGAGCTGCGCTTGGAGTATTTACGACAGTGTGATTCACTGAAGGAACCTGTAGGGGGAGCTTCGCAAATCTTACTGAGTTCCGCTTTAAATCTCATCTTAAAGCTGTGTTCACACTGCCAGCGAAATTATCCCAGTCATTTCAATGGAGATCTGGCGATTTCCGGTGTCATGAGAAATCGAGTCCCCCCCCCAGGCATCGGGTCTCCTTTAGGAATGCCTGATCAAAAGTTATCTTGATATCTTAATTATAACCTATTTCACTATTGTATGATGTTGATTACATTAAGTGCACAAACAACATGCTTGAAATATAAAATGAATGCCTATGTATGTATAATAAAACAAACTGGAAACACAACCATGCCTAAAAATGTATATTTTAGGATAAGGACTGTTGCAACATACTATGTTGTGTAAAAGTAATTTAATATTAATTGTACACAATAATAGCAATATAATATTACTATAATAAATGAATTGTCATGTTAAGTACACAAAAGCATCATTAATTTAAAACATGTAATTAGGAACTATATTGGAAGCCCCCCCCCCCCCCCCCAAAAAAAAACCTAATATAAGCTAAGCTAAGCTAGCAGGCTAATCGGGTATGCTATGCTAGTACATAAGCTACTAAAAACAGTAAGAACGAGAAATGCTTGATTTCACAACCAATAGTTTCAGTTATATACTAGTATATATGAACCATGTAATTTAAAAGACATTAATGGTCATTATAACACATTTTAAATTATATAAATCATAATGTGATTTTGCAGGAATTATAATCTGGTGATAAAAATACAACCCAATAAAAGTCAGTTGAACCACTGGGATCACTCTGGGTCCTAAAGGAGACCGGATCCCTGGGGGGACTCAATTTCTCACCACACCGGCGACAGTGACCATTGGCTACAGGATGTGGGTGTGTCCAGTGAAGTGACAAAGATGATTTATGCAAATGAAGAGTGACTTACGGGAGCGACAACCAATTGGAGTGAAGTCAGTGGAGCTCACGTGATCCGTCACTACATCCTGTAGTGGAGAGCGTCGTCGGTAAAATGGAGGAGAAGCTATTTGAAGCGGTCAGCAGGGTATGACGGATGCATGGTCAGGTCAATGCAAGTAATATATTTTATTGCAGGATTAACAGAGTTATATTACTACATGTAATTTTTATTGTAATTGTAAAATAAGTAAATTAAAGCGATCTGGTTGTTATATTTATGCCATGTGAGTTCAACGACGCTGCCAAAATGTCCCTTTACAACAAGATTTTGCAGTTTTGAGTATTGTAGCCAATCACAGGGATTTCTTTTGAAAATAATGACCAATCAGAGGTGTTCAAGTTACCAGTAGTGAGAATCTGCTCAGTATCTCTCAAAATGTTGAATGAGTTTATATTTAGCACTACTTTACTAAGTTCTGCACTCGCACAAATCCTCTCAGTATAACAAACAAAGCGGAGATGCAATGTAAATAAAAGATTCATTGTGCAGTTTTGACAGATTCGTTGATTAAAACGATAGTTTTTGCTGTACTGACTGACAGCTTCAGTGATTATAAAGGAAGCACTCTTTATTCACTGACTAATTTCATTCACAATTTGAAGAAAAGTTTTTGTTTTTCATGAGACTTTGTGATTTTTCCTACATACTTCAGTACAATTAAATGTTATAATAGTGATTGTTGGTCACTATTCTGCTGGCTATAGTGGTAATTTAATGTCTTTTTAGATTTTAAAATAAAAGTTTTTGTTTTCCATCAAGTGATAGTTGTCTTTCATCGTGCAACTTTTAGTTGTACAAATTCAGACAATCTTTGAAGGATGTACAAAAATGTTTTGGTCATCACATTAAAATATTTAAAAATGTATAATATTCAGATTTTTGAGCTTTGAAGTGCTGGAAAAGTTGTGTGAAGTACTTGAAAGTGGGACTGTGATGTCGAGGGGGTAAGATTGGATGACTTCATCAGTCTGCCATACTTTGTCTTTTGGTGAATTGATGAGACTGGCGGTCAACAACTTGTATATCTCTGTGTCCATTCGGTGGTACTTGCTGTGAACCCAGATGGACCGGTGCCATCACTGCAGATAAATAGCCGCGATGGCAAAGAGCACTTGCTGTTTCTCGTTTATCTTTAATAATAAGCATTTTAATGCAGCTTTCACTCCTATTGGTTGTTGCTTCCAAAAGTCACTTTTCATTTGCATAAAGTTAAACATATCTCACCTTTATCACATCGCAGAACACGCCCACATCCGGTGTAGTGACACTAGTAGGTCCTGCCCTTCAAGGGAGGACACGATTTGTCATGACACCGGAAATCTGCAGCTCTCTTCATTGAAATGAATGGGATTGTGTCGCTGACAGTGTGAACCGGGCTTTGAGGTGAGACTAGTGTGAAAATCACTTACTAATCTTCTCTGTTTTTACAAACTGAAGGAGTGATTTTTGTTTCTGTGATCAGCAGCGAGTCTCGGCTTTGGTCCGGAGAGCTTCATCTGTAATGAACCTTGAACTTTCATTTCCATGTAGTCACTGAGCAGACGGATATAATCCAAAGCCATTCAAAAATAAGGAACATCACATGCATTTCAAAGTGTTGAAGAAAGAACATCTGGGATGAAAACACAAAGTCTACCAAGAAAATTAAATTATGATAAAATGGATTTTCTGTCAATTCAATTCACATGTACAAAGATTAAGTATTTTGCATGATCTTTATAATATATCAGTATGAAAATCAGTGTTTTTTCTTAAGACTCAAATACATAAATTATATTTTGCTGTGTATTTTACAGCTATATTCAACTTTAGAGGATATTTAAAGTCAACATGAAACAGGATTCACAATCCATTTTCCTCAGGTAATGGCATATGTACAAAATATATTTCTGAATATACAAAAATAAATTGCTTGCAAGGTAAAAAAGTTGCAGTTCTGTACCAGAATAGCTATCACAGGTTTACAACCAGGGTTAATATTGTTATATATTTAAAAAAAGACAAACAAACATTTAATCTTTATAATAATATGCACTGATAAATAAATTGCAATAAGACCAAGAATGTGTATTAAAAAAAAAAAGAAAAAAAAAAAATAGTCAATTTTAATTTCATGCTGACTTTGGGCTTGTAAAACAAAGAAAATCAAATGCTCAGTTTTTCTCAATCATAAAACATCTTTCAACATTCATAAAATGTAAATAAATACCAAGTAGATATTACTAAAAACAGATTCTATGCATAAAACGTGCATTTAGCAGTAAAAGTGCGTTTGCGGATGCGTTCTCACTGTGTGATCTCAAATGAACCGTGAGTTTGACTGGTCAGCAGTCTGTCCTCTCTTGTTTCTTCATGCGCCGAGTCTCTTTGGCCTGTAATGATGACAGTGAAGCATATTAAAGAAGCCATGTTATGCCCTTTTGTTTTCAGACTCTATTAGAACAGGTTTTCATGCTTGAATGTTCAAAAATACATTATTTTCCTCATATCCTCATATTGTTGCAGCTCCTCTCCTCCCAGTCTGTCAGTAACGCTCTGTTTAGTTCCTGTCTCTATCACATGACACGTCATGTGTTTTAGTGAGATTAGGCTGGTTGGGAAGCGCCGCTCTGCACCATCCATCATTGGAAATGCAATGTGACGTTCAGCGTTTCCTCTGGTGATTGTAGTGGATGCAGTGGATGGAAAATCAACTCATTTATGCGCTGCATTTAAATCAGCAAATAAAACAATCCACCAGCAGACATGAGAACATTTGCAATGTGAAACATGTCAAAGAAATAGTTCATGCATTGCAAAAAAAATATTTTATCAGCTAGTATTTTTGTCTTGTTTCCCAGTACAAATATCTAAACATTCTTAATTTAAAAAAACATTTCATGGAGAAAATTACAAGTTTTCTACTCTAAAAAAATGCTGGGTTAAAAACAACACAAGTTGGGTTGAAAATGGACAAACCCAGCAGTTGGGTTAAATGTTTGCCAAACCTTCTGGGCAGTTTTATTTAACCCAACTATTGTTTAAAATTGACTGTATTGCTTGCTTAAAATGAACCCAAAGTATGTTGGAAATTAACATTTATTAATATGTTTAATAAATGAACATTGAATAATAATAAAACAAACATTTATTAAATTGCTTATTAATAAATGTTCACCTTTTGATTATTATTGTTTCTTCTTGTAATTGTGTGTCAAATTTTTAATTTCCAACCTATATTAGGTTCATATTAAGCCAGGCATATACATTTAACCCAATCGCTGTGTTTGTCCATTTTCAACCCAACTTGGGTTGTTTTTAACCCAGCATTTATTAGAGTGTATGCTTAAAACTATAAAAATATCTACCAATGGAGTCAGAAAAATCTTGAATTAAGTTTAGTTCTCTGACCCCATTGGTGGATATTTTTTTCTATTTTAATCATAAACTCACTTTATTTTGGTACATTTTTCTAGAAAACAAGTCTTAATATCTTACATGATTTTGCTTCTCAAGTAAACGTATCTTGATTTAAGATTGTTTTGATATTTCTACTGGAAAACAAGACAAAAGTACATTTTTTTGCAGTGTGCAAAAATTAAAATTCCACCATTTCACTGGAAAAATGCTTTTCTTATTTAGTATTTTTGCCTTGTTTCCAGTCTAAAAATTCTTAAATCCAGATGCTTTTACTAGATAAGTAAAATGACACAAGCAGATCTGGCAGATAATTTTTCTTGTTTTAAGCAAAAAAAATGTAAGAATTTTTAGATATTTGGACTGGAAACAAGACAAAAATACTAAGTAACAAAAGCATTTTTTGCAGTGTTGTTGCTCCAAACCTGTAGGACTTTCTTCAGTAAAACCTAAAAGGAGAAATTTTAGGTTATTTTGTCCTTTTGGATCTTGACAGAACTTAGTGAACTCTCAGAACAAAGAAAGTCAAATGGGTTTAGAAGGCATGACGGAGAGAAGTTTCACTTTTGTGATCCAAAATTCAGTATTCCATCTATATTTTTTACACTGTTGTTTATAGTATGTACACGCACTGACATCTCCAGATGATTGCAAGCAGAACAAACAGAGAACCCATGAGGAACGACTTGACTTCCTCACACCGCGTCTGTCTGCTCAGTAGTCTGTGAACGTGTGGAGGAGGAGCAATAATTCACAGAAATGATGGAATGGACATCCATACGGGGAGAAATGAAAGAATCATGGGAAAGGGGAGGCGCTCTAAAATTGATTTGTGAGAGGAAAGTCCTACCTTGGCATTGTGATTTTGCATAGCAGGAGTTCAACAGCTAAATAGAAGAGCAAAATAAAATTCATGGTGAGTGATGATTATATCCACATGACAGTTTCATGCATCATCAAATGCGTCATTCCTGCCATGCATTATGTTTTCATGCCACACCATCATATATCTTTAAAAAAAAATCCATCCAATATTTTAAGAATGAAACCATATTAGCAATTTAATAGGATGTAATTAATTTAGAAATATTCCTAATGCTTCTTTTTTCTTGCCTCTTGGCTTCTGTTTGATCAAATCATCATGTCAACAAATTAAAAATACGAAAGAGAACTCTGAGCGCTTCTGAACGTCTGTTACACCTTTATATAGAAATACAGCCTTAATTACAGAAGCACATTCATTATGTAGAGATTACAGAGTTCAAATGTCACTGCACAGCAGGAATGACCCAAACATTGAGGTGCCGGTGGTGAAATACCTCCTCGTTGTGTTTCTCCAGCCTCTCCAGCTGTTCACGCTGAGCTGCCTGGAGTTGCTCGCTCTCTTTGGACTGTTTCATGGCGAGCTGTCAATCAACGCCCATGTTAATTTGCATAATTAGAAACATGCATTTGAAAAAACAAACAAAAAAAACATCTGAAATAAGATTAGAAACCTTACCCTCTCTTTCTTTCTGTAAGAAACTTCCTTGTGTTCGTGCTGTTGAGCTCTCGAACTCTCCTGCAGAAACACCACCCATCAGTTGAGTAGATTATTGCTTATAACTTTTTACCAGTAGGTGGCGCTGACTTAAAATTTTGTGCATGCCCTAAGTGGATGATGACAATGATAATTCTCAAGTTTCACTACAATATACCAAAGCGTTCCCAAAAAACAGAGTTAATTTCGTTGACGAATAATTTTCGTAACATTTTTCACTGACGAAAACGAGACGATAACTAAATGAGTTTTGAATGACAAAAACTATAATGAAAATCTATTGACATTTTCTTCAAAGAATAAAAATGAGACGGAAATGTTTAGTAAAACCTAAAAAGGAGAAATTTTAGGTTATTTTGTCCTTTTGGATCTTGACAAGAAAAGTAGATTATTGCTTATAACTTTGACCAGTAGGTGGCGCTGGCTTAAAATTTTGTGCATGCCCTAAGTGGATGATGACAATGATAATTCTCAAGTTTCACTACAATATACCAAAGCGTTCCCAAAAAACAGAGTTAATTTCGTTGACGAATAATTTTCGTAACATTTTTCACTGACGAAAACGAGACGATAACTAAATGAGTTTTGAATGACAAAAACTATAATGAAAATCTATTGACATTTTCTTCAAAGAATAAAAATGAGACGGAAATGTTTAGTAAAACCTAAAAAGGAGAAATTTTAGGTTATTTTGTCCTTTTGGATCTTGACAAGAAAAGTAGATTATTGCTTATAAC
This sequence comes from Culter alburnus, assembly GCA_028476615.1. NCBI lineage: Eukaryota > Metazoa > Chordata > Actinopteri > Cypriniformes > Xenocyprididae > Culter > Culter alburnus. The sequence continues at coordinate 209,842 of JAOTNS010000602.1, read as the reverse complement.
CTTTGACCAGTAGGTGGCGCTGGCTTAAAATTTTGTGCATGCCCTAAGTGGATGATGACAATGATAATTCTCAAGTTTCACTACAATATACCAAAGCGTTCCCAAAAAACAGAGTTAATTTCGTTGACGAATAATTTTCATAACATTTTTCACTGACGAAATCGAGACGATAACTAAATGAGTTTTGAATGACAAAAACTATGATGAAAATCTATTGACATTTTCTTCAACGAATAAAAATGAGACGGAAATGTTAGGGAGGTATGATTTGGGAAGAGATCCAGTCATGTCCTGTGTTGTAGATGCGTACATTTGAACTGTAACATAAGACATAAGCTGGCATACACTTGTTACATGGCTCATAAAACGTTAAAAAAAATCTGGGAGAAAGAAGAGCAGACATATAAATCTGAAAAAGCGTGACGACACAAAAGAGAGCTCTATTCGGTGTGGTTTTCTGTACGCACACAACAGAAGCGTGCAGCCGCGCTCGAGTACTGAATTTCACGTCTGAATGGACAAATACACACAACATGATGTCAAAATGTCCATTTTGGAGAGTATTCATGTTGTGAGAATATTGCATGTGTCAGAGCCATTGTTTTGTCTCAAGATGCACACCAGTAATGTTTTTTTCTAAGGTACATTTATAAAAGCTCCTTAAAAACCCTAATTGAACTAAGGCCTAGGCTAAACCCTGTCTGTGAAACCAGGCCCATATGTTCTTCTTCAGGAGAAGTGGTTTTATTTCAATTTTAAGATAATGTATTATATGTCACAGCAGTTATGTGTCTGTCTTGCATGTTTAAATTTTAATATCATTCATATTAACAGGTTAATAGATGTTTTCTCCAGGAGTAGCCTATATAATGCATTTGGAAATTAATGCATTACAGATTTCGTCGACTAAAATCGTCAACTAAAACTAGACTAAACCTAAAACAATTCAGATGACTAAAACTAAATGGCATTTTAGTCAAAAGACTATGACTAATACTAAATCAAAATTTGCTGTCAAAATTAACACTGCCCAAAACACACCCTCAGTTCCTCTTTTACGTTTTGCAATTTATTAGTGTGTTCAAGTCAAAATGTTATGAAAATCAAGTTTGGTCTGAAGATTGATGAAAGAGGCAATTGTTTTTGAAGTTTTGTAGAAAAAAAACTGTCTATAAAGAGGTTCAAAATGATGCAAAAGCATATATGGTTTCCTCCAATTGTTATTTTGAGGTTTTGACCAACACCTTTCGGGATAGTGCCAATAAAAGTTTCATCTCATTACATTGAAGCATTGTGTAGATGGGGTTTATTTTCCTGAATGACGTAGGCTACTTACTGTATGGTCAAATTTGGGGAGAATAACAAGAAAGTCTGGTGGAAACTAGTGCACTGAACTGAGCATCATCCATGCAATCAGAGAAGAACAGAATAATACTTCTAGATGGTGTTTCACCCTTAAAAAAGAACAAATTATATGGATGAAATTGCTCAAGATGGTTCTGTTTGGTCATTACACTGTAATAGCAATGTCTCAGAATACAAGCAAAGCACAAAGAAACGACGTAATGCTGCTCGCATGAGCTTTAAAGGGAATTGCTGCTGAGCAGTTATTATTACCGTTCCCTCTCAGCCTTGTTCTTTATGCTTTTGTCTTGACTGATGGCTTTGCTGCTCTCCATCGAGGTCTTTGCTTGGTTGGTTCGCAGCTCTTTACTCTGTCTGTAAGAGGAGGAGGAAAATAATTCAATCGGTTTTTATGACAAACATCGGTTTGCTCTTTGATGTTAAAAGTAGGGATGTATTTATACACTGTGCATCAGTAGAGATTTTCTTTTTTAAAAAAAGTGTCCCATACAAGTTTTGCACTTTGACTCTAAGTATTTTGTTATGAATCACATGTTTATTAAATATATAAACTATTTTTATTTTATTTCCAGCAAAAATAACTAATTTGTGAGACTTATTGCAATATAAAAGGATATAAACTGGTGTGATAATATCTTGTTTGCACTGTGCAACAAAAGTATTTGCTGTTATAATAATAAACGCTTGATAACTATGTGGAGTTAATGTAAAATATACAATAAGAACACAGAGAACAAAACAGCAGCTGCAAGAAAAGATACACACACGCACACACACGTCATATGGAACAAAAGCCCATAAGAAACACACACAAGGGAGAATTCAGTGAGAATGAATTGCACCTGCTGATAGCGCTGTTTAGCAAGCACAGACTGCATTGTTTCAGCACCCGATTCACTAAAGGAATTATGCAAATCAGGTAATGCCTCAAACACGCCCACAAAATTAGAGCTGTTCACAATTGGCATGGAGCAATTCCCCGGCGCACAGGCCGGATCCGAGCGGCCGTTTGTGGAGGATGCAGCAGACGACATTACCGGGATTGCAAATGCTTGACTTCACACTTGGATATATGCCCGGTTATATCCATCATTTAATGAATTACTGCTGACATGATCAATAGAAACTGTACACACACGTTAATTGCAATTAGAAGGCACACAGTGATGTCCTTTGTGAATCCAGAAGGCACTGTTTGCATAGAAAGGAAGCAAGTTTGCCCAGAAAATAATGACACTGACTTCATTAGTATCAAATAATGTCCTCATATAATCTTTTTGTTTACAACTTATATAATTTAAATATATTAATAAATATATACACTACCGGTCAAAAGTTTTTGAATGGTAAGTTTTTTTTAAAGAAGTCTCTTCTGCTCAACAAACATTTATTATTATCATTATCATATAGAAAACAGTGATATTAAATTGTAAAAGTATTTCACAATATTACTGTTTTTACTGTATTTTGGATCAAACATATGAAGCCTTGGTGAGCAGAAGAGACTTCTTTCAAAACATTAAAAAGATTATTTGGAAAATGTTTACACATGATCATACTATTTTAGGCTTTTCGCTTCAAAGTAGCACATTTGATTCAATGTTACTTGCAGATTGTATTATTTGTGAAATTTACTTGCAATTTTTAATTGAAAACAGTTTCTACACCATTTGTGTGTGTGTGTGTGTGTGTGTGTGTGATAGCATATATGCCTAGTTAAATTATATTGTAGGAGGCATTTAAAGATGCAGAGTTTTGAGCTAAATATTACATTATTATTTTAATAATATTGTAATAATAATTCATTTCGTTTATGGGTGCCTTTCAAGACTCTCAAGGACAGCTAACAAATAATAAGATACATAAACAATAAATGAAAGAAAAATATCAATACACAATAACACAAAACTATATCACTCAATAAGCTTATCTAAAAAATGAGTTTTAAGACGTGATTTAAAAATTTAAAGACTACAACTACTATGTATGTCTATTATTATTATTATTATTTATTATTATAAATCAATATATTATATAAAACAAAATATATTGTAAATATAAAATATACTTATTTTGGTAAAAATATAAATATTAAAATATTTTATGATTAAATATAAAAAGGAAATATAGTCACTTTTCATGTTGACTCAATTAGCTGCATGCCACAAAATTTCCCAACACGTCAGAAACGGAGTGATTCATTAAAGCAGAAAGTTTAAAGACATGAAAATCTTTGTAGAGAGATCCAAGTTCTCCAGCGATGCAGGTCATTGTCCTGAGGCCAGCGATGAAGAGGGAACAGACTTCACGGACACTATACTAGCTTTCATCTACATTCAGTCGAACTCAAAGTTTGGTGTTTTCTTCAGAACAGAGCTCTCGCTCACCTCTCATGGACGAGCGTGAGATGATGTGTTTGCTGCTCCTGCTCCATGAGCATCAGCTTTCGGAGCTGCTCACACTGCTGGATCACGTGCTGCTCCCTCACATTCTGTTCCTCAGCCGACTGGCATCTGATCATCTCAGCCCATTCTGACGCGTGAGCCGCAACCACGTCCTTCACCTGCCGTACAGGGACAAAACACTTTGTTTTAATATTCAAATTGCCAAAACAAGAAGCTGGAAATTGAATGAATACAGTCTTAATTTGCCTTTCGATGTCTCTGCTCATTTCAAAGCTGTAACTTTCACTGAGGATGAACACATAATGAGTGTGTTATACTTCACAATGTTCTGGCTTTGTTTTACAAAGTTCATAGCGTGAGATGTAACTATTTTAAAGGATATTCTTCAAATTTTTGTATAAATATTGCCATATAGTATGTAATTTTAATCTCTAACTAATTGAGAGACTGACGAGTACTTTTTTTAAAAAAAAAATCACTGCATAATCATTTAAAGAGAACTTGAAATTAAATTTCACCTTCATTTACTTTTTAAAACAAATGTCCATCAAAACAACCAACCAACAGCCATCCATCCATCCATCCATCCATCATCCATCCACCATCCATCAACCACCATCCAACCAACATCCACCATCACCAACCAACCACCACCAATCCCATCCATCATCCATCCATCATCTATCCATCTGACCAAAACCACCAACCACCATCCACCTATCATCCATCCACCAATCCATCTAACCATCCATCCAACCAACATCCATCCATCCATCAACCAACCAACCATCTATTCATCCATTCGAACGACCATCCATCCATCCACTGATCCATCCACCAACCCCACCCCACCCCATCAATCCATCCAACCAACCAACCAACCATCTATTCATCCACGAATCCATCCATCCATTCAACATCCAACCAACCATCCATCATCCATCTGCCAACAAACCAACCAACCACCAATCCATCTACAATCCATCCACCAATCCATCTAACCATCCTCCAACAACATTCATCCATCAACCAACCATCTATTCATCCATTCGAACGACATCCATCCATCCACTGATCCATCCATCCATCACCCACCAACCACCATCCACCATCCATCCTCCATCCAACCAACCAACCAACCATCTATTCATCCATTCGAATCCATCCATCCATCCATCCATCCATCCATCCATCCATCCATCATCCATCCATCCATCCCCAACCAACCAACCAATCCATCTACCACCAACCATCCATCCACCCCATCCATCCATCTAACATCCATCCAACCAACATCCATCCATCCAACCAACCAACCATCTATTCATCCATTCGAACGACCATCCATCCATCCACTGATCCATCCATCCATCCATCCATCCATCCATCCATCCATCCAACCAACCATCCACCAATCCATCACCATCCACCATCCATCCAATCCATCTGACCAACCACCACCACCCAACCTCCATCACCATCCAATCCATCCAACCATCCACCATCCAATCATCCATTCGAACGACCATCCCCCTCCATCCATCCATCCAACCAACCAACCATCCATCCATCCCATCCATCCATCCACCCATCCATCCACCACCATCCATCCGACCAACCATCCCATCCATCCATCCCATCCATCCATCCATCATACTAATTGGAGAGTATTTGGACACTAATGTCACACATAAAATGCCTGAATGTCATTGCATTAGATAACTGATTTGACAGGTTTTAATTAAAGTGACTAGAAATACTCTGAGTGGATCCAGTCAGCACTGTTGTTTGTGGTTAGTAGATCAATGTGATTCTCTACACCTGTGTGAATTTCGGCAGAACTGACTTTATACATCCACTAAAAATCACAAAAACACTAGCTGATTCAGACACTTTAACACCCGCAAACATCATCAAGAAAATTTACATTCATAAATGTGCCTGAATGAACAATGTGTAAATTGAAAACCTGAAACTTTGATGTTGAATAATCAACCACTTGGCAACCCGACTATATACAGCATGAAGAGAAAAGTTCATCTGAGTGTAATGAAATAATATCACATTCACCTCACTTTCTTGCAGCTTTTTTCGAGTTGCTTCTCCAGTGCTTGTTTCTCTTTATCATGTTGAGCAACAATCCTGTCCACTTGAGCGCAGTGGGAACTCTGCAGTGCCGCGTGTGCCTGAAATAGGAAGCAAGATTGTTTTCTCTTCTGTCTTTGTATCCGCGCTGTCAGTTCTCCTGCCCTACAGGCTTCAGTGTCTGTGACACTCCGGCAAACTGTTCATAATCAATTCAATAATCTCAAGGAAACAAAAGCCTTCGGTCACCTTCGCCTGCTTCTTCTTCAAAGCGTTCATTTCCTTCTGCTGCTTCTTGACTAGTTTCAAGTAGGTCTGAGGAAAGGTTGTAAAAACACGAATGCAGCACTTTTCATATTTCACATTTCAGCAATGCAAATCAAATGCTTTATTCTGTTATTTTTATGTTTATTCTGTTAGGTTGTTACCTTTGTTTGCTTTAAGTCATCGATGGTCAGTTGAGGTGTGAGCACTGATGTATCTAGAGGTTCACAAAACGACATATATTACATACAACTCAACTGATTGTGAGAAGGTTTGTGCAATATTTTAAGACGGATACATAATGTATGATTTTTGCCACAATTTTGCTTTTGGGCATTTCAGAAATCGCTGTAGGACAGTCTTGGATTGCTTTTTGATGTCAGTGTCAAAGTCTTTAATCTGCCTGAGCTTTACCCAAGATCTCACTGGAGCCATATCTCAATCTGACAAGCAACACAGACAAAAAAACACACACACACACACACACACACACACACACACACACACACACACAACACACAGTCTACATGCTGAAACAAGCAAATTATTTGAAATGTATGTAGATTAAAGGGGTCATCACATGGATTTTCTCATTTTAATATGTTCCTTGAGTTCAATAAAACAAATATAATATATTATATATATATATATCTATATATATATATATATATAAGATATATATATACGTTGAGAGGCAGGTATACTCTTATTATTAAATCGACCGAATTAGTGATTGCTATCAGGATATGAGGGAAATTCAACCAGTATGACAAAAAATTTTCTGTAGAGAATCATTTATTGCACCTTTAAAAGGGACATATGTAACTTTATTTGTTCAGAATTAAAAGGTTAGTTCCCCAAAAATGAAAATTATGTCATTAATGACTCACCCCATGTTGTTCCAAACCCGTAAGACCTCCGTTCATCTTCGGAACACAGTTTTAAGATATTTTTAATTTAGTCCGAGAGCTTTCTGTCCTCCACTGAAATGTTGTACGGTAGACTGTCCATGTCCAGAAAGGTAATAAAAACATCATCAAAGTAGTCCATGTGACATCAGTGGGTTAGTTAGAAGTTTTTGAAGCATCGAAAATACATTTTGGGTCCCAAAATAACAAAAACTACGACTTTATTCAGCATTGTCTTCTCTTCCAATCCTTTCCATTGAATTGATTCCATTGACTGATCCATTGAATTGATTCCATGAATTGATTTTTCATCTGTCAGCGTTGGTAATGCACTTTTACGTCGCCCGTGGTTGTTTTTGGCGATTAGGACATCCGCGACATGCACACTTACGCACCATTTTAAAAAATAGCAATACCAAAATACAAACAATGTAAATAGCTTGAATACAGCGTGCGTCTCCCTCAGACTGTAAACGAAGCTCGGGCGCACCGGATAACACATCAGCAGCGTCTTACGCAGCGTCACTGCGGAGTCGTGAACCACACTCCGGAGCAGAAGGGGCGGTAATGCACCATAAGCTGAATGCCAACCGCGCGGTAAAACAGAAGAAGAAGAAGCGGAGTTTGAACGCGGATTGACAACAGACCCGGAAGAGAAGACAATGCTGAATAAAGTCGTATTTTTTGTTTATTTTTGGACCAAAATATTTTCGATGCTTCAAAACTTCTAACTAACCCACTGATGTCACATGGACTACTTTGATGATGTTTTTTATTACCTTTCTGGACATGGACAGTATACCGTACATACATTTTCAATGGAGGGACAGAAAGCTCTCGGACTAAATCTAAAATATCTTAAACTGTGTTCCGAAGATGAACGGAGGTCTTACGGGTTTGGAACGACATGAGAGTGAGTCATTAATGACATCATTTTCATTTTTGGATGAACTAACCCTTTAACAAAATTTAAATAAGGAGGCTTTTACTCGTATATAAACATTGATCAGCGAACATAAACAGCAGTTCATCCAAACCTGAATGATGTGCGAGAACAAACCTCTTCTGGAAGCTCAAACACACAATCTCTTTATGAACATTTTGAAGCGTCAAAGTTACAGTTGTGTATGGAGGGTCAGAGAGCTCTCAGATTTCATCAAAAATATCTTAATTTGTGTTCTCAAGATTAATCGAAAGTCTTATGGGTTTGGAATGAAATGAGGGTGAGTAATTAATGACAGAAATTTCATTTTTGGGTGAACTAACCCTTTAAGCGACTGCACGCCAGTGGGCGGGGCCTATGGGGCGATGATATATAGCTATTCGTCAATGTCTTGCTCTGGAGGCAGTCATATTAAAATATATATTTGTCACAGATCCCACAATATCAAAACAAGCTGTTTTAGGAGCTTGATTAAATACATTTTTATATAATGAGGAGGACGTGTATGTCAAAAAATCAAGGTAAATTTGAAAAATTTTGCAATATACATAAATAATTGCTGCTTGTTGTGTTCCTCATTTACAAATTGCTTTGAATTAAAATGTTTGCTAAATTAAAAAAATGTAAATGTAAATATATAGTGGCATCAAAAAGTATTTGTACATATATGCTAGACTTGTGCCGATATTCGGTAATGCGATATCGCGATAATGAATATGCACGATTGTTATCGTGGGCATTTCAAAATACCGTAAATAATAATTTATTACCAATTATTAAAATTTTTATAATGCATTTAAGAATACTTTCCCCATCAACCGTATAAAATGCACAACACCGCTGTATTCTGCGTCAAAAGAACACGCGCTCAGATGTAAACAAGCCCAACATGCATGAGAAGCACATGACGGAACGAGTGAAGGAGATGCGCTGAATGAAAGTGCGCGTTCACTCTCTGACAGCAGAGGGCGCTGATGGAACAGCAGAAATGCAGCGGTTACCCCGGAAACCCCGCAAACAAAGCTGCTGCACAGGTGAAGTTTTTAAAATGCCTCAAACATATATTTTAATCTGGACTACAACATGCCCTAATGATTAGAAATGTTCTGATTATTTGTTATTGTTCAGTAAAACTTTGAGACATACGGCTTCATTAGTTAACATGTTAATTCATTATTACCAAACTGACAATGAAAAATACTTATAAAGCATTAATTATTCTTAGTTAATGTTAATTTCTTAGTTACTGTTTAATATTTAATGGACCTGAGATAAAACTAACAATGATCAGTTGTGTTTCTTAACTAACATTAACAAAAAAATAATACTTTCTGTAACAAATGTAGCTATTGCTCAATCTTAGTTAATGCATTAAATAATGAGACCTTATTGTAAAGTGTTTCCTGTTGTTCTTTATAGCCTAATTCTTTTGCACTTTAATCTGTTTGAAAATATTTTTTTGTGTATTGTGTTATTGTATTAAATCATTATTTATGCGGTCATTAGAGCTCTTATGCGATTCTTTTGTCTTCTCAGGTGTAAATGACCCATTATTCATGATGATTCACGCCTCCACGCATACTGTGTTTCTTGACAAAAAGTGTCTTACAAAAACTAAATCAATATATTGTTTTATATGAAAGAGTAGGAAGGATAATTTTTACATAATTTTGAAGCAAAAACTCTAGTCTATAATCTCCAATACCCAGAAGTCTTGTGAACACAGATTTAATATACTTTTTTTGGCCTTATTTCAGTGACTTAAGTTTTTTGTTTTTTCAATAACCACGCATAAACGTTATTCCTTCAAAAATACAAACATGTACATACATGTTCCTCACATATTATGTAGCCTAGTTTGTGCTGAATACAGTGTAATGACACTTTGCCATTTATATGTTTATGAACAACTGAAAAAAGCACAAATGTCAGGGCATGTCAAAACTTCTCCAGGCCCCAAATCAGCCTCAGACTCCAGAGGGTCAAACATTCAGTTATTTTTGTAATTACAAAAAGAGTTCTTAAACCTGTTATAATATGACAACACTTTTTTTTGCAACTTATTTCAATATCGTGATATACCGTATACCGTGATAAAAGCTTCAGCAATTAATCGCAACATGAAAATTTGATACCGTCACATGCCTAATATATGCCACACTTAATATCTGAATGTCACTGCATTAGATACAATATTATAACAAAATAATTTATATATATTTGTTATATCAAAATTATTAAATCAAAATGATCTGCTGTGCTCTCCACATTCACATACTCTCACTGTATAATACTGACTCATTTGTGTATTTTTTTCTTGTCCTACACAGGGTCACAGCGGCCTGTGTTTCTGCCCATGCAGATCCCGACACCGTTTTTACTCTTATAGTTACCCTCTTTGGAACAGGTGACCATATTTTGTCCCAGTGCTGCTCTCGATCTCTCCGAGTCCTTCTGCGGCGTCATCGCGGCCTGATTCACCCTCCGTTTCTTATTCCTCATCCAGCTGTCATTCGGCACATCAGCAATATCTGACTGAATAAACAACCAGAATTCATTAAACACTATCATTCTCCTTCACAGCAGAGAGGAAAAATAAATGACTGGATCAGAAGCAAGTGTTATACTACAGTCAAAACATTTGTGCATGTAAAATTAAGCAGCCAACATGTGAGTCAAATAAATGCACAAGCGAGAAAAACCTGAGCTGCAAAATCGCATTAGAAAAGTGCTTCTTAGTGCTATTGAATCACTTTCTTGCTGAAAGTTTAATGATAGCAGTCAATTCATACAGTTCTGCGAGTACATGAAGAACTCATTAAAGTAAATGAAGGAGCTGATGGAGACCTCTCAAGGTTGTGTGCATTAATGATACAGATGCTCACCGTCTCAATGCCCATGGCTCTCATTTGGTCTGTTCGTTTCTCACAGATGGATAAGAACTTTTTGGGATCAGACAGGGCATCTACAATAGCTGAAACGAAAAGATCTCACAGCGTAAAGACTTGTGATGAAACGCCATGAACTTGAGCTTTCATCATGTTCCAGTCTCCTAACCTCCGAAGCCGTCGGGCACGTATGTTTTGAGGATGATGTTGCAGAAGACGGTGGCCAGGGACAGAGGTTTGTTGTACTCGTTTCGTAGGGAGATGTGCCTGTAACCAGACTGCAGTCCGTCCAGCGGGAGAATCCGCTGTCCAATCAGCTTATTGTTGTCATCGTACACGGCCACCCGGAGCACGGCGAGATCTGGGAGGATCACCTGTGGGATCGAGGCGTTTGAGTGTTTATTTACTCTGCTTGTGTTTCTGACTTAGAGGAAGGAGTTTCAAAAGCAAAAACAAGAGACAAGAGAGATGTGACCTAGAAACTTAAAGTGGAGGTTCACACACAGTTTCTGCCAATCTGATGTTAATCTTGAGTACATAAAGAGTATCAATGCATCCTTCATATCTCCGAAAAGTCTTTAGTTTTGTCATATTTATAAAAGATAGATATGCTAAATCGAAAGCGGAGGTCCTGGAGGCGTGTCTGCCGTCAGTGCTGTGGGCGGAGCTAAAGAGTCACGAGCGCACGCAGCTTCTGCGTAGAGATCGCATGCTAGCTGCGGCATCATTATAAATAAAAAGGAAACAAAAGCGTTCGTGTTGTTTACATTATATGCACTTACGTGCCGATTACCAACAAAACACAGACATCTGATGCAGCTTTACTCACTGCCCCCGATCTGCAAATCCAGCGCAGAACTGGGACTTGTTTACAAAGCATTCATCACCGAAATCCCGAGAACAAACATACATGTGCAACTCCGTTGCTGCCTCGGAAAAACAAACTTCATCCTCTGTTCCCTTAACGCTGGGTTCTCTTTGGAAGCTGAAAAAGGTAATCTCATTTCGTCTCATTTCGGAGGCTGCATCCTCCGGAGGTCACATTTGAAGGCTGCATACGTCATCAAGGATGTCATATTTAAGAAAAGTAACTGTAGTAAAATACTGTAATTTCTTTCTTACGTCGCAATCTAAAGGTTATTTTCTTAAATGAGATGTATGCAGCCTTCAAAGGGTGCAGCCCCTGAATTGGGACACAGCCATTGTTGAAAAATCTCTCAGCTTCCGTATCCCGAACGAAACGCGTTGATGGGCGTGCTCTTGCTCGGGGTGATGTGTGCACACGCTTATCAGGGAAAAGTGCCTATACAAGGAATTCCGCTCTCTTCTGACGTCATATAGGACACACTCGAAAAAAACTCTCTGAATCCTGTACCGAAACCAGAAGTAGTGGATTTGGCACAGAAATACTCTATCATACGTCCAACTCGTGTTTTGAAACTTTGGCCATGTTTAGCATGAGAATGCAACTCTTTAACAGTGTAAATAAGTCAGAATGCATGAAATAGCACACCCCCCCCCCCCCACTGCATTAATTTTCCAGTTTAACGCCTTAAAATTATTTAATGCAATTAACGCAGCATCCGTTTTTCCCGTCATAATTTGGCTAGCGTTACATTATATGATCACGCTCTTATTCACGCAGATGCTTTTAAAACATTTAAGCACCACAAGACAAACGAGAACGCGCTGTCTGTGAATGTCGTGTCATGTGACACACACACGACTCGTGTGCACAGAAAGATGCACGCCAGTACAGAATTATGCCAAAATTCCCCCTTTTTTTGGAGCATCCTCATAAGAGCAGTCTTAAAGGTGCCATCGAATGAAAAATTGAATTTATCTTGGCATAGTTGAATAACAAGAGTTCAGTACATGGAAATGACATACAGTGAGTCTCAAACTCCATTGTTTCCTCCTTCTTATAAATCTCATTTGTTTAAAGACCTCCCGAAGAACAGGCGAATCTCAACATAACACTGACTGTTACGTAACAGTCGGGATCATTAATATGTACGCCCCCAATATTTGCATATGCCAGCCCATGTTCAAGGCATTAGACAAGGGCAGCCAGTATTAACGTCTGGATCTGTGCACAGCTGAATCATCAGACTAGGTAAGCAAGCAAGAACAATAGAAAAATGGCAGATGGAGCAATAATAACTGACATGATCCATGATATCATGATATTTTTAGTGATATTTGTAAATTGTATTTCTAAATGTTTCGTTAGCATGTTGCTAATGTACTGTTAAATGTGGTTAAAGTTACCATCGTTTCTTACTGACGGAGACAAGACGTCGCTATTTTCATTTTTAAACACTTGCAGTCTGTATAATTCATAAACACAACTTCATCTTTATAAATCTCTCCAACAGTGTAGCATTAGCCGTTAGCCACGGAGCACTATCAAACTCATTCAGAATCAAATGTAAACATCCAAATAAATACTATACTTACGCGATTAGACATGTTGTATTAGGTTATATTAGCTGTGTGAACTTTGTTTATGCAATGATAGAGTCGAGAGCTCGGGAGGGGGCGGAGAGTGCGAGGATTTAAAGGGGCCGCAGCCTGAATCGGCGCATTTCTAATTATGCCTCAAAATAGGCAGTTAAAAAAAATAATTAAAAAAAATCTATGGGGTATTTTAAGTTGCAACTTCACAGACACATTCAGGGGACACCTTAGACTTATATTACATCTTGTAAAAAAACTTTCGATGGCACCTTTAAATGAGTTAAATAAAGTCTTAAATGAGCTTAAAGAGTTGTGAGAAAATGAGATGAGCGTCAGATCCACGTCATGTTCAGCAGCGGCAGCTCTTAAAGTGACAGCAGCCTAATAAACCAGTCGCTGTGATGATGTCTGTCATTAATGTTCATCAGAGAACAAAGGTAAGAGAGAAAATTGTAGCTTTAATAAGGATTAATCTATATTTAATTTACAATTTATGCAGTAAAGACTGTAAGGTGTTGGATAACTTTATTCAATTTCTGTATATTCTGTATACGGCCACAGGTAAATATGACATTTATTATAATGGGTTTATGTGAAGATTGTTTTAAGTTCACTTAAATTAAGTTATTTTTTAAAGACTAATACATGTTGAAATTGATAGCTTGATTGATAATTATACACAGAACACATTTATTACGTAAACACAGACTTTTATTTTGGACACGATTAAGATAAATCGTTGTGCAGCCCTAGCGCAAAAATAACAATACAGGGTTCCCACTCTTTCATGAACACCAGATTGAAGGACTTTTTAAAGCACCGTTTTTTTATATCAAGCACCTATCAAATTCACATCCCAGCATATGGAGCGTCATGAAAGACCTCTTACAGTACTTAACATTTTAACCCTCCTATTGCATTTGCATCCTTTTTAACCCGGAAGAGGTACAGAATCAGTTGTACATTAATTCTGGAAATATATTAAAACCGTTTTCAGCTTCCTTAATGTTAACAATATTTCCACACTAGTTTTGGTTTTCATTTTTTATGAATCATTACTTGAGTAAAAACATTATTATATAGTGAGAATATTGTAAAAATAAATTTTGCAATTGATTGAAAAAATTATATGGGTTATAAGGATTATATGGATCGTAATTGTGGCTTATAAAGTCAGAATATATATACAATATATTACAGATATAATCTTGCAATTGAAATTTATCACAATTCTGACACAATTGTGGCTTCATCACGCAATTCTGACTTTTTAACTCGCAACTGTGAATTTAGGGTAGAGTGGGGGAAAACTAACTCTACATAATATGCCTAATATTCTAATTAATAAGTAGGGGTGGGCGATTCATGATTTGATCACAAATCTCTTTCATGTTGGTTTTACTATTTTGCCAGTGACTGAGCAGTACAGTCAAACTAATTTCCCTATATATTAAAAAAAGTAGCCTTACAAGGTAACAAAATATATATAAAAAAAGAATGAGACTTTCAGCCCAAAGTGGACGAAAATAAAAATACTAATTTATAAGAATTAAAGAAATTTTTGGTTACCCACATTCTTCAAAATATCTTCTTCTGTATTGAGCACAAGACAGAAATTAATACAGGTTTGGATACAACTTTAGAGTGAGTAAATAAAGATAGAAATTTCATTTTTGGTTGAACTATCCCTTTAAGGACATGTCGCAGCATGTGTTAAGGCTCATGCGCGCATTTAATTTATTCACACGCATTTGATTTTCTCTCAACTGTTTACTTGGAATTTACACTTATCCGATGGTGCAAACCTGTTGCGTTTTTGACGGTATTAACAGAGTAAAATGCAAACGATAACATTGTCCAGAAAATGCAGCGTTTGACAGGCTTTTAGGTGTGCGCGCTTCGGGTGTATCCGCTCAGAAAAGCACGTGTTTAACGGCAAAACTCATGCAAATAATAAACTTTTGTGATTGTGAATAACTGCAGTGTTCCGTGAGTATAACTCTACCGCTGTGTTAACATGTGATGTGAATGTATGTTGCTTTGTACTACACAGTGAGACAGAGGCGACCAGCAACTAGGACTGCAACTAGCACGATACAACGTTATTTCTTCAAAAGCAGGTAGTGGAGACCATAGATATACATCTATGGTGGAGACCTTTTAATCGTCCACGATCAAAATTGCACACCCCTATAAAGCCACCTTTCCACTGCACACGACATTCGCATCCGAAATGAACCTCAACTTTGAAATTGGTCGTGAAGAAACCATTCCTCTCGGCTTTATACCATGGTAAACAACGATTTTAATGAATGTTACGTTAATGCATGTATGAATATATCTAAAATGTGTTTCAAAATGTATTTCAAATTTAATTCAAGCACTTTCAAGGACCAATATTTGTTTTCAAGTACTTTCCAGGCCTTGAATTCATCCAAGTACTTTCAAGGTGTGTGGGAACCCTGACAATAAAACATGCATTCTCAACTCAAAATCTTAGGCTTATTTATTTAAAACTAAAAAAAATTATATATATTATATATATATATATATATATATATAATATAAATATAATTATAAAAAAAAAAAAAAATATATATATATATATATATATATATATATATATTATTATATATATATATATATATATATATATATATATATATATATATATATATATATATATATATATATATATATATATATATATATATATATATATATATATATTATATATTATTTTTTTTTTTTTTTTTTTGTCCCCTCTTTTTTTTCCCTTCGTTTTAAATAAATAAGCCTAAGATTTTGAGTTGAGAAAGTATACTTCCTTTTTTGGTTATTTTTTTTTTTTGCATCTCAACATTTTGGTGTGTGCTTTTTACATTTAGATTTGCTTTGTTCATTATTTATCCACCCTCATATTTTTTTTTCAGGGGAACACAGAATTTTTCTGTGAAAATATGAAATCTTAAATCACATTCAGATTTAAAAACGGCACATCTGATGCAACAAAAATGCATGTTTTATTGTTATGACTGTTTATTGTGATCTTTTTGTGAGCTTTTGTTATAAGCAAAGTAACACATGAATATTTTTGAATATTTACAAAAATACAAAAAAAAGCACTTTTTTTATATTTTTAAATTAAATTAAATAAACAGATACTATAACTACTACTACTACTATTACAACTAATATTAATAAATGATATTAAAATAAATGTTTCAATAATCTGAGTGAAGGCCTGTGGGTGATTTGCTAAATAACACCTGATGGCTCTGTTCCTCACATCCAACTATTGTAAGTCACCACTGTGGTTTGTATGTAAAGATCCTCAGAAACTCTCCTGTTGTGTTTAATCATAAAACAGCATGTCAGAGAGGATAATTAGACCGCAGCATTCAGCAGATCTCTATAGTAACCACTGCATTTAGCTCATGTAGATATAATTAAAGCTCACTATACTATTCGGATATGTTGTAGATAATGAAGGGAAGTCATTATGTCATTGGTGTTCAGTTTAAGAATCATTAAGAACGAGCACCTCAACTCTTAAGGGTAAAAAGAACGTCACGTGACACAATCAAGACAAAGACGTCACTGGCGTAAAGGTCACCTTTCTGAAGACAAACGCTTCTCCATTGTACACCGGATTCAGCCCGTTGTTCATCACCATCTTCGTGCGAAACTCTTTACGGATCGTGTCCGTGGGGAGCCCGTACATGTCCACCTCCACGTACGTGCCGATCTTCTTATCCGACAGAAACTGTCCAGAAATCACCTGAGAGACAAACACTTTACATAATGAACATGCTTTATTTACTGTGTTACTGAAGCACGAACAGACCTCAGAGAGGGGTCTGTCGTTATATGTCAAAGTTCAACCAACTAAAAGAGAACAGCGTTTATTTTCACTTGGTTTAAAGGGAGAATTCCTACACTTTTGAACCAATCTGTGTCCAGGATTTTTCCATGACCTTTTCAATTGTTTGAGGTTACTGGATGAAGATTTTTAAAATAATAGAATAAAAAACAAATAAATAGTTTTAAATAAGGAAATGTAAATAGATAGAAAACAAATTGAAATAAATACATTTTAATGGATTTAAATGAACAAATAAATATTTATTCAGAGAAATTCACTAATGAATCATTTGGTTCAACTGATTTATTGAAAAGAACCGATTTAAATAAATTTGAATGGATTTAAATGAATAAATGTAAATAAATTGAATAAATTAAATAAAAGTTTAAAATAATTAAATGAATCAAATTAACTAATGAATCAATTAGTCTGTCAAATTGATTCATTGAAAAAGAACAGATTTAAATGAAATGTAATAAATAGATTTATAGATTTAAATAAATAAATAAATATTCAGAGAAAACTGCTTAATTTATTAAAATCTATTTAAATAAATCGATTTAAATAAATAAATAAATATTTCTAATTGTTCAAGGTTACTGGATAAAGATTTTTAAATAATATATAAATAAACAAAACAAATAGTTAAACAAATAGTTTTAAATAAATCAATAGATTTAATAATAATAATAAATGATAAATATTCAGACTAATTAAATCATTAGTCTGTCTGATTCATTAAGAACCAATTTAAACAATTATACATTTTTTTTACAAATAAATGTAAAAAAGGCAGATTTAAATAATGCAAATAAAAAGATTTAAACAGATTATAAAGTAAATAAATAAATATTCAGAAATTGCCTAATAAAATCGTCTGATTTTAAAAAGAAACAAATGTAAATAAATAAATTAAATAAATTAAACAAATAAATGTAAAAAAGTAGATTTAAATAAATGCAAATATAAAGATTTAAACATAATTAAAAAGTAATAAGCAAATAGCCAATGAATAAATTAAATCAATAAATAAATAAATATCAGACAAACTGCCTAATCTAGTCTGTCTGATTCATTAAGACCATTTAAATAAATTAAACAAATAAAAAAAAAGATTTAAATAAATGGAAATAAATAGATTTAAATAGACAAAGTAAATAAAAAAATATTCAGACAAATGGCTTAATGAATCATTTAATCTGATTCATTAAAAAGAACCAATTTAAATAAATTTAAATGAATAAATGTAAAAAGTAGATTTAAATAAATGTAAATAAATAGATTTAAAGAGATTATAAAGTAAATAAATAAATATTCAGACAAATGGCTTAATGAATCATTTAGTCTGATTCATTAAAAAGAACCAATTTAAATAAATTTAAATAAATGTAAAAAGTAGATTTAAATAAATGTAAATAAATAGATTTAAACTTTAATTATAAAGTAAATAAATAAACAAATATTCAGACAAATTGCCTATTGAATCATCTAGTCTGTCTAGCCGATTCACTGAAAAGAACCGACTCAATAGAACGATTCCCTCTCATGTGTGTTCACTAAAGACACATCTGTGCTTTTTCCCAGCCTGATTCCAGGTTCTCCATGAGCGCAGGACGAGGTTAGGATGGACACCCACCTGGACGCTGCAGGTGGCTGCGATCACTCCGTCCACAGGCGTCTCCGAAAACGGGTCGAACATCCGATCCGGCCGGCGCATGAAGTCGGGCTTCAGCAGATACCTGTGAGAGTCGGATCACACGTTCATTATGAGAGCTGTTATCAGCGTCACCTTAAAGCAACGATCCGTTTAATGAAGTCTCTCTCGTCCCGTGTTTCACTTACAGCGCTAAACACAATGCTAATGGATGCTGCCGTGATTAATGTGTTGATGAATATGTTTGGAGTTTCACAGTGTCGGAGCGGCTCCAGCGCGGATCACACATCACAGCTAATTAACACTGACAACTGCTGCTGCTTTAACGAACAAACCAGTCACACACTGAGGGACAACGAGCGGCTGATTCATATCTGTAATCTATTTTGATGTGGGTAAATCCGTTATATGGTGTAACTATGCCACTTAAATGTTAGTAAAGTTTTAATTAAGTCAGTTTAGTATTTCATGACCGTTTTCCACTTTCTGTTGGACCTTTACAATTAAACAGGCTGTTTTCAACCAATCAGTGTCCAGGATTTTCCCACAACCTTTCCAATTGTTCAAGGTCACTGGATAAAGATTTTTAAAATAATAAATAAATTAAAAATACAATAATTTTAATAATTTTAAATTAAGAAATGTAAATAGATAATTACATTTCAATGGACTTAAATGAATAAATAAATATTTATTCAGAGAAATTCACTAATGAATCATTTAGTCTAACTGATTCATTGAAAAGAACTGATTTAAATATATTTAAATAGATGTAAATAAATAGATTAAAATAAATAAATATTCAGACACATTACCAAATGAATCGTTTAGTCTGTCCAACTGATTTATTGAAAAAATAACCGATTTAAATAAACGTAAATAATAGATTTAAATAGATTAAAATAAATAAATAAATAAATATTCAGAAAAATTGATTGATCCTAATGAATCATTTATTAAAATATATTTAAGTTTAAATAGATTTAAATAATAGATTTAAATAAATGTAAATAAATAGATTTAAATATATGTAAATAAATAGATTTAAATAAATGTAAATAAGTAGATTTAATAGATTAAATAAATAATAAATATTCAGACAAATTGCCTAATAATCAATTATTAAAATATATTAAATTTTGAATAGATTTAAATAAATGTAAATAAATAGATAAATTGAATAAATAGATTTAAATAAATTAAATAAATATTAAATAAATAAATAAATAAAAATAAAATTAAATATATGTAAATAAATAGATTTAATAAATGTAAATAAGTAGATTAATAGATTAAAATAAATAAATAAATTCAGACAAAATTGCCTAATGAATCAATTATTAAAATATATTTAAATAAGTTTAAATAGATTTAAATAATGTAAATAGATTTAAATAATGTAAATAAATAGATTTAAAAAATGTATAAATAGATTTAAATATGTAAATAAAATATCTTAAATAAATAAATATATTTCTAATTGTTCAAGGTTACTAGATTTTTAAAAAAGATTTTGGAAAGATTTTTAAAATAATAAATAAAAACAAACAATTTAAATAATTTTAAATAAAGAAATGTAAATAGATAGATTTAAATGAACAAATAAATATTTCAGAGAAATTCACTAATTAATCATTTAGTTAGAACTGATTCATTGAAAAGAACTGATTTAAATTGAATTAAAATAATACATGTAAATAAATATATTTAAATTGAATAAACACAAATGATCGGCTTGCATGTGCTTCTGCTTTCCGTATTCTTCAAAAAGCTTGCGCTGTATGTCCTCCGCCTTCCCTATTCTACTTACGGACCAAACGCTCCGCCAGTTTCATTCTTTTCCCGTAGCACGTGCACGGTGATATTTTGTGTTTATAAAGCATATACAGTTGTATTTTTTTAGAAAATGACCGATCGTTTGGCTAGATAAGACTCTTATTCCTCATCTGGTATCATTTAAAGCCCTTTGAAGCTGCACTGAAACGGTAATTTTGACCTTCAACTGTTTGGAGTCCATTGAAGTCCACTATATGGAGAATAATCCTGAAATGTTTAGTACATTAGTACAGTTATACTCAGATGATGATCTAAACTCACCCACACGAGCCGTTATATTCAAACTTCCCCTGGTTGAGCTGCATCGCCAAATCTACAAAACAACAAACTGAACATGAATACAGCTTCAAAACAAATATACGCCAACACAACTATTAGTGTAAAGAAACTAGATTACAAAGAGTTCATTTGATACTTGGGGTTCAGTATTAAATGTCTGACATTTAATTTGCTAATAAATAAGATCATTAAATGTATTAATGTAATAAATAAAAATTAAATTCACTAAAATGAAATGATGTAAATATACTAAAATGTAATGAATAAAAAAAAATAAACCAAAAACATTAAACTAATATATTATCATGCATTTTACTTTTTTATATATTAGTTTTTACAAATTTAATATTTTACTCCAAAATCAATTTATCAAAATAAATAAGTATTGTTTGACATTTAATTAATTTACTAATAAATAAAATAATTAAATGTATTAATGTAATCAATAAAAATAAATACACAAATGATTAAATGGTGAAAATGTAATAAAAAATAAATTCACTAATAAAAAAAAAAAATAATAACAAAATTAAATTAAAAATGAAACTATTATTACCATGCATTTTTAACTTTATATTATTTTATTATTATATTATTATTATTATTTCTTTTAAATCATATTTTTACTCAAAAAATCAAGACAGAAATAAGTAGGCCTACTATAAATATCTGATATTTAATTTGCTAAAAACTAAAATAATTAAATGTATAAATGAAATAAATAAATTCACTAAAAAATGAAACTATGAAAATGTAATAAAGTTAATGTAATAAATGGAAAAAATAAATTAAATAATAATAACAAAATAAAAAATATATAATATTTACTTTTTTGCTTTTTTTTTTTGGAAAATGTAATAAAGTAAATGTAATAAAAGAAAAATAATTTCACTAATATTAATAACAAAATACAATTTTAAAAATGAAACTAATTTATATTACCGTGCTTTTTTTTTTTTTTTTTTTACTTTTATTACTTTTTAAAAATGTCTTATTTTACTCCAAAATCAAAAATAATTCAGAAATAATTATTATCCATTTTTCAAGACAATGAATTTCCATGAATTTGACATTTTTCATTTTAATAACATGATTTATAATTTGCTAATAAATAAAACATTAAAAATGTTATAAAATAAATTACATTCACAAATTATAAGTCATAATATTACCATGGTATGATGATTTTACCATACATTTTTGGCACGTGGTAATACCGTAAATACCATGGTAATCACTGTGAGCGCACTTGGAAGGGCTGATAACTATTAAAGTTTATTTTTGTGAGTTTGCCATCACATGACTAAGGCGCTCTGATTTGTTCCTCTTTAAACAGAAGCGTGTCACCGTCTGACATCATGACTGACACATCAAACCGTCTCCAGCCGACAGCAGCAGAACAAACCAAAGACGAGTGTATCAGGTGAACACACACCGACAGAGTCTACAGATGTGTTCACATCACACAGTCCTGTTCAATATTTGACACTCACAGACTTATTCATCACAATAACAGGAGGAACCAGATCTGTTTCAACTGTTTTCAACATTGATAATAATCAGAAATGTTTCTTGAGTATCAAATCATCATATTAGAATGATTTCTGAAGGATCATGTGACACTGAAGACTGGAGTAATGATGCTGAAAATTCAGCTTTGATCACAGGAATAAATTACAGTTTAAAAGTTTACAGTTTTTACTTAAATATTACATTTTAATATACATTCACATTATTTTATTAATATACATTGACATTATTTTATTATTTTAAAGTGTTGTAATATTTCACAATATTTATGTTTTTACTGTACTGACTTTTAGTAACATTAATCATCCTAAACTTTAGGTGTATAATTATATTTGTTGCAGAATTTAATTTTTGTTTTTATCTACTACAATATATCACTTACATTTTTCAGTATACATCACAGTAGTGTTTGTAGTGCTGATATTAATTTATGATTAAAAAAAAAAAAGAATTGCTATTACCATGCATTTGTTTTATTTTGACTTTATTTTTTAATATTTCATATTTTACTGAAAAATCAAAAGACAGAAATAAGTATTTGCAGTATTAAATGTCTGACATTTAATATGCAAATAAACAAAATAATTAAATGTATTAATGTAATAAATAAAAATAATTTAAAAATATAATAAAGTAAATGTGATAGATACAAAATAAATTCACTAATAATAATAATAATAATAACAACAAAATAAAATTTTAAAAATGTATTTATTATTTCAAATTTATTTAAAAATTTATTTAAAATATTTTTAAAATGTATTTATTTAATTTAAAAAATATTTATTTAGACATTTTAAACAAACTGCTTAGTCGATACTGAGTGACTGATGTATTTAGGCCAATTTATTTATTTATTTAAAAATTTAGTTATTTACAAAAAGTATTTATTAAAATGTATTTTTATTTATTTAAAATATATTAAAAGTGTAGTGCGGACATTAATTTATGATTTATAAAAAAAAATAAAACATGTTTGCTAATATATTACCATGCTTTTTTTTTTTTTTTTACATTTGACTTTTTTGTTATTTTTAATATTTCATATTTTACTCCAAAATCAAAAGACAGAAATAAGTATTATCGGTATTAAATGTCTGACATTTAATTTGCTTATAAACAAAATCATTAAATGCATTAATGTAAAAAATAAAAATAATTTCACTAAAAAAAAAAAAAAAAAAAAAAATGTAATCAAGAAATGTGATAGATAAAATAAATTCACTAATAATAATAATAATATAATAATAAATTATAAATTTTACAATTTATTAAAATTATTTAAGATTTAAAAATTGATTTAAAAATATTTTTTAAATAAAATGAATTTATTTATTTTAAAAAATATATTTATTTAGACATTTTATACAAACTGCTTAGTCGATACTGAGTGACGGTTATATTTAGGCCAATTTATTTAAAATATTTAGTTATTTACAAAATTTATTAAAATATTTATTTCTTTAAAATATATTAAAAGTGTAGTGAGGACATTCATTTATGATTTATAAAAGAAATAAAAAATTACCATGCATTTTTTTTTTTTTTTTACATTTGACTTTTTTGTTATTTTTAATATTTCATATTTTACTCCAAAATCAAAAGACAGAAATAAGTGTTATCAGTATTAAATTTCTGACATTTAAATGGCTATAAACAAATAATTAAATGTATTAATGTAATAAATAAAAATAAATTCACTTTAAAATGAAACAATGAAAATGTAATAAAGTAAATGTGATAGATAATTTACTAGTAATAATAATAATAAAAAAATAAAACTCACAGCAGTATTTGTAGTGCTGACATCAATTTATGATTTATATAAAAAAAAAAAAAAAAAATGACTGCATTACAATAATGAGAATTAGGCTACTAAAAAAAAATAATTAAAATATATGTAGAAACATTACATGGGTGGGAAATTATAAACATTTAATAAAATAAATGTAACAAATATTAAATAAAAATAAAAATGCTATTTTACTATAAAATCAAAAGACATAAATAAGTATTATTGTCCATTTTGTTTAAAAACACATGTATGTTGAGTCCAAAATATTCAGTAACAAGCTCCAAAAGTAGAAGTGAATGATGCAGATGTGTGTGTGTGTGTGTGTGTGTGTGTGTGTGTGTGGTCTGCATTACCTGGGGTCTGGAAGTTCAGAGACACCATCTGGCAGCCGGCGTTCCAGAAGATCTGTGGCATATAATTACTGGAGTCCACTCGGCCTCCTTTGGGGTAGATGCGACTCATCTGTCTCTTGTTGTAGCTGCGCATCTCATTCAAGGAAACTAAAATGGAAAGGATTGAGGGATTTCTGGCTCTTGCACAATCATCCTCACACTGTAGGTCTGCTGTTTTCACAGCACAAACGCTCTTTGAAAGCGGCTCTTTTGGATGAGAACAGAGATATGACGGATCTCTCATTATAAACCTCTAGACCTTCAGTCAGGCTTTTCTTCTCGAGTGTTTCAGAAGATTTCCTCTTAGTTAGAAGGACCCGACACACACACACACACACACACACACACACACACTGTCTGACTTCATACAGCCGCTAAAAATCACCAAAACACCAGCGGATTAAAAGACATTGAGATCAAAAAGCTGTTTCTTCACCAACCTCTCTTTACTTCATCATTTTGGATGACGATAAAAGATCTGCAGCATTAGAAAACAGTGTTCTCTAATGATGCCGAGAGATTCAGATTTAAAATTTCCATGCAATTTTTGGGCCACTTTTTTGACAAAATACTCAAAAAGAGCTCAAATCTAGAGGTGAATAAAAGGCATGAAAAGAGTTTGTGACATTTAATTTGCTAATAACTAAAATAATTAAATGTAATAGTATAAATTTAATAAATAAAAAATGAATTCACTAATAAAAAAGTAAACAATGAACATTTAATAAAATAAATTTAACAAAATTAAAAAATAAAAAATAAATAAAAAGAGACAAAAAGCTAAAATAATTAAATATAATAATTCACAAAAAAATCATAAACAAAATAAATGAAACTATAATATTACCTCTATGTTTTATTCACCTCTAAAATATAAAATCTTACATTTCTGATATTTAATTAGCTAACAACTAAAATAATCAAATGTAATGAATTAATTTTATAAATAAACATGAATTTATTAATAAAAATGCAATTATGAAAATGTAATAAAATAAATTTAACAAATAAAAATAATAATAAAAAAAATAATAAAGAGAGACTACATTTATTTACTAATATCATTTAATTTGTTAAAAAAAATAGATGTAATAAAAAATGTAATAAATAAAATTTAAATTTATGAACAAAATAAACAAAACTATGATATTAGCTCTGTTTTATTCACCTAAATTTCTGATATTTAATTTGCTAACAACTAAAATTAAATGTAATAAAATAATTTAATAAATAAAAATGAATTTACAAATAAATTAATAAATGTAATAAATAATTTAACAAATAAAAAATAATTCACAAAAAGTAAAAAAAATAAAACAAAAAAAAGAAACTGATATTTTATTTTAATGATATGACTTAATTTGCTAATAAAAAATAAAATTCACAAACAAAATAAATGAAACTATAATATTACCTCTGTTTTATTCACCTCTAAAATATATACAATCTTAAATTTCTGATATTTAATTTGCTAACTAAAATAATTAAATGTGATTAAATTAAATGTAATAATAAAGAATTCACTAATTTAAAAATTTACACATTTAAAATGAAATGATGAAATGTAAAATAAAAGAGAAACTATATTTTATTTAATATATTTGCTAATAAAAAATTCACAAAAACATTTTTTTGAAACTATGATAGCATGCATTTTAAACATTTTACTCTAAAATCAAGACTTAAAGACACTTTGTCACACTGACCAATGAATTTTCCTGATTTTGACATATTTTAATGAGATTAATTCATTTGCTAATAAAAAACAATGAAATGTAATAAACCAAATCATTATTTAAAATAAAAATTAAATTCACTAATAAAAAATATGAAACTATATTACCACCTCTAGGTTTCATTAAAACTCAAAAGTCATTAAAACTAACTTTTTCTTTTTCCCACCATCCATCTTATTTTTTTGCACTCAAGCGCCCCCTGGAAACAGAGAAGTACACTACAACTTCAACAGCAAAAACCTCATGAAAGAAAACTAAATAACTAAAGTTAAAGGTGCACCAATTAATATTATCCACTATCCAAACAAGTGTGTTTTTAAATGCTGTTCACTCACATGAGATAAACCCGTATTATTTTCCATAGCGCGGGCGCTCATATAGTTGGCCAAATCCTCACTGTAAATCCTCATCTAACCCTTATATGAGACGCTTTAATGCAGAATAAATGATTCACAAGTGACTGATAAGCAGATAAAGTGTCTGTTATAAAACAATTACTTTCTGCACCTTTAAATGAGAGCCATAAAACCCACATGTAGATGTTTTATAGATCGGATACGAATGCAGGAGACACAACAAAGGATACTTCACAAATTCAATGGCGTTTGTCCTTAAATATCCCAAACCGACAGACTCGTTGAAGGAAGACATGTTGTGATGAATGTTGTTTTCTGTGGACATACAGACAAGATGAGGAGATCGAACAGTCCTGAAACAGACGAGTGCTTGTATGATTGAAAATATTAACATTCATTTAATATGGATTGAACAATACTTGAAATAAAGCTGAAAAATATTAATATCAGATGAAAAACTTAAACTAAATGAAAATTTTAAATGTTATCTGAAACAACCTAAATGTTAATATTTACAAATATACAGTACCTGTCAAAAGTTTGGAAACATTACAATTTTTTAATATTTTTGAATTTGTCTTTTCATTCTAATAATCAGCATAGAATGATTTCTGAAGGATCATGTGACACTGAAGACTGGAGTAATGATGCTGAAAATTCAGCTTTGATCACAGGAATAAATTATATTTTACTATATAT
Source organism: Culter alburnus (assembly GCA_028476615.1). Lineage (NCBI taxonomy): Eukaryota > Metazoa > Chordata > Actinopteri > Cypriniformes > Xenocyprididae > Culter > Culter alburnus. Next base: position 182,382 of record JAOTNS010000602.1, on the reverse strand, counting down.
TCAAATAGAAAACCATTCTTTTGAACTGTAATAATATTTCACAATTTTTACTCTGTTTTTGATCAAATAAATGCAGTTTTGGTGAGCAGAAGAGACTTCTTTTAAAAACATTAATAAATGTTAACGTTTCCAAACTCTGACAGGTATTGTATATAAAAAAAAATAAAGAAACAATAAAATAATTACTAAAAAAAAAAAAATTAAATGACAAATTCAAATGAAAAATGATAATATAAAAAAATGCCTTTTCAGAAAAGTGAAAAGCCAACTCAAAATATATATAGTACATAATACAAAATAACACATTTATATATTATGTTTAGGTCTAAATATCAATGTTTCCATCCACATATTTTTTATGCAAATTTTGGAATATTGTATAAAAAGGCTGGATGGAAATGCCAGATGCACATAAATTCTAAAAATGTGCATAAAAAACATGAATCGAAGCAGATAAATGTTTTATCCAATAAGACGACGTGCATACTGTAAACCCTAACGCTCAAAATACTTACATGCTTTGAGTAGGACAAACTTAAATTAAACAAATTCAGTTAACGCTCCGAATCTTCATGAAACAGTGTTTTGAAATCGGCCATCACTAAATAAGTCGTTATTTTGGTTTTTTTGGCGCACCAAAAATATTCTCGTGGCTTTATAATATTAATATTGAACCACTGTACTCACATGAACTGATTTAAATATGTTTTTAGTACATTAATGGATCTTGAGAGAGGAAATGTCATTGCTGGCTATGCAGGCCTCACGGAGCCATCGGATTTCATCAAAAATATCTTAATTTGTGTTTTTACGGATGTGGAACGGCATGAGGGTGAGTAATTAATGACATTATTTTCATTTTTGGGTGAACTAACCCTTTAAGAACAATAAAAATGTATAAGTACAAAATAAAAATCTTACTTAAACTTTGAGTTTCTAAACCTAAAAGCTTATTAGGATTTACAGTGAAGTAAATAACTCATTTGATTTGCAAAAACAGTTAACTAACTAAATCTTTTATGTTAATTGCAATGAAAATGTATGAGTTAGCCAACTCAGTACTTCAAGTTAAGAGCAATTAACATGCATGAGTGCTACAAACTCAAAAGTTGATAGTTCTGCTTACTTAAAATTGGGAACACCATAACTCAAAAAATTGATGTAACCGATTACTTCAATTTTTTTTTGTGTTAGCCCAACTTTTTCGGATTTACAGTGCCGTCTCAAAACCTCAGGTGACTTTGCCTCAGCAGAGGCTGTGACTGGATAACTGGACTAGCGGACCATTCCCATCACAGCATCTCAAATGTTGGTCCTTGGTGGTTGTGTTCCCAAACACCAGCATCCGAGATCACATGACAGTGTTTATTGAGTTTTGTCTGCCGCTCTGAGACGAAACTCATTTATGATGGGGAAAAAAGAGCCCGATCACAGCAACTTTCATTTCATTAGGGTTGCAAAATTCCAGGAATTTTCAAGGCTGGAAACTTTCCATGGGAATTAACGGAAACATATGGGAATTAATGGGAATAAACAGGGAATTTTTTAAATTGCAGGTTAGCCTGTAACAGGGAACTTAAATGTAATTGAAAAAAAAAAAAAACATCTTGTAGTGTAATCTTGATTAAAATAACCAGATTTAATGCAATTTCAGTTTAATTTTGCACATTTTATCAAAAATACAGAAAAAAATCAGTATGTTTTTTTCTTTTTTTTTTTTTAAATAAATTAATACTTTTATTCAACAAGGATCTGTGAAATTGATAAAAAGGGATACTTAAGACTTCTATTTTGAATAAATGCTGTACTTTTTATAGAAATTATAGAATTTTATAGAATATTCCAAATTGGAATATTTCCAAAATTCCCCAGGTTAAGTTCCCGTGGATAGTTTCCGGAAACATTCCGCACCTTTGCAACCCTACATTTCATTAATGATATTTTGCACTAATTTCACAGGAAGTGACATGTTTTGTGCGAACACCTTTGGATGGAAACATAGCTATTGTCTTTTTAGAGCAAACTGTACTTGCCCTCGGCTTCATCAAAGCCAATGAACTTCACCGCCTGGGCGTAGTTGACAATACTGGACAGATACGGGTGGATGTTAGTCGTGGCCGCCACATACGTGTACGACTGAATCAGGGCTAGTTCATCAGCCACATTCGTCTCGCTAGCCTGGGAAAACAAAATGACAAACAAAATAAGAAAACGTGTGCTGTTTGGCCATGCAGATCTCACAGCTCAGAAGTGTTTGCCTTGATAACAGTTACAGTTCTCACAACAGACTTTGAACTTTGCTGTTTTCTTTATGCATGTGGATGACAGCGAGTGTCTGCGAGATTCCCATCATCAGAAGAAAAACAGACAGTAATGGGTAAATCTGGCAGAAATATAAAAGCTTCTGCAGCACATTATCATGATAAGAGGCTTGGAGTGAAGTCTGTGTTCATTCTGAACCTCCGTGACATTCACGACACTCCTCACCAAACTACAAAAACTGACGCTTGTCTCCGTTTCCTGTGGATGACACGCTCTTTGAAGATGAGAGAAAAACTGTCAGAAGCCTTCAGGTTATGTTAATTGTGCTTTTAAAACATATAGAAATAATAACTTCTTTAAAAGCTAAAAGACTTGGTTTCTTCTGTGGAAAAGAAAGATTTTTTCCTTATAATGACAGCTAAAACTAAACCATAAAAAACAGTTTTGTTACTTGAAATAAATGTTAACTGAAATAAAATAAAAAATAATGTAAACTTATTTTATTTCAGCTAGTTGCCAATGCATGCTTTATCATTTTTGTTTAGCTTAACTTGAAGTTCTAACTAAAATTAAAATAAAAATGACTAAAAACAAGACATTATTAATTAAAAAATATTAATATTTAATATCAATAAAAAATTATAATAGTATATCAGTGATGCTAAAATAACACTGATAACAAGCACCATAAAAGCATATCAGTAGATACTTTTATGCTTATAAATTTTATATATATATATAATATTATAATATATATATATATATATATATACTGTATGTATGACTGTATTTATGTGAGATACTCCACACGATGGACATTTTGACAACTATGTGTGCATTTGACCATTCAGGCACAAGGAGAACTGGGATCGCGCGAGAGAGTGCTTCTGGTCTGTGTCATTCAGCGTGATTCCGCCTATCCCACCTTCACTAATCGATAATGAATTGTGATTGAAAGCATACCGTTCACAATGTGTGTGTTGTCATCATTAATTTTGAAGTATTTCCACACCTCTGAGGCTGACATTGTTTCTGTGCACGGAAAATTCTGTCAGTTACGTAACGTGAGGTATCAGTCTTGGTCTCGGGGGTATTTTTATGAGTACGAGTACATGAGCTTGGTATCGGCCCGATACCAATATTAGTATATTATATATATATATATATATATAATATATATATATATATATTATATATTAATTTTCGATTAAGTTTTGGTAAATTTGTTATGTTTTTTTTTTGACAGTTTTTTTGACATACTTTCTTTATATTTCTATTTAGCATTCTTTTTTTTTTATTTTAGTTTTAGTAATTTTAGTCATTTTACTTAAACTTATTTTATTTCAGTTTAACTTGAAGTACTAAACTAAAAACAAAAATAAAAGTTAATAAAACAATATAGACATTTAAAAAAAATGACAAAAACACAAAATTACTAAAACTAAATTAATAAAAAACATATTAATATTGAAATATCAAAAAAAACTATAATATATCAATGATTCTTCTGCCATAAAAGCAGAAGAAACGCATTGGTGCCCTAGAATTAAAAATTGAATTTACCTCGGCATAGTTGAATAACAAGAGTTCAGTACATGGAAATGACATACAGTGAGTCTCAAACTCCATTGTTTCCTCCTCCTTATATAAATCTCATTTGTTTAAAAGACCTCCGAAAAACAGGCGAATCTCAACATAACACTGACTGTTACGTAACAGTCGGGATCATTAATATGTACGCCCCCAATATTTGCATATGCCAGCTCATGTTCAAGGCATTAGACAAGGGCAGCCAGTATTAACGTCTGGATCTGTGCACAGCTGAATCATCAGACTAGGTAAGCAAGCAAGAACAATAGAGAAAAATGGCAGATGGAGCAATAATAACTGACATGATCCATGATTACATGATATTTTTAGTGATATTTGTAAATTGTCTTTCTAAATGTTTCGTTAGCATGTTGCTAATGTACTGTTAAATGTGGTTAAAGTTACCATCGTTTCTTACTGTATTCACGGAGACAAGAGCCGTCACTATTTTCATTTTTAAACACGTGCAGTCTGAATAATTCATAAACACAACTTCATTCTTTATAAATCTCTCTAACAGTGTGTAATGTTAGCTTTAGCCACGGAGCACTATCAAACTCATTCAGAATCAAATGTAAACATCCAGATAAATACTATACTCACATGATCCGATGCATGCATGCAGTATGAATGACGAACATCTTGTAAAGATCCATTTGAGGGTTATATTAGCTGTGTGAACTTTGTTTATGCACTGTATTATAGTCGAGAGCTTGGGGGCAAGGAGCGTGCGATTTAAAGGGGCCGCAGCCTGAATCGGTGCATAGTTAATGATGCCCCAAAATAGGCAGTTAAAAAAATTAATTAAAAAAATCTATGGGGTATTTTGAGCTGAAACTTCACAGACACATTCAGGGGACACCTTAGACTTATATTACATCTTGTGAAAACTGGTTCTAGGGCACCTTTAAATTCTTTTTTTCCACCAAATCAAATAACAGCAAACCAGAACGACACGAGTGCGAGTACATTTAATTTCTCTGTGAATTATCGCTGTAATTGTCTTTATATAAGAAGGATGTAAGAACCTTTCTGGGTGTGAGCAGCACCTCTTCCTCTCGATTCTCTTCCTCAGTGATCAGACATCCGTGAATCCGCTCGGGATGAGCTTCGTTTAACAGCTCTGCTAATGAGGGAAAAAAATCATTACTGAACAAAAGACTGAATGTGAAATCAAGGCATTACTTCAAAATACAGACTAGAAAACAATACACAAGAGTACTTTAATGTGATATGATTAAAAAAAAACTGCATTTCTCTATGCAATTATGCAAAGGTTAGCCAATCATAATGGAACTCATTTGCATACAGTATATACAGTAATATACAATATACAATATACAGTAAAAATGCTCAGGAGCAAAATCCTCCAGTTAAGCTGTAGGGGTCTGAGACAGTGTTCATTTTATATTATTTACATAATATTACAGTATTTATTAACATTTAGAATTTGTTTTTTTACATTTTCCTTTTTCATTTTAATTTTAGTTAGTTTTAGTAATTTAGTTTATATTGACTTTATTACTTTTCATTTTAGTACTTCAAGTCCAAAAACGCAAAAGCAATGTCCATCTAGCACGTTTACATAAAAAGTAACAGAAAAGCAGCGCAATGGAATGCAATAATGTGCTCTTGAGCTGTTAAAGCTCCACCCTGTTCTGGAAAGGGGGCGGGGAGCAGCAGCTCATTTGCATTTAAAGGGACACACACAAAAACAGCGTGTTTTTGCTTCAACCCAAAAAAGGGGCATTTTGGGCGTGATATAATAAATGATCTGTGGGGTATATTTTGAGCTGAAACTTCACAGACACATTCTGGAGACACTTAAGACATCTTGTAAAAAGGGGTTCCCGTTTAAAGGCTCTTCCTCACCGGTGGTCGTCTCCTCCTCATTCTCATCTTCAGATAAGTTTGTGGAGATGCTCGGCTCTCCGGCCTCCATGTGCTTCCTGAAGTGCTCCAGCTGTTCTGTGGATTTAAAACCATGTTTGACAAAACTCATTAAACACAGTTTTTTTATGAGGACCTTGAGAATTAAGTTTGTTGACATACTGGCAACATAACTACTTCTTAAAAATACAAATATTTACTAAGGTTTTTGCCCAAATACCATAGTTATGCTGCATTCACATCAATTACGAGATAACAACCTGTGACGTTCTACTCTGAGCTCTGAGCAATTTTCTATGGCAACACTATCAACACCAAAATAAATCTGCAGCAGTCAGGTGGTACAAGTCGGAAATTCTGAGTTTACAAGTTGTAATTACGAGTTCTATGAGGACATGAATGCTTTTTTCCCCACATAATTAAAGTAATTCTAACATGGTGTGAACGCACCTTTACTTCAGCTAGATGAACAGAGCATGGGCAAAAACCACTTAAGTTTTCTTTAGAAAATATTAAAATATAGTTACTACAATACAACTTTTTTTAAGAAGATGCCATATTAATTACACCTATTATGATTTTACTGTAGTAACTATGGTATTTGGTAGAAATGACTGTTGAAAGGGGCAGATTTCACTACTTTTTTCAACTTCAGGCTTTAATCTTCTGTTCTTGATGAGGATTTTTCCTCTGAGGTCATTCGGAGACGGCAGCGGACATCCAGCCTCCATCTGAGAGAGAATAGAAGAAAAAACATTAGCAAGTAACCGCGTTATGGGCTCTTGAATAAACACATAATAAAATATTGTGTTTAAAAACACAACACTCTGGTCCTCTTCGGTCAAAATTGTATGTTTTGAAATTAAATTTTTTTTTTGCTTTGAACACAAAAAAATCATGGACATGGTTTGGATATGTTACACTTGGCTCCTTCGTGGTCAAAAGTGACCAACAAAGGAAATGAATGGGAAATACGAAAAATACAAAAAACTTAGAGAATCTTTTGGTGGTACAAACTACACTTCAGCCATGAAAAAAGTACATAAAAAAAACATCTATAACAGAGCGAGTGTTTGCAAATGACAAACATCCTCCGCTGTGTTCAGGTTTGACTGTAGTAAAAATTCATGCAAAAACTGACACTTCAAATCAACATTTCAAACCAAAAAAGTCTAAACCTTGACAAAAAGTAGTCTTTGAGAATGTCCAATTCAATTCAATTCAATTCACTTTTATTTGTATAGTGCTTTTCACGATACATATCGTTTCAAAGCAGCTTTACAGAGAATGCATGTCAACATTACAATTTAGAGAATCTGGTATCGAAGGTGACTGTCCAATATATGTGGTGTATGTACATATAATCATGCAGTTAGCTAACAATGTAATAATTTAGGCAATTTAATTTACAATCACTGTTAGCAGTTTAATTGAAGGTAGAAGCAATGAGCTCCTGGAAATAATGAATTACATATTAACAATAATTAGGATATATAGAAATTTGGGAATGTGCATGTTGATACAGATGTTGCGTCATCTTAAGTCCTTGCAGGAGTTGGCGCCATCCAAATATAAATCCAAATCCACAACTTAATAAAAATAAGTATTTATATCTAAAAACCACTATAGAATTTATAAGCCACTTTATATAGAAGAATATAGAAATCTAGTGGTTACACCATGGCAATACATACATTTTTCTTTTTTTACTCCCACCAGATGGCACTAATCTGCCTCCAAAATTTTGATTTTAAATGCCTTGTCTCTATTTTAACATGGAATACTGCTTTAATTGAAAAATTATTTTAAAATATATTAGAAAAAAAATGTGCATTATTTTTAATGGGGAAAAATTGCTAATAAAAATTGCATAAATATTGCACAGTATCATAAAATACCCTCAAAATTTTAAATAATAATCAAAAAATATTATTGAACAAAAATATATTACATTGGTTTTCCTTAAATAAAAAGAAGTTACATTTCAAGGTTTCTTGAAGGAGCCATGTGTGACCCCTAAACAAAGAGGACCCACACTTACTGGGAAATCATCTAACGGCTGTTTCAGGAGCAAATCTCCAAAAAATGTCCTCACAGTAGCGTGCCAGTTTATACTGCTGATGTTTCCTGAGAGAAAGGTGTGTTTATTGTGCATTTCTTTATTTTAATCATTTATTTATGTAGTTTGTGAGGACCTAATAAGGACCTTGATAAATTGTTTCATTGAAGAAAGCACATACGTACGTGCAGTGGTTTTCGAAGGACAGAATCACAGGATACTCAGAAGTCATGAAGGCCGTTTCTTTAATTCCGTGAATGACGTCCTGCATAAAACATACTGTAAATGTCTTTCAGTCTAAATATAAACAAATAAAGCATTCATACAGATAGATTTACTATTTAAAGGCTATTTAAAGCTCAAGAGAAATGGATATCATGTAAGATTCTTCTGGAACATTTATGGGAGATTTGATTGTGAAGGCACACTGTGTTCGTGTTCACCTTAAACAGGACGTCTGTGCACATGGCCTTGCCGTGGGTGATTATGGGCTCCTGATCTTCACCTTTTCCATCCCAGCAGTCCAACTCAACACACCTGTTTCAAAAAGTATTCTCGTCACTTCATAACATTAAGGTTGAACCACTGTAGTCACATGGACTTTTTTAACAAATGTTTTTACTACTTTTCTGAACCTTGAATGATTTTGATGATTCGTTGAATTTCGTCGCTTTCTATGGGGGGATAAAAAAACCCTCTTGGATTTCATCAAAAATATCTTAATTAGTGTTTGGAACGGCATGAGGGTGAGTAATTAATGACAGAAATGTCATTTTTGGGTGAACTATCCCTTTAAAGCCATCCAAATAAATAAATAAATAATTAAATGTTATGGGAAATGCAACATGCACACATGATTTTGCAGTCATCTGAATGATATGAGGATGATATTTTCGTGTACCTGCAGCCGGTCAGCAGCACCTGTCTGTACATCTCCACTGAGGATCTGCCTCCAAACTGTCTGCCGATCAAGTAGGTGTTGTGAGACGAGTTAATGAAGTAATGAGACAGAGGATGATCCATCTCCTGATAAACCTCCAACCGGTCCAGAAACACGGGAGCGTTTTCATCAGACATCAGATACCGACAGAATCCATCACATGACATCAGACCTGCCCAAATCCATCCATTTATCCATGCGTGTACAAATGAGATATTAAAGGACTGTCTTAAACATCTGTCTGTTGAAGTGCATATGGGCAAATGAACAATAGTTGCTGTACTTCGACACAAGGTGGCGCTGTAAGATTACAAAAACTGTATTTACATAATAAGAAATAAACTCGACTTTAAGCCCTGAACAATGAGAACAAACCATAAACAAGCATTTAAATCATATAATAATACTTTTTTTTTCTTGTGCAGTAAATCTAGACAACATGAGAGTAGGTTTTATATTATTAAATGGCTCAAATAAATAATTAAACTAGGCATACATTATGACCATCTTCCTAATATTGTGTTGGTCCCAAAACAGCCCTGACCCTTCGAGGCATGGACTCCTCTAGACCCCTGAAGGTGTGCTGTGGTATCTGCACCAAGATGTTAGCAGCAGATCCTTTAAGTCCTGTAAGTTGTGAGGTGGAGCCTCCATGGATCGGACTTGTTTGTTCAGCACATCCCACAGATGCTCCATTGGTGTGAGATCTGGGGAATTTGGAGGCCAAGTCAACACCTCAAACCATTCCTGAAGCATTTTTGCTTTGTGTCAGGAGCATTATCCTGCTGAAAGAGGCCACCAGGGAATACCATTTCCATCAAAGGGTGTACATGTTTCTGCAACAATGCTTAGGTAGGTGGTACGTGTCAAAGTAACATCCACATGGATGGCAGGACCCAAGGTTTCCCAGCAGAACATTGCCCAAAGCATCACACTGCCTCTGCCGGCTTGCCTTCTTCCCATAGTGCATCCTGGTGCCATGTGTTCCCCAGGTAAGAGACGCACACGGCCATTCATCAGACCAGGTCACCTTCTTCCATTGCTCCGTGGTCCAGTTCTGATGCTCACTGTTGGCTCTTTTGGCGGTGGACAGGGGTCAGCATGGGCACCTTGACTGGTCTGCAGCTCCATACGCAACAAACTGTGATGCACTGTGTATTCTGACACCTTTCTATCAGAACCAGCATTAACTTCTTGAGCAGATTGAGCTACAGTAGCTCGTCTGTTGGATCAGACCACACGGGCCAGCCTTCGCTCCCCTCGTGCATCAATGAGCCTCGGCCGCCCATGACCCTGTCGCCGGTTCACTGCTGTTCCTTCCTTGGAGCACTTTTGATAGATACTGACCACTGCAGACTTGTCAAACTCCCTCAAATCCTTAAAGGGTTAGTTCACCCAAAAATGAAAATTCTGTCATTAATGACTCACCCTCATGTCGTTCCAAACCCGTAAGACCTCCGTTCATCTTCAGAACACAGTTTAAGATATTTTAGATTTAGTCCGAGAGCTTTCTGTCCCTCCATTGAAAATGTTTGTACGGTATACTGTCCATGTCCAGAAAGGTAATAAAAACATCATCAAAGTAGTCCATGTGACATCAGTGGGTTAGTTAGAAGTTTTTGAAGCATCGAAAATACATTTTGGTCCAAAAATAACAAAAACTATGAATTTATTCAGCATTGTCTTCTCTTCCGGAATCCTTTTCATTGAATTGATTCCATTGAATTGATTCCATTGAATTGATTCCATTGAATCCTTTCATCTGTCGGCATTGGTAATGCACTTTTACGTCGCCGTGGTTGTTTTTGGCGATTAGGACATCCGCGACATGCACACTTATGCACCATTTTAAAAAATATAGCAATAAAAAATACAAACAATGTAGAATAGCTTGAATACAGCGTGCGTCTCCCTCAGACTGTAAACGAAGCTTCTTCTTCTTCTTGTTTCACAGCAGTTGGCATCCAGCGTTTTGGTGCATTACCACCTCCTTCTTGTAAACAAAGCTCTGGCGCACCAGATAACACGTCAGCAGCGTCACTGCGGAGTCGTGAACGCGGATTGACAACAGACCCGGAAGAGAAGACAATGCTGAATAAAGTCGTAGTTTTTGTTATTTTTGGAACAAAATGTATTTTCGATGCTTCAAAATGTCGCAGATGTCCTAATCGCCAAAAACAACCACGGCGACGTAAAAGTGCATTACCAATGCCAACAGATGAATGGATTCAATGGAATCAATTCAATGGAATCAATTCAATGGAATCAGTTCAATGGAATCAATTCAATGGAAAGGATTCTGGAAGAGAATACAATGCTGAATAAAGTCGTAGTTTTTGTTATTTTTGGACCAAAATGTATTTTCGATGCTTCAAAAACTTCTAACTAACCCACTGATGTCACATGGACTACTTTGATGATGTTTTTATTACCTTTCTGGACATGGACAGTATACCGTACAAACACTTTCAATGGAGGGACAGAAAGCTCTCGGACTAAATCTAAAATATCTTAAACTGTGTTCTGAAGATGAACGGAGGTCTTACGGGTTTGGAACGACATGAGGGTGAGTCATTAATGACAGAATTTTCATTTTTGGGTGAACTAACCCTTTAAGCTTTGCTCATTTGTCCTGCTTCTAACACTGCTTCTAATGTTCACTTGCTGCCTAATATATCCACCCACTAACAGGTGCCGTGATGAAGAGATAATCAGTGTTATTCACTTCACCTGTCAGTGCTCATAATGTTACGCCTGATCGTATATATGACTGTAAAATGCCAGCACTGTGCAATCACAAATGCAAAACAAAGACATTATAGTCACATATAAACACAAAAAGTGGCACACACCTTTCATCTTCAGCGTCTCATCAGGTTCATATCGCTCAATGATTTGGAAAGCACATTTACAGTCGAAGAACGGGAACAGGATTTCATTCAGACGTGGATCTCTCTGATTCTACCCAAGAGAAAAAACCCTGCAAGTTAACTAAGGCCAACTTTCTCTAATATACACATGCACAAAGTTAAACAAAAGGAATAAGCTGCTTCTATGAAGAAGAAAAATAAGACTTTCAAAGAAGAAAAGACACATAACAGAGCAAGTCAAAATCATATATGACCTAATGTTTAATATTCCTTCAGGATGAATTAACTCTAATGATTGCCAGACGCTCACATGCAGAATATTAAAAGTTAATAAAAGAAAACATTGCTTACTTCGTTCAAAAAGTGGACTAACTGGTCAACGCATAAATAGTCTTTTGTCTCCCTTGCTGAAAAGAAAAGCAACGGGAAAACAGAATTTTCAACTTCTTGATTGATGTTTCTGCTGTTCCAGTGAATGATTCATCAGTGATTCATGTTTCACAGCTCACTCTACTACAAGTTTCTCAATCAGTCTAGTTAGATTAATGGTTTAATATTCAAGCTCTTCAGGCAATGCATGTTTAAATATAACACTGTTTAGTTTAGTGTTGTGCAGCTCGTGGGAAAACTCTAAAACAAACATGACAGCAAACTGTTGTAGGTCACTGAAGAGATTTTGATCAAATCTCTTTCTTCACTCTAAAAAGTAATTCAGGGGACCTGTTACCACAACTTGCATGGTTTCAAGTTAAAAATTATGACTTATTGTTTAAATTAAACCTTTTAAGCTCTTTTGACATAATAATGTTGATCAATACATCAACTTAATATCGTCTGTAATTTAAACTCAAATTTTGGTGTTGATCGGCTTAATTTTTAATTTATGTTATAGTAACGTAATTAAATTGTCTTGATAACTTTGGGAATTAGGCAGTGGATTTCTAGTTCCCAGCATGCTTTGCATAGGACTGGATAAGGAGAATAAATGTTGAAATTAAGTGTTAATCTATTTGTTTTTAGTGAAGGGAAAGGCCTGTTAATATTTAATGTTGTTATGTTTGACATTTAATAGTTTCTGTAGTGTTGAAGTTTTTGTGGTTATTGTGCTGAAGAGTAGAGTAGTAACACTAATGCTAGTGACAAGCAATATCTTACTTGCTCATTAAATACACATGTTAAATAAGTTATGTTACCATGTGCTATGATAGCTGTTGATTTGAACTGAAATAGATAAGGCTACAACTCTGGTAGTTTGAGCGACTTAATTTGTTTGAGTCATCAACTTAAAAATTTGTGTTTATGCTACAAAGTTCCTCTAACTCAATTTAGCTTGTTGGTTGAACAAGGGAAAAAAAGATGCAAACTGTTGCGTTATTATTTATTTATTTTTTTGGTAGAGCCAACACGTTATTTTTTGAGTGTTGAAGTCAGCATGAAACACCATTCACAAGCCATTTTACTTTCATAATGTGACGCATTACAAAAAACACTTCTTTTTGGAAGTGGAAGTTACATAAAGATGAAACATTATAAAGATATTTTATATAATGATAAATTATTATTATTATTATTATTAAGTATTATGTCTTACAAGTGCATGACAAATATGCAAAAAGTTAATTTTTTTGGAGATGAAAAATAATTATTTATCTATTTTTTATTTATTGTCTTTATTTTTTATTTATTTTTTGGTGGTGGGTATTATTAACACAAAATAAAATAAATAAAATAAAAAATTGAAGAAATACTGAGGGAAAGGAAAATTATGACCTTATAAAAAATGTTTATTGTTTAATAAAATATTAAATGAATTCAATGGAAAGACATAATAAATTATTAAAGAAACATTTTTTTTTTTTTTTTTTTTTAAAGCACATAATAAGATTTTTTTAGGAATAACATGATGAATCTTTCACAATAAGATCAGGATGTATTGTAGCATGTATTAAGAAAAACAGGGTCAATTTAATTTTATAATGGCTATAATAGATAATAATAGATAATATTCTTTATGCTATTTACAAATCATTTAGCAAAATACTAAATACTTTGTTTGGACAAGAGCAATCAGCTCAGAATATCTCAGCTGATTTCACACGTGTTGAGTAATAAAGCTTTTATATTTGTTGCTCTTAATTCGTTTAATATACTATATATTTAATACAGAACTAAAGTGCATGTTGCATGCTTACAATTTCTTGAAGAGATCTTCAATATCAGTTCTGGGACAAATCTTCTGTGTAAGACTGTAGAACTTGTCAAAGGTGAAGATCTCATGCTCGATTTCATCGTTCTGGTAAAAAAATATGAATATGGATGGGTTGAAATTCATTATTAACAAATATTAGTGACTGTAATAGCATACTACTATACTACTTAACCTATTGCTGCAGTACGCTGCATGTATGCATGTTGCCAAAGAGAACATGCAACAAAAAGGGGTCATGTGACAACAAATGTAGCATATAATCATTGCATATTTCATGCTGTGCAGTATGCTGTAAAAATTAGTATTCAGTTCATCGCCATCATGCTAATGCAAATTTAAGGCTTTTTAAGAACTGCAAAACTAACTGTAAAAATGATGATTTAAACAACTTTACATAAAAAAAAATTGATAAAACAATTGATTATATTCATATTCATTTAAAATATGATTATATATTATCCTAATTGGTTGGATTTTAAGAATGCACATTATCTTCTTTTCTGTCCACCAGATGAAAGAAAATGCAATTTAATGCAGAAATATAGCGGTTACCCTGGTACCGCCTGTACACAATGCAGCTGCACTTTTTAGAAATGTGACGAGTTTGCAGGTATGACATAAAACACCATAAGGTAAACATTGTCATAATTCATCAACAGTAGATCAATAAGCAATCTATTGGCATAAATGCATGATATTCATTGATTCCGAGCTGCTCTGAAAGTGTGAGCCTGTAAAACCCTGTTTTATGGCCTTATATGTATTAAAACTGAATTTGAGACTTTTAAAGACTTTTTAACCCTCTGGTATTGTTCATTTCGTGATCACACTTGTGTTGTTAGTATACCGGAAATTTAACTTTTTTTTTTTATTCAGTCAAAATAAATGTAATATATTTTTGTTCACTAATTATTTTCTTTTTTCTTTTGTATTTTTAGAGAATTTCATGGTACTAATTCTTATTTATGCACTAATTATGATAAATGTTTTCCCCATTGAAAATAATACAACAACAAATTTTCACTTTTGTATTACTTTTCAATTAAAGCAGTATTTCATGTTAAAATAGAGACAATGCCTTTAAAATACAATTTTTGAATGCAGATTAGTGCCATGTAGTGGGAGTAAAAAAAGAAAAACATCTGTAATGCAGTGGTGTAACCACTACATGCCTTTTTTTTTTTTTAAATGTTGATTTGAAGTGTCAGTTTTTGCATGCATTTTACTAGTTAAACCTGAGCACAGAGAAAGACATTTTGTTACACAACATCAAAATACAACAAAAATGTATCATAAATGAACAGGACTGCTTCATCAGAGCTTAATCAACCTGATTTCAACCTTTTATTTAAGTCTTGAGAATGTGTCTATTTTGCACTCTTGATATTTTAAAGTTTCACTCCTTCATTGCTTGTAGATCGTACCCACAAAAAAAAAAAAATCTGTATTTTAGTATTTTATATATCACAGAGTTTCATACCATTCCAATAAATTAGTGATTTTTAAAAATTCAAAACATTTTTTTCGGTCTAAAATGATAGAACAACATCAGAGGGGTAAGCACCCATGGGGAACCTGTAAAAGCAACCTAAAACAACATTCTGCTCGTGTGGCTCACATCGATATCTGTACAATTACATCATTATTAATATCTCCATCCTAGATCTGGCAATATCTGAGAGAAAGTAAGTGCTGTTAAAAATTACCTTTCCACTGGGTAAACCAAGATCCTTCAGTGCCTGGAAAATACCCTTCTCCGTTTTGCCTGAGGCAAAGGTTCTTGTGATACTGCAGAAAATCACACACATTCACCGGTGTTAAAGATAGACTTCACTCGTTTTAATGTGTGAATGTCCTTCAATAGATCAGGTGTCTGGATGTGTGTCTCAAACACTGACATTTAGCCATTATTCACCGTATGTACAATATTCACTGTAAAATATATGGAGATGTGATCTATTAACATGCAGCAGGCATCTACCAAATTTCACAAAAAGGTGTAAAAACCTCGTCACATTAATGAGAATGCAGGAAATACCTCCTGACAGGTATTTTTCCATTCACATTGGTCAAAAATGACAGCCGCATCCAACTGCAGGAAATAAATCATAACACAAGCAAAGATTAAACATGAAAACAACAAGATACATTTGCATTGTCATAAACATAAGTTCAGTAGTCGCACCTAAAAAAAAAAAAACACTTTTACAGATTAAATAACATGTATTTTCCTGTGAAATTAATAGAAGTGCTTTATATTTCTGCTTTGAAAGTTAACCATCCTTAACGTCTTGCCTCATAGACTTTCATATTTTAAGAGCATTACTGTAAACACGACTTTTGCATGTTTTTACAAACTAAAGGATGAGAGAAAATTAAATGACAGCACATCACCAGCGTTGCTGATCAGGTTTAACCCAGAATATACTTTAGATAAGTAATGTTTTTCTGGGTAATTAGCTTATATAAGTAATTAGACTGAAATACAGCTGCTGGCTGAATCATTTCCTGGCTGAATACTTCATGAAACCTTAGAAATGACTTGACAGTGCATTAGCAGGCTGAAATTACTCCAGCAATGATGTATTATCTGGTGGCACTCACTGTTTTCTCAGGCAGGTCATCGGACACACGTTATTCGCTCGAGAGTTCTGAATCAATGACCGCAAGCCGTCTGTCCATTGCTGCAAACATGCACAAGCAAATAAAGGTACAACTTAAAATGTCACAGAGTTTCCAGTCTCTTCATGGCCAAAATGATTGAGAAAACAAAAAAATATAAAATCAAAGCAAATGCATGGTTCTAGTGAGCTAATATGCTGATCGATTCAGATTTTTGTTTCTCAGAAAGACACATCAGAAATATTTATGGATGCACAGAAATGAACATTTTAGCAGATACCGATAACCGATATGTTGGTCGAGGAATTTAAAGGTGCCCAAGAATGCTTTTTCACAAGATGTAATATAAGTCTAAGGTGTCTACTGAATGTGTCTGTGAAGTTTCAGCTCAAAATACCCCATAGATTTTTTTTAATAAATTTTTTTAACTGCCTATTTTGGGGCATCATTAACTATGCACCGATTCAGGCTGCGGCCCCTTTAAATCTCACGCTCCCTGCCTCCCCGAGCTCTCGACTATATTACAGTGCATTTACAAAGTTCACACAGCTAATATAACCCTCAAATGGATCTTTACAAGATGTTCGTCATGCATACTGTATGCATGCTTCGAATTATGTGAGTAAAGTATTTATTTTGATGTTTAAGTTTGATTCTGTATGAGTTTGAGGCTATGCTCTGTGGCTAACGGCTAATGCTACACTGTTGGAGAGATTTATAAAGAATGAAGTTGTGTTTATGAATTATACAGACTGCAAGTGTTTAAAAATGAAAATAGCGACGGCTCTTGTCTCCGTGAATACAGTAAGAAACGATGGTAACTTTAACCACATTTAACAGTACATTAGCAACATGCTAACGAAACATTTAGAAAGACAATTTACAAATATCACTAAAAATATCATGATATCATGGATCATGTCAGTTATTATTGCTCCATCTGCCATTTTTCGCTGTTGTTCTTGCTTGCTTACCTAGTCTGTGCACAGATCCAGCCGTTAATACTGCCTTTCCTTGTGTAATGCCTTGAACATGGGCTGGCATATATGCAAATATTGGGGGCGTACATATTAATGATCCCGACTGTTACGTAACAGTCGGTGTTATGTTGAGATCCGCGTGTTTTTCCGGAAGTCTTTAAACAAATGAGATTTACATAAGAAGGAGGAAACAATGGGGTTTGAAACTCACTGTATGTCATTTCCATGTACTGAACTCTTGTTATTCAACTATGCCGAGGTAAATTCAAATTTTGATTCTAGGACACCTTTAAATCTATTAAAATTTTTGTGTGCCTGATTACAAAAACAAAAGTCTCACCATTAAAAGCCATGACCCAAACACTGCTGTTTGAGCTGCATGCGCTGAAGCTACAGATGATCACCGGTAAACTGAAACGCTTTACTATCGCGTTAATTAATTTAACCATATAAACAACAGTTCTTTCTGGTTCTTGAATCTGATTGGCTGAGCCATGCAATATTCCCTCAGTATCTTCACTGGGACTGTTTCACTGTTTGTATCACTCCGCTTGCTACGACTGTCATGGAGGTTGAGCAAATCCACCATATTTTTTTTTTCGTTTCAATTTTTAGGTTTTGTCACGAAAGAGTTTTTTTTTTTTTTTTTTTAGGCGAGACAGAAGTTGTTTAGACCTCAAATATGCGATTTATATATAAACATAGCACCTATTTTACAATTTGTTTTGACACTCAAGGCCGTCAGCGACTGTTCAGTGCTCGTGTACCCGCTGAGAACAGCTTCATCTCGGCCACTGGCCACTAGCTCTTATGTAGAAAATGGTTAAACATGAGATATAATTAATTTGGGGTATATTAAACGGGCAATCTTTGGTCTTATTAATCTATTACTTGTTCCAGAGCTAATAGATTTGGGTTAAGGGGAAAATTAAGTTTCATAACTTTATATTTAGGCTATATTTAACTTAAATCCTGTACTGGAGTGCTGCTCTTGTACGTTTGACTGAATTGTTTGCTATTTCCTATTGTCCTTTATAATGGCTACTGTTGTTAATTTAATTATTGTTGTTCAATGAATATTATTTTATATAAATAATATGCCGTATTTGGTATTGAGAAAGGGATTGTGATATTATGGACTTCAGAGAAAGTTACATTATTACGCAATTAGATGGAGGCAAAGACTGTCTTTATGAGTGAGTGAGAACAAGGAAGCTGTTTTAGCGCTGTGGAAATCCCCACAACTTTTAAAAGGACAAAGACAAAGATTGCTTTCCTCAGCCGGCATTCAAACTGATTTTTTATAATGGATATAATATTATGAACATCAACCTAAAGAATATCAGATGCAGGTAATACACTTGTTTAGTCGATCTCCCTCTCATAATACCATAATAATCTACTCTACATAAGTCACTCTACATAAGTGACGTTTCAGAATTAGTACCAGAGGCTTGTGCTCAACTGGTAAAGGAAGTAGGTCTGCACAAAAGAGGGTTTTAAAGTGCTGTCGAACTGTAGTATAAATGCAATATCACACTCGTATGATTTTGCATATTATATATATATATATATATATATTATAATATATATATAGAAGAGAGAGAGAGAGAGAGAGAGATAGTATGTAGATGGATAGATATGTAAAATGTGTACCTTGAATGCAATGTGATTCGCATTGGATAAAAGTGCCTGCCTGCTAAATGCGTAAATGTAATTGTAAATACTTCTTAGTTCACTAAAAAAGGTCATCAGGTCATCATTTACTAATTTCAAACCCATATGTGCTTCTTTCTATTGAATGCATTACATTTAAGTTTACGCATTTGCGACTTACATTGCATTCTGGATACACGTTTTATCAGTTCATGCATTTCCTGGGAATCAAACCCATATTCTACTCATTCACATCTTTAAGAGTCATACTTTTATGAAGTTTTCTTGTTTTGTTTCAGTACTTTGTTTTATGCTTTGTTGTTTTTGGAGCTTGAAAACTGCTTTGATTATATGGACAAAAGCAGCAAATGTTTCTACAACAGAAAGTTATATGGAATGATATGTGGGTAAAAACTATGAGTAAATAATGGCAGAATGTTTATTTATGGGTAAACTAACTCTTTAATAATGCACTGGGAAAGAACCCATAAAAGGATTCAGACTAAAAGGTTGCATGAATGAATGAATGAATAAATGGAAGATGTGCTGTTTTGTAAACATGTTTTTGTCTCTTAGCGTTTTATGAGTGCTCTATTTTTACACAAGATTCCAGGACATACAGGACGCCACTTCTAATGCTCTCCTAATGCAAACACTCTTACTTCCTGGAAATCTAATAATGAATCAAGCACATGTTTCAGACAAAACACGAGACCGACAGAGGGTCCCGAAACAGCAGCTGCTTGCTAGTTCAACACAAGTGCACACATCCCTGGGGTCATCAACGAACCCTCGAGAGGAGCCGATAAAATCAGCAGTGCTTTAAGACACAGCAGCGGTGACGGCACAGTGACAGGCAGATGTCAGGAGCTGGAATTAGATGTGAGTTTGATGACCTTCCTACAGCTGAAATCCTTCAGGGAAAGGTTAAATCTTCGGTCAGTTTTTATATATATCATTTAACAGATTTTGTATCGTATTTATATGTAAAAATAAGATATGTGAAATATTAATATTTATATAAATAATATATATATATATGCTCTCCTAATATGTGTGTGTGTGTGTGTGTGTGTGTGTGTGTGTGTGTGTGTGTATTTATATATACAGACACAGACACATATTAGACTGTTAGACAACTAGTTTGCAACAATCTTGTATTTTAAAGTTGCTTTACATAAAAGTGCCGGCTAAATGAGCAAATGTAAATTCAAATCATCAACACTATAAAATATAACGGTAAAAAACTAAACAAATTTTCACAGTAAAATACCATTTTCCATTGAAACAGTAATATACCATAAAACAATGCATTCTGGGTAATATTTGTCATTTTAAGAAAAGAGGCCTATAGGCTACTTTCTCGAAAATGGCAAATAATAATAATAATAATATATTATTCTGTATATTACAATGCATTCTGGGTAATATTTGTTGTTTTTGAGAGTGTCATATAGATTACTTTCTTGAAAACATCAAATATTACCCAGAATGCATTGTTTTAGGGCATATTACTGTTGTATATTACTGTGTAAATTTGTTTAGTTATTTACAGTTATTTTTTGTGTTGTTCACGCTAGATTTGTCAATTTATAATAAAATGTTATATTACAATGCATTCTGGGTAATATTTGTGTTTTTGACAGTGTCATATAGGTTACTTTCTCGAAAACTCAAATATTACCCAGAATGCATTGTTTTAGGGCATATTACTGTTGTATATTACTGTGTAAATTTGTTTAGTTATTTTACAGTTATTATTTTAGTGTTGTTCACCCTAGATGTGAAATATTTATAATAAAATGTTATATTACAATGCATTCTGGGTAATATTTGTTGTTTTTGAGAGTGTCATATAGGTTACTTTCTCGAAAACATCAAATATTACCCAGAATGCATTGTTTTAGGGCATATTACTGTTGTATATTACTGTGTAAATTTGTTTAGTTATTTTACAGTTATTATTTTAGTGTTGTTCACGCTAGATTTGTCAATATTTATAATAAAATGTTATATTACAATGCATTCTGGGTAATATTTGTCATTTTAAGAAAAGAGGCCTATAGGCTACTTTCTCGAAAATGGCAAATAATATTAATAATAATATATTATTCTGTATATTACAATGCATTCTGGGTAATATTTGTTGTTTTTGAGAGTGTCATATAGGTTAGTTTTTGAAAAACATCAAATATTGCCCAGAATGCATTGTTTTAGGGCATATTACTGTTGTGTATTACTGTGTAAATTTGTTTAGTTATTCTACAGTTATTTTTTTAGTGTTGTTCAAGCTAGATTTGTCAATATTTATAATAAAATGTTATATTACAATGCATTCTGGGTAATATTTGTTGTTTTTGAGAGTGTCATATAGGTTACTTTCTCGAAAACATCAAATATTACCCAGAATGCATTGTTTTAGGGCATATTACTGTTGTATATTACCGTGTAAATTTGTTTAGTTATTTTACAGTTATTTTTTTAGTGTTGTTCATGCTAGATTTGTCAATATTTATAATAAAATGTTATACATTGTTTTGATATCTGATGGTGTTGATGCAGTGAGTGGAAGTCAAGTTTTATCACAAACATTTTGTGATAAAATGTAAAAATCAGCACTTGAAAACCTCTGAACATGTTTAACAGATCAATTCAAAATAATTTCTTAGTCCATAATCTTTTATTTCTGTGCATATGTATTATGTTTTCCCACATTACTCTTTTATAGCCAGTGTCATTGGGAACCTATTATAGTTTTTATTAATACTTTTTAGAAAAAATACTTAAAATTTAAAAGTATTTAAAATATTTTTTTATTTTCTGTTTTCACTTCATTTGATGCGTTTTTGTCATTTTTTCCCCAAATATATCTATGTAGTTTTTATGATTTCTTATTTCAGTTTTAGTTACTTAACAACTAGCTGAAATAAAATAAGTTTTTTATATTTTAAAGTTTACTTTATTTCACATAACAAACGTTTCTTTGTGCTTTTAGTTACCTATAATAACCCCGCTCACAGCTAGAGAAGGCTGGCGTTACCTTGGCAGCGCTGATGTTTTGCGTGACCATGTACATGAAGCTCAGGTTGACCAGGTCTGTGCCGCTGCATATGCAGATGATTCTGCCCTCCAGGTTACTTTCGCACTTTCCTGCGGCCTCCAACGCCGAGAGAATCTTTGGATCCTGCAGAGAGTTTGAGACGAGTGCATGAAACAGACCACTAGAAAACCAGTCCATCATCATAACTACCCAAACCACAACATCATCAAAATACACATTTATAATGTTCATTAAAGAGCTGTCAGTTTTATTGAAAAATGAACATTTGCTTGATGAATGAAACAAGATATTTGATGCAAAAAGCAGAGCAGTACATTTATTAATGCCAAATTGATTTAATTCATGTAAGAGCAGTTATTAAGATGACAAAGACAAATATTTTTTCTTTAGAATAGCATGCACTGATAAATCATTCACAATAAGATCAACAAATGCTGGATTTATTGGTTTTACCTTTGGTACACTGATATCACGTATACTGTTGATCAGGGAAAACTCTAACACTTGACCCTCCTATATGAAAAAGATATGAAACAAATCAAAATGTTTTAGATGTATGAGCCTAAAAATTAATGAATTTAAAAAACACCCTGTGGTTACAATCAAGATTTAATGTTGTTTATATGTCTATGTGGTGTATAATTCACTCTTCCTCTTCTGAATCAGCTTATGGTTCAAACATATATGGCTGAATTAAACCAGTATTTCCACTTGTCATTGTGCAGCGTTTACTATAGTGAAGTTGACAGAGTGGATCAGGTAATCTGAGCTGGCGTGATTGAGTGGAGGCGGGGACTAATTTGCATATTCATTGCTCTGCATATACTAAATGAAGCAAGGGTGTCGGGTTACATTCAAGCTATTTTAAGGCATGAAGAAATTATTTTTTCACAGGAAAAAAAACATTTTGATGTTTTCAATAATGAGTTTTAAGGGATCCAATTATTGTCTGCAGGGGGACTTTAATGAAATGAATGCAATGTAATGATGTGATATGTGCACTACATACTCAAACGTGTGTAGAGTATTTTCCAGAATAAAACTTTTTTTTTATCATCTAAAACATGTGACATATTTTCCAAAGGGACTTATATAATGAAATTAACATCAAGCATTCTCACAAATTACGTGAGCCAAGTTTATCTGCATACTAGCACATTTCCCACATGCCAGTAGTTACAGCTTAAAAAAACAACAAAAGTTTTATACTTGTATTTTTCATTCCTGTTCTGAAAACTGTTCAATTTAAAGAATTTGTTTTGGATGTTTATAATGTTTGTAAACATATTTTACATTATTTCTGAATGTACAGAAATAGTCAAATGTGACTTGTACACAGATGAAACTTATCTGTGTTTTTTTTCTCTCTCAACAAAGCAATTTTTACCCAGTGTGACTTATTTTCCAGAAAATATGGTACTTTCACATCACCAGTGAAGTACTTACTTTTAAAGGCGACCTATTACGCAAAACTCACTTTTGCATTTGAACATAAATATGTGTCGGCAGTGTGTGTACACAACCACCCTATAATGATAAAAATCCAACCACTCCTTTTAATCCCCATAAATCATAAGCAGTGTGTAAGAACAAGACTCCAGTCCGGAGCAGCTGTAGCGACAAGAATGTCTCGTGAGCAACGATGTCTTGTTGTTGGCTGTAAGAGTGAACATAACAGTCTTCATTTCCTCCTGACATCAGAGCCACTGAAGACACAGTGGATTAGTTTTACTGTTGAAGGGAATGCGCCCCCATATACCTAAATTCATTTATGTTTGTGCGAAGCATTTTACACCACACTGTTTTATACAGAGGCACAATACAAAACACTAAAACGTTGTCAGCTCAAAGATGGATCAGTACAAACTGTTTGTGAAATTATAACCGTGATTAAACTAAACTGTACCTGTTCTATCTCCATGCAAAATATATTCTCTGGCTCTGTAGGCATCATTGTCTGACTCCGGTTCGAAATGAACGCCAATACTGACAGTTCCTGACATTTTCAGTGCGTGAGATTGTCCTGTTTTGTTGTTGTCTGTATGCCAGAGCATGAGCTCTTGAAGCTCCGCCCTCTTCTTGAAAGGGGGTGGGAGCAGCAGCTTATTTGCATTTAAAGGGACACACAAAAACTGTGTGTTTTTGCTCAAAAAGAGGCATAAAAGGTCTCATTTAATGTATAGCACATGAATTGACTATATGCACGAAGCGTTCTTTAGAACTTCCGCGTTAATATAAGCCAGCCAGAGATGTCATTTGCTGGTGTGTTGAGCATCAGTAGTGTAATACTGATTAGTTTATAATCAGAATATAATCACTTAAATAGTCAGGCATAGCATTAATTTAGTTATTCAAACATAAAACAGCATAAATTGTTCATTGCTCCTCCTCGGCTAAATTCAATTCGACCATTAGTTTTCAAAACTTTTATGTGAAAAAAAGCTTCAAAAATTAAATATTTATTGTGCACTTTAGTTAGATTAATTGAATAAAATGTGTGTTTTCACAAATGTGCTGAAATCATCGATCTTGCATTGCACTGACTGACAGCTGCTGTGATTACAAAGGGAGAGCACGGTGCTCGCTTTCTGTGTAATTAATTCACAATAAAAGTTATTGTTTTTCTTAAGATTTTTGAGTATTTCATACTTAACATTGACAAAATGTATTTTTAAACCTAGTTATTTTATAATGTTTAATATTTAGTCAAGTGAAAAACGATTAGATGAAATGGCTGATACATGCACAAATAAATGCTACTTTGCTGCCACCTGCTGGTTAAAGTGGTAATTATATTGTCTTTTCTATTTTATTAAATAAGTGTTTTCTATCAAATGTTGAATTTCCTACATTTTTAAAAGTTCGGTTTTACAATGGGGACAATCTCAGAAGGATGAACAAGTAATGATTGTGGTCATCACATTAAAAATAACATTTGAAGTGCTGGGGAAAAAAAATGAGTGTGCATGTGTAATTACAGACACAGCGTTTTTAAACGGTCCCAATAACTTTGTCTTTATTGCAGTCAATCAAACTGGTTTAATGGCAAATTAGGTAAATGTGATAACTGCATTAAAATATGAATACAACATTAAAAAGTCAACCATTGATGGTTTTGTGTCGATGTACGGCGAGTACAGAATGAACAGTTCACCAGAAATGACCGAGCTGACTTAACAACAACAACCAGGAAGTAACTGGCATATAGTCTATTGGAACATAAACGATTAGAAACTAGAATGCATTACATTCTCACACAAGTTGTACCTTTCCTTCACTTTTCCATGTCAGGAAGAATCCAAAAGCATCCACCTTGAAAAAACAGTTTGATTCATAGACAAACGGATCCTGCCAAACAGAAATAAAGCAGAAATAAACAATATTTTGGGGTCAGCTGTGATTGAGCTTCATTTGAAACATGTTTGTTATCATTTTATTACATTAATAGACCTTGATGTGCATATAACTGTAATATTTATAACTCTTTATAATCCTGTTTTATGAATGTATAAACAGACTCATTATATTAAGGATCACTGAAAGAGCTGCTATGAGAAACTCCACATCAGAAAGAAAAAGAAAGAAAGAAACTCCTTTTTGAATCTTGGGAAAAAATAAACATCATAAAATAAACCACCTTCATAATGTCAACAGAATCAACATTCCATCCCACTTCATTTAAGTATTCAAGAGATAATGGCTAAGATATAATGATAACAAACAAATAAAGCTGAATTTCATCTCATATCAATAGAGAAGAAGACCTCCAAGTGCTCTGAAAGCCTCATGGGAAATCTGTACGCTGGTTTAACAGCTCCGATCCAGTCTCTGACACATCGTTCATGAGAATACATCCTTCCAGAAAACTTTATTCCAAGATAACTTCTCCAGCCTGAGCAAATATTCCCAGGGGACGAATGTCTTTGAGAACACAGATGTTCACAATATCCTCTGAGATTAAAGTCACCAGCGTCCATTCTATGCATCTTCTTTGCGAATGAATGATGACATTACTTCAAACATGAAGACAAAACAGTATATTTAGAGCAGCTACAGCTATAACGTTTGTTTTGTTTAGTCTATTAGCTGGAGTGAATCTCACAAAACATGTCCGGGTCCCAGAAAAATTAAGAACGGATTGGGTGTTGGGGAAGCTACCCTGACAAGATACAAGCTACTCATAAGTTTAAGTTAAGATACAGTCAAGCTACCATTCTGAAAAACAAATCACAAATCACTATCAAAAAAGTAGCTACCATTCTACCAATCTTAATGACATTAGGGCTTGGCACACTGCCCTTAACCCCAGGTTATCGTCGTTCTAAACACTGCTTTTAACCCCGGGTAAAGGAACGTTACATGTTTGTAATTTAGAAGCGGGGTTAGCACCCCTTTTTACCCAGGGTTATGAAACCCTGCTCCGGAGCAGGGTTAGCACTGCTTTTGCGGTGTTAACCCCACATTAGGGCTTTTCACACTTGAAATAGTTAACCCTGGGTCATTCTAAACCCAGGGTAAAGGGAATCCTGGGTTATCTTGCTTCACATTTCACACTGCTCATGATTTACCCGGGGTTAAGAAACTAATCCTGGGTATTCATAAGGTGAGATTTCACATTGTAAATTCCTAAACCCTGGGTTAATGATCTTATTTGCATATTTGCGGTGTCAGTGTCATTGTTTAGATAATATGGCAAGCCGTTTATTCATTCTCAGGATATGAATTCTTGATATCAACAATTCAGTTCTTGATATCAGGAATTACATTTCCGCTAGTAACAATGTTAATTCTTGATATCAACAATTTAATTTTCACTAGTTAAAATGCTATTTTTTGATATCAAGAATTACATTTCCACTAGTAAAAAATATAATTCTTGATATCTGTAATTGTATCCATTTAAATTCAATTGTTGATATCAAGAATTGATTTCTTACTAGTTGAAATTCCAATTTCAGGTATCAGAAATACAATTCTTACTAGAAAAAAATCATAATTTTTGATCATTAATTAATTTGTTACTAGTGCAAATATCTATTCTTGATATCAACAGTTGAATTGCTACTAGTAACAATGTTAATTTTTGATATCAATAATTTGATTTCTGATATCATGAATGTGATTGTTATTAGTAAGAAAGCCATTTTAGATATCTGAAATTATATTGATATCAGAAATACATTTTTACTAGTAGCAATTGAATTATTGATATCAAAAATTCACATTTTTACTAGTAACAATGTAATTAATATCAAAAATGTATTTAAAAATTGATTTAAAGATTGTATTTCTGATATGTGAAATGGAATTTCAACTAGTAAGAAATAAATTCTTGATATCAACAATTGAATTTGAATGGCAGTCTAGGATGACATTTAACTAGTGAAAATACAATTACAGATATCAAGAATTATAGTTTTTACTAGTGTTGATATCAAGAATATGTGATTGATGGTCTGTTGCTAAGTGTCTAGATGTAACATTCTAACACCGCATCGTTTCACGCTGGACAAATTTCACACCGCAAAAGCAGTGCTAACATCTACTCCGGAGCAGGTGTGTGAAACGTTCTTTTACCCGGGGTTAAAAGAGGTGTTTAGAACGACGATAACCTGGGGCGCGTATGAAAAGTCCTATTGTGGTGCCAAACTTGTACAGTGTGAAACAATACGGTGTTAGAATGTAGAGCTGCATAACGATTAATCGCGATTTTTTATTTTTAATTTGCATAATAAAAGTCTGTGTTACCTAATATATGTGTGTGTTCTGTGTATAATAATTATGTATATATAAGTACATGCACATACATGTATAAATTTAAGAAATATATACATGTATAAATAAATATACATATTTATATATATTTTATTACATATAAATATAAATATTTTATATATAAATATAATTTTTTTCTTAAATATATACATGTATGTGCATGTACTTATATATACATAATTATTATACACAGAACACGCACATATATTACGTAAACACAGACTTTTATTTTGCAAACGATTAATCGCGATTAATCGTTGTGCAGCCCTATTAGAATGTTACAGCTAGACGCTTAGCAACAAACAACCAATTGCGTGCCTCATATTCACATGCTTTGGACGGTCACGGAAACACTGCACATGGTATAAAAATGGTAAATTCAGCTTTTAAGAGGAAAAATGTCAAATGCTGAGAGAAAACGCGACAAATTGAGTCAAGATGATACATACAAAAGGTTATTATAGTAATACTAAAAACTAAACCATAAAAAAAAAAACTTTACTTGAAATAAATGTTAACTTAAAAAAAAAACGATGTACTAAAAAAACAAATAAAAATTAATAGAAAACAGACTTTTTTTTTTAAAAAAAAGGACAAAAACAAAACAAATGACTAAAACTTTAACTAAAATTTAAATGAAAATGGAAAAAATAAAAATAAAAATTCTAAATACTAATATAATCTCTATGATACTCAAATATCATGATGTTTATGTTTTTCTTTTAAAATAATATTTTTGTTCCACAGTAGAGTAATGAGAATAATACTTCATTTTTATGGAAAATGTGCTTCATTCCCCTAAAAATAATATAATTTTCTCATCTAATAAAGAAATTGCAAAAATGATGCTAAAAATCATTATGCTCTTTAATAGGCTAAAAATTAGGAAAAAAATCTTCTTCTAAATAGGGAATTATGCATTTATTAAAAAGAAAAAGTATTCTCAGGTTAAGTACCTTCCTCTTCTAAAACTATATTATTTGATTTACCATAGTACACATATCAATAAACATGTTTTTCAGCAAACAACAAAGACAATGAATCTGAGAAATATTCATACCTCATCAAATCTGTCAAAAAATGCCCCTTCCTGCATGAAACAAGGAACAGGCCTTTGCCAGTTGAACTCGTACGGTTTTGCCATTTGACCTACAGGATGGAAAATAAAACAACAGCATTCAGTACGAGAGAATGAGTGAATCTGAGATTTAATAATCATGGGAGGTCCATATAAATCAGGCCTGACTACATCTCAGAAGTCCAGCCCAAAAGATGCTTGGACCAACAGACCAACATGTGCAGTTTTTAAAAAGAAATTATTTCAGAAACTTCAGCATCACTATTATTTTGCACATGCTCTCCTGAAAATCTATTTTTTGCAATTCCACGGCACAGAAATGTCTTCAACTTTAAGGAGATTTAAATGGATTCATCTTCAGATGTTCCTCAATAAAAACAGCCTAACAAATGATCCATGACACTCCATCAGCCTGTTCTCCTGAAAACAATATATACTACAAATGTTTTTTTGTTTTGTTTTCACATTAGGGTAATAAGAATACTTTATTTTATATGGCAAATGTGTTTAATTCTCATAAAAAATAACATAACATTCTCATAAATATAAATAAAAAATGCAAAAATAGTGTTAAAATGCATTATTGATCATGATATTTAATGGTCTAGAGTACGCTTACATGACAATGATGTACTGAAACAGAAAAGTTTTGTGTACAGATGACAACAAAATGATCCCCGTTCACATGGATTCGTGAAAACGACTAAAAACGCTGTATTCTGCTGCCAGGCCAGAAGATGGCGATGTCATTTTGTAAAGAAACACGTGCCTATAGACTGAACATGCAATACCATGCGCATGACGTCACCGTTTGCACAAATTCATGTTTTTGTAGTTTACACAGAGATGATAACAGCATCCTGCACTTTGAAACCATTTTTTTAGTAAATGAACAGCCAAAATGCATAAAATGTTTTCAGTTTTAGTTGAAAACGGTGTCTTGTAAATTCTCCAATAAATTATTTTCTTTTTTTTTAAGAATGCACTGAAAAAACTGCTTTTCTTACTTAGTCTTGTTTCCAGTCTAAATATAAAAGTAAAAGCATCTGGATTTAAGAATTAAGTAAAATGACATAAGATATTTTTTCTTCAAAAAAATCAAGTTTTTGCTCGAAACAAGCAAAATTATCTGCCAATGGGGTAAGAAAAATAATATGTTTCTGTTTGGGACAGAAGCAAAAAACAAGATTTCAAACAGAAACAAGATTAGTTTTCTTGCCCCACTGGCAGATAATGTTGCTTGTTTTAAGCAAAAACTCACTTTTGATTTAGATTTTTTTCCCAGAAAACAAGAAAAAATATGTTATGTCATTTCACTTATCTATTAAAAGCATCTGGATTTAAGAATTTTTACATATTTAGACTGGAAACAAGACAAGAAAAGCATTTTAAGGGAATTGTGCATGCATACTTTTAAAAAATAATCTTAGGTTTAGTACCTTCTTCTAAAAAAACAAAGCTTCTCAGGGTTAATGAATCACACGT
This sequence comes from Culter alburnus, assembly GCA_028476615.1. Classification (NCBI taxonomy): domain Eukaryota; kingdom Metazoa; phylum Chordata; class Actinopteri; order Cypriniformes; family Xenocyprididae; genus Culter; species Culter alburnus. The sequence continues at coordinate 151,905 of JAOTNS010000602.1, read as the reverse complement.
TAAAGACTGCACACGGAAAGTGCTGCTCATGTCTGCTTGAAAATCATCAATGAACAGCAGCTGAGCTCATCTACAGAAGAGATTCACTGAAACACCACAGAGAAAACACAGAGAGAGAGATGTGGACGAATAAGCACACATCCTAAAGTGTGTCTGTCCTGTGAACACATGCTGTAAATCTGTGAAAGCAAAGTCAATTCATGAAATGCATATAGGAAATCCAAATCATACTGATATAAAACATGTTCACTATAGCTCAATATCTCAACATCTTTATACTTCAGTATTTCTAAGTTCATTAAATGACAGTGAACTGAATACATAAGATACATAAATAAATCGACACTCACACATTAAGACAGGAGTCATTAATGAAGGCAGATGTCAATCGAAAGGCTGAACTTTGTACTCTAGACAAGATTAATTCACATTAATGTCAGAACGGGGCAAGTTGTCACAGGTATTTTAAATGTTGTACATAAAACTTATGAGTTGTTTTGTTGCATATATGCTTAAATCATATAATACTACAGATTCCTATTGTGACAACATGCCCCACTATTAGGTTAAATCATTTTTAAAGGGAATTACCGATGGAAATGTTCAAAAGTTTTATTGTGCTTATACAAAAATGACTTTAAAAAAGTAAATTGTAAAAAGTAAACGTGTGACAACTAGCCCCGGTTTCCCTACAGTATGTTGTGTGGGAATACATGTATTTAACGCAAGACTTCAAACAATTCCTCATGCATTTACTGTAACTTATAATGAAACCGTTTCACAACATAAAACAAACAAACGACAGATACACAAGAAAAGCGTGAATCAAACGCACTGATTGAATCAGTTTGTCTCAAATCAGCTGATTGAGGGACAGATGTTGATTTAATCTCAATAATCCGAACTAATCTGAGTAATTCAGCGGATATTTAACAGATGCTGCCTCATTGTTAACGTTTACTTCATTTTATTTGGTAAAAGTTGAGTTTGAGTTCACTCACCCGCTGTACTGCTGCTCCAGTGGGATTGATTTTTCTTTTAATGCCTGATGGGAATGTTAAAACATTTCAGATGATTGAACAGCGACACCCACAGGCCCCTTCTGCATTACAGCACGACAACTTGACAGACCATAAATAAACCACATGGATTTTCCTCTTTACGTTCTTAAAGTATTATTAATAACACTTTATAATATCTAATTAGGGTAATAAAAAAAAAAAAAAAAAACATCATGCCTGAAAAGGTCGAAACACACTTTACAAACTGTAGTATCAGACTGCTGACTTTTCCTTATTTTAAAAAAATAATAATTCAGTTCAATTTTTTGCTTGTCACCCATAAAATTTCTTACTTGATTTACTGTATCAGAGACCCTAGATACTAAATATGAATATCTGATATGCACACTGTAGGGGGGAGTGGGGTAAGATGAGCCATTTTTTTTTACTTATGTGGTCCTTTCAGGATGTTTCCTATCATTTTAAATGATCAGAATACATTTATGACAAAGGTCTCTAAAAACATGGCTTCTTATAAAAAAAAGTGTTCCTCTGGCTCAATTTACCCCAGGTTAGGGGTAAGTTGAGCCGAGTCAGTAGGTGGGTGTAAACTGACCATCTAACTGAATCTGAGTCAAACCCATGTGAAATTTTAAAGATAATGTACCTATTTTAAAAACTAATTTAATAATCAAATTTCCTTTTACAAATATTTCTTTTTTTAAAGCTAAATTAAACAACATAAAAACCAACCAAATGAAGTTGAAATTTCAATATCTTTAATTGTTTGCACTTACCAAAGTTGTAACCTTCCCATAAACAGACTAAACAGAGAGTTTGTTGAGTAAAATTAAATAAATGTCACTGAAACTAATAAACATTTTAGTCAAAAGGTTCTTGACATGGTAGTTTTTCTGCAATGTCGACCATGTTAGGCCATTAGAGACTACAGGTGGAAATATATATTTGATTAAACATCCTCTGGTTCGTATCAGAGAAGGATTTGGTGTGCTTGTACACTGTTCCTGTCAAAAATACTCGAAAATAATGATAAACTAAACCAGTTGTGTAATATTACATTGAAATGACACTAGTTTATACTTCAGATTTAACTTAAATTCAGTGCCTTATGGTGGGGTAAGTTAAAACGCTGGCTCAATTTACCCCACAGCATTTGGCTCACTTTGCCCCATAGCTGGCATTTTAGGAAAAGCTAGCTAGCTTACCAATTCAGAATAATATTTAGCTAAATGACTAGGATGGTTTTATACGTTGCTAAATCACCAATATGCATCATAAATAGTTTTAGACCTGGACAAATCTGTTCTGTTAAAATTTTACTTTGACAAGCCAAAAACAGTTTTTAAAGTAAATAAGCGACTTCCACTCCTCACATGTGCTTCTCCTTTTCACAGTCTGGCAGAAATGATGGGTGGTTTTAAAATATGGTCACATGACAATAAAATGGTATGGTTGCCAAGATACAGGGGGTGGGTCAACTTTCCCACTGGCTCAGCTTGCCCCACTCTCCCCTATATATGGCAAGCTGTTTTAACATGTAGGCTAATCCTTAAAACGTACCTACTTATGGAAGCTTGTTTCCGCAAACTGAATAAACAATAAAAAAAAGGTATAATTGTGATGTTTTATCTTGCAATTCTGACTTTATAACACGCAATTGTGAGCTATAAAGTAAGAATTGTGAGTTATAAAGTCAGAATTGGACATATAAACTCATATGACGTTTTTTCCTCTGAATTGGACTTTGTAACTCGCTATTGCAAGTTTATAACTCGTAATTCTGACTATTTCTCGCAATTCTGAGAAGTCAGAAGTTTGAGATGTAAACTCACAATTCTGAGGAAAAAAATCGGAATTGTGAGATAAAAGGTCACAATTATACGGAAGAGGATTAGGGCCAAGCAATAATAAAAAAATTAAACCATCTCTCAAGTCAGTAAATAAATTAAATAAATTCAAGAAAAAAGTCGAGAAAATGTTGAGAAAACTCGTTAAATTACGAGAAAAAACTCGTTAAATTACGAGAAAAACTCGTTAAATGAAAAAACTCGTTAAATTACGAGAAAAAACTCGTTAAATTACGAGAACAAATCCGTTAAATTACGAGAAAAAAGTCGTTAAATTTCAAGAAAAAAGTCGTTAAATTTCGAGAAAAAGGTCGAGATAAAATGTTGAGAATAAACTCATTAAATTATGAGAAAAAAGTCATTAAATTACGAGAACAGATTCGTCAAATTATGAGAAAAATGTCGTTAAATTTCGAGAAAAAGGTCGAGATAAAATGTTGAGAATAAACTCATTAAATTATGAGAAAAAAGTCGTTAAATTACGAGAACAGATTCGTTAAATTATGAGAAAAATGTCGTTAAATTTGAAAAGGTTGAGATAAATGTTGAGAATAAACATTAAATTACGAAAAAAGTTGTTAAATTCGAGTCGTTAAATTGAAAAATCGTTAAATTTTAAAAAAGTCAAGATAAAATGTTGAGAATAAAGTCATTAAATTACGAGAAAAATGTCGTTAAATTTCTAGAAAAAAGTTGTTAAATTACAAGAACAGATTCGTTAAATTATGAGAAAAATGTCGTTAAATTTCGAGACAAAAGTCGAGATAAAATGTTGAGAATAAACTCATTAAATTATGAGAAAAAAGTCGTTAAATTATGAGAACAAATTCGTTAAATTATGAGAAAAATGTTGTTAAATTTCGAGAAAAAAGTCGTTAAATTACAAGAACATATTCGTTAAATTATGAGAAAAATGTCGTTAAATTTCAAGAAAAAAGTCGTTAAATTACAAGAACATATTCGTTAAATTATGAGAAAAATGTCGTTAAATTTCGAGAAAAAAGTCGAGATAAAATGTTGAGAATAAACTCATTAAATTATGAGAAAAAAGTCGTTAAATTACGAGAACAAATTCGTTAAATTATGAGAAAAATGTCGTTAAATTTCGAGAAAAAGTCGTTAAATTACAAGAACAGATTCGTTAAATTATGAGAAAAATGTTGTTAAATTTCAAGAAAAAAGTCGTTAAATTACAAGAACAGATTCGTTAAATTATGAGAAAAATGTCGTTAAATTTCAAGAAAAAAGTCAAGATAAAATGTTGAGAATAAACTCATTAAATTACGAGAAAAAAGTTGTTAAATTACAAGAACAGATTCGTTAAATTATGAGAAAAAAGTCGTTAAATTTCAAGAAAAAAGTCGTTAAATTACAAGAAACAAAAATGTCGTTAAATTTAAAGTCCAAATAAATTACGAGAAAAAAGTTGTTAAATTACAAGAACAGATTCGTTAAATTATGAGAAAAAGGTCGTTAAATTTCGAGAAAAAGGTCGAGATAAAATGTTGAGAATAAACTCATTAAATTATGAGAAAAAAAGGCATTAAATTACGAGAACAAATTCGTTAAATTACGAATTTGTTCTCAATTTAACGACTTTTTTCTTGAAATTTAACGACTTTTTTTCTCATAATTTAATGAATTTGTTCTCATAATCTAACAAGTTTTTTCTCGTATTTTAATGAGTTTATTCTCAACATTTTATCTCGACTTTTTTCTTGAAATTTAATGAGTTTTTTCTCGTAATTTAATGAGTTTATTCTCAACATTTTATTTCGAGTTTTTCCTCGAAATTTAACAACTTTAATCTCGAGATGGTTTTATTTTTTTTATTATTATTGCTTGGCCCTAATCCTCTTCCATACAATTACCTTTTTTTATTTAGTGGCGGAAACAAGCTTCCATATATGCTAGTGTCTATTTTCATGCTATTTATTTTTTAGATAATGTAATTTTTTTTTTGTAATTTTCTTTAATGTTTTTTTGTTTTTTTTTCTGGGGTCAAATTGATCACAAACAGAAGCAGTGTTAAAATCATCTATTTCTCATGCTTACCAACTTTGCTAACAGGGTTAAAGCTTTAATAATATCTATATGTTGTGTTTTTATTAGGTTTATAAAACGGATAGTTCTGGTCCTTGATTCTGATTGGCTGAGCCGTGTTACCTGTGACCTCATTACATCAGTATTACTTCACCCCTTCAATAAATATGCCTATTAAAATAAATATTTTGATGGACTAACAGTTTTATAAAAGCAATAAGCTCCAACAGTGAATAACAGCATTGTTAGGCACGAAAATATAAAGGGAAAATAATAGGAACCTTTTGAAATCAATCTCAATAGAACATTTAAATAATTAAATTTAGAAGTTAGAAATGTCATAAAAATATTAATATACATTTGAGAATGCAGGTGTTACGCAATCAGTGAGAGTGACAGTCAACTGCATAATAGATCTAAAAGGCCACATACACTTTATTTCACACCCATCACACATTAAAGTTACGGCCAAAAGGAGCATTATTGTTCAAAGCCCAAAGTTCACAAGAACAATTTTATTAAAACCAATGCACAACACGAGCACAACTTACATTCAACAATATTTGTCTTCCAAAGATCTTGATATTTGTCAAACTAATAACAGATGTGGACAAAATCAAATGTCATTAAATGTTAAATCGGGATCTTTTCTGTCAACAGAAGTTGAAAATAATAAAGTGGCATTCAGTAGCATTCATGATCAATAGTCTGACACATCATATCTAGCCTATCTAACTCTTTAGTAGTATAAATATCTTAAAAGTGCGCTTACGGTTTATACAAAAATGAGCTCTATTCATCAACACTTTTTACATTCCACATCTAACATAGATTCAACATTCAAAGGCACGGGACTTCACTTCAAAACGATCAAAAATATTCTCGAGTCATAAAAGTAATTCAAGTAATCTTACATTGCAAAAAAGATTTTGGTCGAAAAGAAACGATGGCACAGAATCGTGTTGTAAAAATTCAATAATACTTCTGGAAGTGAATATACAGGATTCATTTTACATGTAAACTAGTGATCATGGGGAAATTAAGTCATTGAGTAAATGATAAGCGCTCTTTAGTAGCTGCAGCTGCTTCCCAATGACGTCACTCAAATGATCGAGACTCTTTTCAAAGCAAATTGTAAACAGATATTATGCAAGGTTTCAACATTTGTGTTTTAAGATAGTTTAGTCAGACCAATCTGAAAAGAAAGTGAGAAGAAACACATTTTGGCCCTTTTTAGTATTTCACATAGATCAGATTGAACATAATAAATATCAAAACCTTGCAAATATACAGAAAACAAAATGTCAAACTTGAAATACATAACTAACCCAATTGGAGCAGGTTAAAAAGATTTAAAAAAGTAAAAACTCTTAGTTAAATTATAATCTAGAGAGCAAGTAGAAATAACAGCTAATCAAAGTGCTTAATGAAATCACTAATTAATTATAGATGTATGGCATAAAAGTAGAAAAGAATTAACAATCAAATTTCACTTGGCATAAAAATCCTTAAACATATCCTACATCCAAAACGGAACATAATAAAAAGGAAATATTACATGCTTTCTGACTTATGTAGAAAGATTGCATAATACCTCGGGACATCCAAAGTGCATATCCATATTTTTTTACTATTTTTTTTATTTTTTGCCTTCATCTGCATTACTAATTTTATTTATTACTGAGGTGAATCTCAAGAAATCTACGCCCAGGTCATGTTTTACCCCAAAATCAATAAGAAATAAAATTTTGTATAAAGAAAACAAAGCCTATTTAATGACATTAAAATATTTCCTGTTATAGCACCACCAAGTGGCCAGTCGCTGCATCCTTTGTCACATGATTTTTATGACATTAAAGTACATCGCCCCACCCCCCAACTAAAATATTACTGTAATGCAAAATAATAACAATAAAAAATATAGCTGTGAGCACCAAATATCGGGGTTCAAGCTCTATAAATCCTTTAAGCACATGCGCAAAAGGTATTATGTTTTATTTAGAAAGCCTGTAATCATCTCGATCATAGATGGAAAAGACCGTTTACAGCAAATACAGGCAATTTAACATAAAAATATATGGTTTTAAAAGCTTTTTAACAGTTATCGAGGTTGAGCCAAAAACCTAGGACTAGTTCACCAATGATGGCACCCCCTGGTGGCCGATTTCAATCAAATTTTTCACAGGGCTCTAGGGTCGTGAGTCAAGCGAGTTTCATTTCAATCGGCCTCGGTTAACCTTGTCTGATAGCTGCTCAAACTTCATTGGCTGATGGCGAACATGTTTTTGAGATGCGTCAATGTCCTCATACACAATCATGACACTTTGGACAAAGACACTGCATGTCAATTTTCAAGTCAATCGGACTAACGGTAAAGTAGTTATAGCCATTTTCATGTTTTTTTTTCCTGTTATAATGCCACCAAGTGGCCAGTCGCCACGTCCTTTGTCACACGACCACAGAATGAGCTCTTACATAGATGTACCAAATTTGGTGAAAATATCTCATTCCGTTCACAAGTTATAGCCATTTTAGTAAAAGTGGCTCCGCCCACTTTGAATGTTTTGGCGGCCTTTAGGGACAGTGAATCGAAATTTCAACTACAAGCTTGAACAAGCTTGAATCCCTAAAAATGGATGCATTATTATTGAATTTTTAATCATAGTGCCTTTTATGCTGAAAAAAAATTTGTCACTGATTTTGAGGTGAAAATGACCTGAACATGTTTTTGTGAGATTCACTCAGTGATTAAGGTGACCTATTGATGCTAATCGGAAAATTCTGCCTGTACGACAAACTGTAGTAACAAAACAAAGAATTAAAACAGTTTCCTAAACAGAAACTGGAATTGAAATGGTCCCTTAATACAGCAAATAAACCACTACGCATTTATATACATATTTTTTAAAACAACCCAACTGTGTCTGTTATGAGTTCAAAAAGAAAAAAGCTTATATCTTCAAACACATCTTCACAAATTGATAATAGCTTATATCTTCAAACACATCTTCACAAATTGATAATAGTTCATCACATTACAACACAAGCTATATTGCTGACATTTACAAATGTGTAGAAGCACAAACGCTCGGCTGACTGTAAGCATGCATCCCTGAAACTGTTCCAGGTCAGTGTTGGACAGGGTTTCAGCACCTCCAGACCAGTATATGTTTCATTAGTACAGGTGGAAAAATCATTCCTGTAATATATACAGCAAAACTCAAGCACTCAGCAGCAACTTTTGCAAGAAGATGAATCAAATAATCATCATCTGTTTCAGTGCAAATAAACCGTGAACCTTTCAGAAACTCTCATGTCTGTAGAGGCTCGTTCACACCAACAACAATAACTATAAAGTAGTGCTGTCAATCGATTCAATATAATTAAATTAATCGTGATTACAATCGCTCCAGTTTTTAATATATTTTTATATTGAAATAATTTCACATTTAATCTGTAGAAACTACATAAATTGGTTTGATCTAACAGGTAGGAAATACACAGAAATTGAATAAAGTTATCAAACACTTTACAGTCTTCACCGCATAAATTATAAATTAAATGTAGATTAATCCTTATTAAAGCTACAAAAGTTATTCAGTCTAGAGCAGTGAGTGATTTTCTCTTTTTCTTTTGTTCTTTGATTAACATTAACGGTGCATTCACACGGGGCATCGGCGTTAGCGCTTCTCATTTACTTTGAATGGTTGATGTCGTGCTTCTCTGAACTGAATTGTGGGTTGCGTCGCATCACTGGCGTTGCTCGCGGCAGAAGTTGAAAAATGTTAAACTTTTCAAGTGCAAACACAGGCATCAGCCAATCAGATCGCCTTATGCAAATACCCTAGTGCAGATGCTAGCCAATTGCGTTCAAGCAACACCGGAAAGTAATGTGATTGGCTGTTGTCATTATGATGGTCGCTTCAGCACCACGCTTTAGACACGCCCTCCGCCAAGTGTCAATGCCCCGTGTGAATGCAGCATAATGACACAGACAGCAGCAGGTTTATTAGGCTACTGTCACTTTAAGAGCTGACGCACATGACGCGTATCTGACACGCATTTTCTCACAACAATTTACGAGTTTATTTAACTCATTTAAGACTGTGCGTACGAGGACACTCGACAAAAAATGGCATTTTTATGGAGTCAAATTAATGCCTTAAAGTTTTGCACAAAAATAAAGTTTTGCAAAACAAAAAAAAGAATTGAGCAATAAAAAAAATGTTTTGCAAACAAAAATAAAGACTTGCAAAATAAAATAACGTAGTGCAAAAATAAAAATATAATCAATTACAAAAATCAATGACAGCTGTAATCCTATTTTATCTTTGCCACATATTTTTCATGCTCAAACCTACTAAATCATTTGCAACGCTCATTTTATTCTGCGTTTCAGTCAAGCGTGCGCTCACGATACCGGTTTTCTTTTGCGCTGCACTTTTCTGCGCGGTTCTCTTTATGGCACTGGTTTGACGTGGGGGTGGAGTCAAGAAACGGGGGCACTGAAACGCAGAATAAAATGAGCAAATGATTTAGTAGGTTTGAGCATGAAAAATATGTGGCAAAGATAAAATAGGATTACAGCTGTCATTGATTTTTGTAATTGATTATATTTTTATTTTTGCACTACGTTATTTTATTTTGCAAGTCTTTATTTTTGTTTGCAAAACATTTTTTTTATTGCTCAATTCTTTTTTTTGTTTTGCAAAACTTTATTTTTGTGCAAAACTTTAAGGCATTAATTTGACTCCATACATTTTGCCTTGTTTTTGTGCGATTCATTCAAGTGCGAAAGAGAACTCAATGCTGTACTTGTGCGCTGTCTAAAGCGGCTTTCTGTGCGCACGAGTCATGAGTGTGTGTGACACACAGACAGGAGATTCACAGATGCGCGCCAGTACAGATTTGAGTTATTTTTTGCGTCTTGAATGGTTTAAAATAGGGATGCAGGATATAACGGCCATCATATCGTTATCGGCCGATACCAGTTAATTTTAATGTTATCCTTATCGGCCCAATAAGAATTGGCCGATATATTAAAGCCGATACAGTATTTCCTTCAGCTGAGACACTTCAGATGCACACTGTTCGCCATGATGGTTTTGAATTGCTTGAAATATGATTGAAATCACTTCAAAAAGGAAAATACAGTTAAAGGCAATATGTGCAGCGCAAGTCTGTCATATAGACTACATAAAATTATAATGAGAACATTGGTAAATATTTGTTTTTGCAATAAGGCTCTCAAAAATTAAATAAAAATTTGGATTTAGATTTATCTGCCAATATATCGGTTATCGGCTTTTAAATAGAAAGAATTATCGATTATCGGTATCGGCCAAAATGTTCATATCAGTGCATCCCTAGTTTAAAAGCATTTGCGTGAATAAGAGCGTGATCATATAATGTAACACTAGCTAAAGAAGTACATAGTGTATAGTGCATCATTTGGGACACATCTTTATCCTTATCGTCCTTGGTGTGAACGGGCCTTAGAAGTGAAACTCACAAAGCCTGTCGAGAACACATCCAGGTCATATTTCATCCCAAAAACTCCAAGAATGAGGTGAAATATGACTCGGACTGTTTTAAGCAGGATGTTTTTGTGAGAGTCATCCGTTAAAGATAATTGATCGCTACAGTATCTCTATACAGCATCATGACCTGCGTTCTCTTCCATTAAAACATTTTTGTTTTCATTCATTATTATGAGATGCACATCAACAGAACATTAGAAATAATTCATATTTAAACCTTAGTGTGTACCCAGTCAAGTAGACTAAACAAACCGAAATAAAATAACTCCCAGCATGACACTGATGCGGCGCTTCCACGAACTCTCCTCCGTCAGCTGTCGATATCTCCTGGAGCAAACGCAACCCTTCAAAAAACATCTAATATGTAAATGAAAGAACGTAAAGTGAAGTGGGAAGAGATCCTGAAGGTTTCTGACATGGTCCGATCAGTCTTTCTTCTCCTCTTCTGTGTCGTCTTCAGATTGTGCGCCCTTCTGCATGAGTTTCTCCAGCGTGGAGGAAGAGGGAAGAACTTCCTGCTCTACATCCTCAGTCTTTCTCTTGGTGCTTTCCTGCACAAACTCCTGGATCTCTAATGGAAGCCGCCGGAACTTGTCCTGGTATTCCTGATCCAGGTCGTTCTGAAGCTGTGAACACAGGGCAAAATATTACAGTCTACAGGAAAACAAAACTGACCATTATTGCACATTATTATAAAAAAAAAGAAAAACAAATTGTCTTCATAATTGTTCAAAATGTAATAACTTCCTCCGCCTTACTTTCTTTATCGGCTAACATCAATAGTTTGATGTGTTTTGAAAACAAAACTTCTTCCAAGTCCAAAATTACCATCACTGAATATAAACTGCAAAAAAAATATCCGACAGATATAACGAAACCTGTTATGTTTTCATAAACTTGTCCAACAGTGAGGTAATAAGGTTAAACACGAATAAGAAACAAATAAATGATAAAAATGTGGAAATGTCAATATAAAAACAGCATGTTTAATTTCAAGAGTCAGAGTCCCGAAAAATTAAATTCAACTGTTTTTTGATCCAAAAAATCTTGATTAACATTATTAGAGGACTCCAAGCGGAAAAAAGAAACTAAATAAATAATAAAATGCAAAAATGTCTGTTTAAAAAAAAAAAAGCAAATAGCATGTTTAATTGTACGAGTCAAAAAGAGAGTGGAAAATGATCCTGAAAAATATAAGTTGGATAAATTTAAATATAACTTAAATTATAACTTATTACACATTTGAAATAAATCTAAAATAAATTAAAAATAAATTATTTATTATTATTAGAAACAATAAAATGTGGAAAAATCAATGAAAAAAGAAAATAACAGCATATTTAATTGTAAGGAGTAGAAAATGACCCTGAAAAAATTAAATTTGACCATTTTTTGTGCAAAAAAAAAAAAACTTGACTTACATTATTAGAGGAAAAAAAAGAAACAACTAAATAATAAAATGTGGAAAAAGTCAGAGAGAATGTGGAAAATGGTCCTGAAAATAAAACATTTAAATTTATTATTAATTTAAAATATAATGATACTTAAAATATGAAAACTTAAAAACAAATATAAAATAATAATTATATATAAAATAAATTATTATTATATTATTATTATTATTATTATTAACCAAATGCAGAATTGAAATGGTCCCTTAATACAGCAAAAATGTCTTTTTGTCAGCAAATAACTGCATTTTTAATTGTAAGTTAGAGAGAGAGAGTGGAAAATGGTACTGAAAAAAATATATTTAAATATAATTTAATAATGAACTCAAATTTATTATAAATTTAAAATAAATGTGACAATAAGTTTAAAATAAATCTGGTGCAAAAACCTTGACTAACATCATTAGAGGACTTCAAGAGGAAAAAAAAACAAAAAAAACTAATTAAAAAAATGTGGAAAAAGTCAGAGAGTGTGGAAAATGATCCTGAAAATAAAACATTTAAATTTATTATTAATTTAAAATATAATGATACTTAAAATACTGATACTTAAATATAAATATAAAATAACAATGATATATAAATTAAATTATTATTATTATTATTAACTAAATGCGTCTTTAAAAAAGCAAATAACTGCATTTTTAATTGTAAGTTAGAGAGAGAGAGTGGAAAATGGCACTGAAAAAATAGTTTATATATTTAAATATGATATTAATAATGAGCTCAAATTTATTATAAATTTAAAATAAATGTGACAATAAGTTTAAAATAAATCTGGTGCAAAAATCATTATTAGAGGACTTCAAGAGGAAAAAATGAAGCTGAAAGAACAAAAAATAATGAATGACCCCATCATGAACTGTAAACGTGATGTGTTGAGTGTGAGTGTCTGTGTGCTGTGACCGCAGGAGAGCCGCAGGAGTCGATGGATGAACGGGCAGTGATGTGACATGGGACAGTATTGACAGATTCGGATCAATATTCACTAATGCGGCAGCTGATCCAGGCCGATCCGTGCTGCAGCGCTCAGGAATCACAAATCAACACATATTTCACCAGATTACTTTACAGATAAGAATGCACTCGGATACATTTTGTTATGCACATAAAACACTGAATTTGGAGAGTTATATGCTTGAAAAGGGAGTTTTGACTTCATGCAAAATGATTGGTGAGTGACAACTCATAAACCAATCAAAGAGCTGCAATCCAGACAGTTTTCACATCTGAATCGAGTCTGCTATGTTCAACATTGAAAGGCCTTTTAGTATCCATCTTTATTTGTTCTTGTAGTGCCACACAGCGAACTCTTACCTTGGGTTTCTCATCTAATATTTGTTGCAGAATGCTTTTATGGGTTTCTACAAGCTTCTCATGTCTTTTAGTCTGAGCGTCTTCCAGCTAGAGACAAAAAAAGACAAAAAGTGTAAAGAATCATATTTATTCTCATTAATGATCATCATGAGAAATGGAGAAACTCTTTTACCCTCTTAATGTGCTGCACCACCTCGTTCACATACGAGCGGTTGATTTCCAGCTTCTCCCTAAAATCAGAGAGAGAGAGAGACTGTTATGGATCATGTGATGCATTTATGTTTTATTGCCATCTAGAGGCCACTTTTATAAGGAATAAAAAATTCTTTCCGTTCCTTTAATAGCCTCCCAGAACATTAATGAAACTAACTTGAAATTAATGAGTTTTCATCTCTAAATCGATTCATGATTAGTTTGGAGTAAATGAACATCTCGAGGCTCATGGATATAAGCATCTTTGTAGCTTAAGAAAGTATTTTAATATCAATTAAGTATATTAATACCAAATATGCTTACAATTCCCCTCACAAAATCACCTGTCAGTTGCACATTTTACTCATTTAAACACATCTGCATTACTTTTAATCAATTCATCTCTACTGATCTTTTTGTCAAATATATACATTTACATGTATGCATTTGGCAGATGCATTGATCTGGAGTGGCTTTCATTGCTTTCAAGTTATATATATATTTTGTAGGATACCAATTTAAAGTCTCTCTGATCTGCTGAAGTGTGTGTTTCTGTGGAAAATCTGCACATACAGTTCAACATGTTTTAGACAGGGGCGTTTCTTCTGAGGAGGCAAAGAAGGCAGTGCCTCCTCAAAACAGTGGATGAGAAAATAATCCATATTAGAATAATAAAACAACTTGACATTAGAAAAACTAGTGAATTATACATTTTTTAAAAGTAAGACTGTCCAACAGTGACACCTGCAGGTGCCTCCTCTGACCCCACTGACTTAAAAACCCTAAAGCGTGGTGGAGGGTAATAGAGGCTATGATTGGATATGATTGGTTCGTGCAATAAATATATAAATATATATATATATATATATATATTGAAACGTTAGAAGATGCTGAAACCATCTTATTGTGCATGGCTAAAACTTAAAAAAAGCTCTAAATAAAGTCTGGCATGATCACTTTATTAGCAGAATATCTCCAGTTTGAAGTCTATGGCCACTACATGTCTGGTCTAAAACATGCGTCATCGTTTTCAAATACGTCTTTTTTCAGTCCACACTACAATGAGCAAATGAAGTTTTCAAATGTATCCACTTGGGAGAGCAAGAAAAAACTCAAAACGGCATCTCAGTGTAGACAGAAGGCCAAAACTTTGAGAAAAAGATGTGATTTCTGGATTAGACAGTCTTATTTCAACCAAAACACACATTTTATACACAAAACAGATGAAGTCTTACTCTTCTGTCAAGTGCTTCTCCTTTGATTTGGCTTCATTGATCTTCTCTTGTCTCTTCTTGTCCATTTTCTTTTTCAGCTCTTTCTTTTCTCTGTAAACACAGACGGATCAGCGAGGTTGACGCTACATGACCTTCTGAATTATTAAAAGACGCTTGTGATATTGATAACAGACTCACTTCTCACACAGCTCCTTGATTTTCTTCATTTGGCTGCTTTGACTTTCCTCAGCGATGCCGGTCAGCTTCTCGATAACCTGTGAACACAGCAGAAACACCCTTACTGACCACTCCATCAGTCTTCCTGACCGACGCAAGGTTCTCTATACACAAATGTTTAAATCATTTCCATTTGATTTACACATAAAATAAGCAAAAATTAGACAGACATTTACACTGAACACTTGGCTGGGTTTTTTATATTTACATTTATGCATTTAGCAGACAAAAGCGACTTACAATAAAGAAAAAAAGCATTAAAAAAAAACTTATGTACATGTAAAATTACAGAAACAATATTCATATATATGTATTCACACACACATGATGTATATATTAAATATATTTATATAAACATTATTATTTACACACTATATATAGTGTATAATTAATGCTTATAAATATATATTTAATATATACATCGTGTATATGTAGTGTGTGTGTATATCTAGTGTAAATAATAATGCTAATATAGATATTATAAACACACACACACACACACATATATATATATATTATTAATTAATAATAATGCTAATAATATAAATATATACTTAATATATACATTGTGTGTGTATATCTAGTGTAAATAATAATGCTAAATACTTATAAACACACACACAACACACACACACACATATATTATATTAATTATATAATAATGCTAATAATATAAATATATAATATAAACACAAACACACACACATTAATTTATATCATTAATGTTAATTCATAATAATATGATAATACAAATATATTAAATATAAATAATATAAATAAAAAATAATAATAATAATATAAATATATACTTAATATAAACACACCCACACACACCACACACACACACAACATATATATATATATATTATATGATTTGATATTTAATCAATTATATGATTAAAGTTAATGTTAATCAATAAAAATGCTAATAATATAAATATATACTTAATATAATCATACTTACACATATATATTATTTAATTATTAATGTTATATATATATATATATATATATATAACACACTTACATATATATTATTTATTAGTAATGTTATATATATATAATTTATATATATAATATATATATAATATATATATATATATATATTATTAATTAATAATAAGCTAATAATATAAATTATACTTAATATAAACACAAACACACACACATAATTATATCATTAATGTTAATTCATAATAGTAAGCTAATACGAATTATATTAAATATAAAACCACACACACACACACACACACACACATATATATATATATATAATATATATTTGATTATTTAATCATAATTTATATGATTAAAGTAATGTTAATCAATAAAATGCTAATATATAAATATATACTTAATATAATCACACTTACACATATATATTATTTATATTAGTGTTTTATATATATATATATGGTGAAATTGTTTCATTTTTTGGCATTATTTCTGTATATTCTATATATACATTTGTTAAACTCAGCAGCCACCTAATAAAACCGAATTTTGATTTTTACTCACATAACTTACATTACTAACATAGCTTATAGATACTTTTTAGATACAGACATAATTTATATTGCACACTTGACTGAATTATCTTATTAATGTTTGTGTATTTTATGTTAATATATTTTAATTATTATTTTTAAAAAACTGCTTTTGTTTATGTTATTATATATGTTAAAACTATAATAAAAATCATTATATATCTGTATATTATTCATATAAATAATTATATATATATATATATATATATATAATATATATACATATACATATATATAATATATATATATATTTATATAATATGTATATATCTAAATAATTTAAAGTATTATTTATAAATATTATAATATTTATAATATTATAAATTATTTATATATAAAGATAGAGTACAGTTTTAAAAAGTCAATTGCAAATGAATCAACTGTGTGATTTAGTTTTCAGACACACAGCAGTTCACCTGTTTAATGTGTTCCTTCTTCAGGTACTTCTCGCTGTAATACTGTTCCTGACGGAGATTCAGTAGCTGCTGCTGCTGCTGCTCTTTGAGTTCAGACAGTTTCAGTCCGCTGTCCTGATCCAAACTGGCCAGTTCCTGCTCGAAGAACGAGGGTCCGTGTTCAGGACTGGACGACAGACACCTGACGACAGACGCCAGCCTGTGAGACGCTTGTTCTCCTGATGTTTGGCCACACAATCCGAAACACAAGTCGACCAGAGGACGTCTACCTACCTCTTCTTACCATCTCGTTTTGCAGACTTCAGCAGGACGGCCCGTTTGCGGAGGTAGTCGTGCTGGATCTCGTTGTATTTGGCCGTGTGCTCCTTGATCATCTCGGTGGTTTTCTTGTGATGTTTCTTCACCAGGTCCTTCATCTCTTTATAGTGTCGTCTCTGCTCCCGAACGAATCCCTTCTGCTGTTTGAGCTCCTCGATGGTCTGCGCCTCCATCTCTGAGGCAGAAATAGGCAGGGGTTTATGGACTGTAAAATTACTTCTTCATATTCCACCTCCATATTTTATGAACCTTTTCTGAAGCTCAGATGGATGGATTTACTAAAGCTGTACATCAGAAGTGTTTCAATAATGTATGGTGAACCTTTGAAATGATTTAAACTCAACAGCCACCTAATAAAACCGAATTTTGATTTTATTACTCACATAACTTAAGCAAAATATAGCTTATTTTTAGATACAGACATAATTTATATTGCACACTTGACTGAATTATCTTATTAATGTTTGTGTATTATTTTATGTTAATATATTTAAATTTTTTTTTTAAAAATGCTTTTGTTTATTCTATTATTTATGTTAAAACAGTAATAAAAATCATTATATATCTGTATTATTCATATCAATAATTTAATATACATATAATATAATATATTTATATAATATATGTATATTATTAAAATTAAAAATTTAATATATATAATAATATATATATATATATTATATAATATATTATATATATACATATATATACATACACACAATGTTGTTATTTTGTTTATATATTATTGTTTTTTTTAAATATTTCATTATTTCTATTTATGTTTACAAACAAAAAATATATATATATATATATAATATATATATATATATATATATATATATATATATATAGTTATATTTTATGTTATTATTCTAAAATTAATTTTAACCTGCTATTGTTTATTCTAATATATAATATATATATATATATATATTATATATATATATTATATATATATATATATTTATATATATATATATATATATATATATTATATATATATATTATATATAATATTATATATATTATATATATAATCTATATATATATATATAGTGTTATATGTGTTATATTCTAATATATAATACATATATATATGTGTGTGTGTGTGTGTTTGTGTTATTAATAAATTGTATTGCATTAAAATATATTTGTAATGAATATATTGTAATTATTTTTTAATTAACCTGCTTGTTTATTCTATTATTTATGTTTTTAAAAACAAAATCATTGTTTATAAATAAATAAATAAATACATTTATTTCTGTTATTTTCTGTATGTGTAATATGACAAAAACATAACTTAATAATATATTAATATAAACCGTGCAAATTATTTCACTGTATTGAGTCTCTTTCAAAGTTTGGACTGTGTCTCTTAAACAGGTGATAAAAGCCACTGGATCTGTTTAACACTGACCGGTGAGGACGCTTTGAATTAGATCTTCAGTCTTCGCCGCTGGTTTCGTTGAGCCTGAAACATATCCAGATAAGATCTCATCAGATAAGATTCATGCATATCTAATAACATTCATCATTTTTCTCTCCCGTCTGGTTTGATATGTGAGCGCAGCACACATCGATAGTCATGAATTACAGTTCAGTATGAAAGCTGTGTGAGATGAGAGGATGGTCTGACCTGTGGACTGAGGCTGTGTGCTGATCTGGGACGCGGGTTTAGGGGCCGCGCTGGGCGTGTGACTCAATCCGTTCTCAACCGGGGCGGGTTTGGGTTCGCTTTTAACCTCGGAGGGGTTTTCAACACCCGGATCCGCCTGAAGAACAAGAAACTTCTGCTAGAAACATCACCAAAAACCTTAAATACCATTCTCTGTCAGTGTAACAGCAACAAACCGTTTTGCAAAATGAAAAACTCATTAGAAAAATGACTTCATTCATTAAGTAAACTAATGGGAATGTGATTAGAGTTTAGACAGAGTAATTATTGCAGTAATCCCATTATAAATCTATCACTAACTGATGGTCATGTATATTACATCTGAGAAATTTGATTTAATATGACATCAGTACTGCTTTGCCCCTTTTTAAAGAGCTTTTTCTTGCATACATTTTTAAGGCCCATTTCTTATATAAATATAATTAAACATGGCCTAGAAAAATTGACATCTTCACCCTTTGTGTAGACATAATTTTTGGTCAGGCTCTCATGGAAAGAAATTATGAACACATGCAAAAACAAGAGAGAACCACAAAATATTAATAACTGATTATGTTGTAGTCAATGTTTGCTTTTTCCAGTCCGAGTTTTGTTTTCTATGCTTTTTTCATAGTAAAATTGTGTGTCCTTATGGACATTTTTGTCTTTTTCAGTTTTGTTTTTTTGATCATTTTGCCTGTGTTAATGCCAACTGCATAAAATTTGGCACAGGTGTGTATTTTTATTGGAATTTTTCTATTTCACCCTCATTTCCTTTAATAAATCTATTTTACACTAGTAACACAAAATAATTCCTCTCAGGACCTTAAGGACAAAAATGTCTCCATTGAAACTGCAATTTTTAATCCCAGGGTCATTTAACTATAAAATGAAGCAGTCTTTGTTAATAGGCTTCAAAATGAAAAGTTTTTTTATTTTTTTTTTTTTACCAGATGGTGCCATTTTCTCAGGTTTGGCCTATAAAACAAATACTCGCTTTATTCATGTTTTCTGCTTCTGCATATTATAGAGCAACTGAATAAATTATGCAGCTATAATTGTGTGGATGTGTTGGTGTGGATGTCAGAGTGTGGTTTGTATGTGTGTAATAAAAAATTGTGTGTGTGTGTAATATTTGAGAGAGAAAAACTCTACTGCTTGTGCGCACCATTGGAGTTTTGCTGGCATCTAATGGGGAAAATGTGGTACTGCGCCCAAACAAAATCTTACTGAAAGCTAATTTTTTGAGATATCATCCTCAAACTTGGAACACAACTTGTTTAGATTTATGGCTTTGATTTTATAGTAGTTTTAGAGTTCAACATCTTTCATAAAATATATATTTTATATAAAATAATGTTTGTAAATCATTTTCATAAACATAAACCTCTGTATCTTTTTTCTTATTTCACTTTTTAAACTTTTTTTTTCATTTAACAATAATCTGCTCAGGGTCTTTTTAAAAATGAGACCAAACTTAAAGGGTTAGTTCACCCAAAAATGAAATTTTTGTCATTAATTACTCACCCTCATGTCGTTCCACACCTGTAAGACCTTCGTTCATCTTTGGAACACAAATTAAGATATTTTTGATGAAATCTGATGGCTCAGTGAGGCCTCCATTAACAGATAATTAACACTTTCAATGCCCAGAAAGCTACTAAAGACATATTTAAAACAGTCATGTGACTACAGTGGTTCAACCTTAATGTTATGAAGCGACGAGAATACTTTTTGTGCGCCAAAAATAACAAAATAACGACTTTATTCAACAATATCTAGTGATAGGTGATTTCAAAACACTGATTCATGAAGCTTTACGAATCTTTTGTTTCGAATCAGTGGTTCAGAGCGTGTATCAAACTTCCAAAGTCACGTGATTTCAGTAAACGAGGCTTCGTTATCATAAGTGTTTCAAAATTTCAATAGTTCATGTGACTTTGGCAGTTTGATACACGCTCTGAACTACTGATTCGACACAAAAGATTGTAAAGCTTCATGAATCAGTGTTTTGAAATCGCCCATCATTAGATACTGTTGAATAAAGTCACTATTTTGTTTTTTTGGTGCACAAAAAGTATTCTCGTCGCTTCATAACATTAAGGTTGAACCACTGTAGTCACATGACTGTTTTAAATATGTCTTTAGTAGCTTTCTGGGCATCTGAAAGTGTTAATTAACTTGCTGTCAATGCAGGCCTCACTGAGCCATTGGATTTCATCAAAAATATCTTAATTTGTGTTCCGAAGATGAACGAAGGTCTTACGGGTGTGGAACGACATGAGGGTGAGTAATTAATGACAGAATTAATTTTGGGTGAACTAACCCTTTAAGTCTGTACAAATAATATAAATAATTATATATTATTTTTTAATACATTTTTAATTTCACTTGAGAGTGAACAAGACCCCAAAATGACCATGTTCGACTGTCAGGTCTGTATTTGGAGTGAGACAGAAGCAGAATGTGAGTCTGTACCTCTTTGGTGTCTTTCTCCTCTTCTCCTTCCTCTAAAGTGAGAGCCGCCAGCTGTTTGGATCTCTGCTCCATTAGGTTGACGTATCTGATGGGGTTGGACAGCGCTTCAATGACATCTGTTCAGCACAGAAACACACCGTCAGTCACGTCAAACACAACAACCGTTACCAACTCACAAATCTCTGCATCATGCATCTGGTTTAGATACCGTGGGCTAAAGTCATTTTAGTTAGTGAACAGCTATAATGTTTTCACAATATTTTGCAACTTCAAAACCTTATAAATATATATAAAGATTTGATATATGACATGATGTTTTGTCCCTTTTAAAGGCCTTCTTCATGCAGTGACATTTTGCTCATATCTGAAGTTTCATTATAGGCAGAAACCCTTAATTAAGAGACATTTTAGAAAACATTTTCTCCTTGACATTTTATGGGTCATTTCATCTTTTAAAAAGCCCTTCATTTACATCAACAGAGTGTTAGATTCAACATTTTCTAAAGAAAAGTCTCTGATAATTAGTTAACATAAAATTAAAGTTGTGACATCTTCTGTGTGGTCTATATCACTTTTTATATAATATGCATATTTAACAAGTGATTAGCTTTAATTAGGTGAGATCACTTATGTGGCTTTAATAAGACAAAGTTTCCATTTAAATAAAACACTCTTAAGATCATCTCATCATTATTTGCGTCTGACAGGAAAACAGGCGAGTCAAAACGAACGTGTGAAACACTGCAGAGAAGGTCAGTGCTGTTGTGCCTCTGTGGTGTAACACTTTTTAACTGAAGCACAACACTAACAGGAGCATTCTGGGAACTGAGACGTGAATCTGTCCCATAATCCCCCATCTCATAGTTTCAGTATGCAAATGAGGACCACAAGCGTTTGTAAAAACCACCACTGGGATGAAGATCAAAAAGCTCCTCACAAAAAGCACTGTGGCAGTGAAGGTAATACTACGGTACTCTGATATATGGGCCATTCTACAGAATTGGTGCAAACTGTTGTCCCACAACCAAAAATCACATATAATATATGAAATATTTAAAATATCAGTGAGGTTTATATATATATATATATATATAATGAATGAATGAAAAATGTTTATTTCGGTTGCGTAACATATGAATGTATGATTTCCTTACATAAGCATAAAAATATAAACAGAATCAACTGAAAAGGTGTAGGCTGAAGCCATGGCATATTACACCTACCCTTATTACAGCGTCACATACCCTCCAACTGGTATTAGATGTGCAATTCCATCATTACAATTTACAAAATTTTTTTACACATTACAACTTAAGCTTCCATCTTATAATTTGGATTTGAACATTTTTTTAAACTGAAAAATAGTGTTACATCTCTTAGACCGTTCCACAAATCGACCCCTTGAACAGAAATGCAATTCTTTTTTACATTAGTTCTGACCACTGGATTTTAAACATATCCTTTCCTCTTAAATCATATTTACCTTTCTTAATTTCAAACAAACACAATATATTTGCTGGCATAATTTGTTTTTTAACTTTGTACATGAACAAAGCTGTGTTAAGACTAAATAAATTTTAGTGCTTTAAATTTAAGAAATATTAGTTTAGATGAGGAATAATTAACAATCCTAATTGCTTTTTTTTTGCAAATTAAATATAGATTTTGTATTTGACTTATAACTATGCCACCAAATTTCAATGCAATAGGTCATATATGGTACTAAGAGAGAACAATACAAATATACAATGTAAATTTGTTTTGGGAAATACTTGATTTTATGTAATATAGCAATGGTTCTTGGCATTTTTGACAATACATGTGTTATGCGTGGTTTCCAGGATAATTTATGATCTATTATTACTCCTAGAAATGTTATTTCCAGAGTATATTTAGTATAATCATCATTTATTGGGTACTTTCAATTGGGAGGTGGCTGTCACGAACCCTAACCCCTAAATTTCAACTTATGAAAATTATTGAAATATTTTTTGCAATTTTTTTCCATTGTTGTTTTTTAAAAAATATCTTTTTAATTTTTTTTTTTTTTTTTTAAGTGAAGTTCAAAAAATATTTATTTTATATTTTCTTTGTAAATCATGGAACTTGATGTAAAAAAAAAAAAAAAAAGTGTCCCATATTTTCACGTCACTACCGAAACAGTGTGTGTTTTAGTCTGAGACTGATTTTAACACACTTCTACATTTTTAATCAGGAAATATTCCTGTGTCCCTCCGTCTCATAGCCGCTCTTTTACAGTAGATAGGTCCATCATTCTGAGTTTAATGTGTTCAAAAGTCTGAAAATCTGTGTGGAACTTTAAGTTGAAATTAGAATTTAAGTACTGAAATTAGAGTTTTTGCCATCTTTGAGCACTTTTAAATGTGTTCTGTATCTGCTTTTAAAGAGTCTTATAAGTGCTTTTCTTGAACTTGATTTGTTGGATTGTTTGTGTTTTTATTATTTGTCTGAAACTATGTGTGCTGCCGTTTTTGACCAGGTCTCCCTGGAAGAAGAGATTATGATATCTCAATGGGATTTTCCTGGATAAATAAAGGATAAATAAAAAGTGCTGTCACTAAAATTGTCACTACCGAAACTTCACCACATGTTTCAGTTGTGACTGTTTCGGTAGTGACATCATTGTTTGGTAGTGACAAAAGGGAACACATAATCATTTATTTGGGGGAAATAACCAAAAAATTAATACAGTTATGCAAATCATTAGTATATTTTATTATGCAAATCATTCATATTTTATATTTTTAATAGTGTTTTAGTATGCGAGTTCAATTCTGTATTGTGATGTGATCGCTACCAACACATTACTGTCACTACCGAAAATGTGCAGTCATGACTGAAACATGGGATGTTTTGTCAAAAATCAAGTATATTGAATCAACAGCTAAGATATTCTTATTGTGTTTGGCTCAGTGTATATTCAAACTGATGAATCCTTCACTTCAGTATGATAAACTTTATGACTTTTACAAAGAAAGATTGGATTCAAAATACAACAAATCTCATAAATTACACTTGAAATATTGCTAAAATTATAATTGTTATTGTTTACCTGTGAAAACATTTTAATTAAATAGCAAAAATATATTTACAAGGTAGATGTAAACAAATCTTAATAGGTCAATGTAACTCTTTTTATTAAATTTGGGGAGAGGAAAAATATTACAAAACTTTCTGAAAATACAATATGAGAATTAACCGCACAATCACTAGAAATGTGTATCTTGGATATTATACAATTTGCATACTTATAAAATTTGTGGAAAAAGACATTTCTGTGAATCAATTCTGTAGAATGGCCCATATACGATATTCAAGTCATAATTCACAAAGAATATTTGTCACATATGCTGTAAATAATGCATAGAAGTGCATTTTCCATTTTCTTTAAGCAAAGTATAATTTCTTGTATGTTTCATTTATATTTACCATGTTATTCATAATGGTATTCAAGGTTATTTCAAAGGACGCCACAGTAGTACTATGGTACATTTAGTGCTTTCTGCGAGTAGCAGATCCTAAAACAGATGTTTCAGATAATAGAAATGAACTTCTTACCAGCGAATGTATCCGGTACATAGTCTTTCACCTCAATATACACGAATATAGCAGGAAGAATTAGAGCTTGATTCTTTTCATTTCTCAAACCGATGTAACGATAACCTGTGAGAATATGAGAAAATGATGCTTCATTACAACAAACAAATTCACTGCTGTGGCCTTAAAAGTAAATAAATTACTAGAAATATATTGAACTATTCTAAATAAATAAAGTAAATTTGTCTTTTAAGACCCCCCCTCCCAAAAAAACCACAATGAAATCACATATGAAATCATATTAGGCTGTTAGAGATGCGGGTTTAGAGAGATCGAATCCTCGATCGAAGCGTTTCAGACACTGTGAGTGCACATATATGCTCCAGAAAAATAAAGTGTGTTTAACCTTGGATGCATGTAAAACTATTGTAGGAGACTCCAAAACAACATTAGGAACCATTAAAACTGAATTATACGGGCACAATGTACATGATTCTCACCCGGACGAATGGCTGAGACGGGAATGATCCGATGACCAATGAACTTCCCGCCCTCTTCAAACACGGCTATCCTCAGGGAAGCGAGGGTGGGCAACACAACCTGACCAATAAACACCACAGTTATTTATTTCATGCACTCCAACCATCTGATGATAATAATAACAGGACTCTAAAAACACCCCGTACTTTTTTAAAGACGATGGGCTCCTCGTCCCCACACAGGGTTGATGGCGTTGCTTTGGGACGTCTTTGTCTTGAAAGCTTTTCGCCTCGTGTCAACTGGAAGTCCAAACATGTCAATCTCCACATAAACGCCCACCTTCTTGTCAGTCAGAAACTGTCCTGATATGATCTAATGGAAGAGACACATAACCAGCGCTCAGGAAACTCGTTTCAAACTACAAACTACAGCTAGCTACAAGAAATTTACTTACAAAAAGTCTGCAACAATTTTATTAGTTAGAGTCTCTACTAGTGTTGTCACGATACTGGAATTTCAATACCTTGAAAAATATCAATATTCAATACCATTTTCAATACCATGGTGAAAACCGCCATACATACAGCCATACAGACCATTTGTTATTATCTCATAATTTTTTTGATAATTTGGGTAATTTTGTTGTAACAGTTTACACACAGAACAGGGAGACTTTATTTGAATCATTGAAATAGATTTACAAAAAAAAAGACAAGTAAACAGTCATAACAGTAATAAAATAAGAACAAATAATCAAATTGCAACTGATCGAATTCAGAGACAAAGTAAATAGGTGGGTCTAACAGTAGTATTCAGGTAAGAAATATTACAGAAATTAAAGTAATCAAATATATAGTCTTCATTGTAAAAATTAAATACAGATTAATTAAAGTTACAAAATGTATTCAGTCAAAAACAGAGAGTGATTTTCTCTCAGTATTTTGTTCTTTGATTAACATGACAGACAGGTTTATTAGGCTGCTGTCACTTTAAGAGATTATGCCCGGATCCAATATACTGTTACACAACATTCATTATCTCTCAACTCTTTACGTTCCAAAACTGACTGTATTTACCTGAATACTCACCAAGACGGGCACTTTGACATAATTTTATATGTATTTGACCATTTAAACGCAATAAGCAACAAAAAAAGAAGTCAATTTGGTTCTCAGTAGCTGTCTGAGAGGCAGCTTTATGTGCGCACCACTAATATAGATCAGTGATGCACATGCTTTTAGTGTGAGCGTGAAACCTGCAGGAATGACTGAAATTATACGCCATACAAGCACTATTCAACCGGAGCGAATGAGATGAGTGAGTGACAGGATATTGGAATCGTTTCAGATATTTCAGTATGGATACTTATCAAAATATCAATATTTTTGACAACACTCTCTACTATTTTATTACTATCATGAGAATTGAGCACATTTTATATTATTTTAATGAATCATGAGGGAACAATATATTTAAAATAATAGTCAATTTATATATATATATAGTTTTGTCTGCTCACCAAGATTGCATAGTAATATTGTGAAAAATTATTACAATTTAAAATAACTGTTTTCTATTGGAATATAATAAATGTAATTATTTCTGTGTTGGAAAAGCTGAATTTTCAGCATCGTTACTCCAGTCTTCAGTGTCACTGATCCTTCAGAATCATTCTAATATGCTGATTTGCTGCTCAATAAACATTTATGATTATTTTCAATGTTGAAAACAGTTGTGTACTTTTTTTTTTTCAGGATTCCTTGATGAATAGAAAGTTCAAAAAACAGCATTTATCTGAAATACAAAGCTTTTGTACATTTACACTACCGTTCAAAAGTTTGGGGTCAGTAAGAATTTTTTTTTTATTTTTTGAGAAGAATTTAAAGAAATTAATATATTTTTTTAGCAAGGATGCATTAATCAATCAAAAGTGCAGTAAGACATTTATAATGTAACAGATTAGATTTCAGATAAACACTGTTTGTTTGAACTTTCTATTCATCAAAGAATCCTGAAAAAAAATATTGTACACAAATATTTTGTACATCTGTACACAATAAATGTTTCTTGAGCAGCAAATCAGCATATTAGAATGATTTCTGAAGGATCATGTGACACTGAAGACTGGAGTAATGATGCTGAAAATTCAGCTTTGCATCACAGAATAAATTAAATTTTCAAATATTTTCAAATAGAAACAGTTATTTTAAATTGTAATAATATTTCACAATATTACTGATTTTACTGTATTTTTTAATTAAATAAATGTAGCCTTGGTGAGCAGACGAAACTTCTTTATAAACATTAAAAATGTTACTTTTGAACGGTAGTGTGCATATATATATATATATATATATATATATATATTTTTTTTTTTTTTTTTTAAATGAGTAATTTTTCTTGAACAAAAACAACTTTGGCCATCAAAACACAGTATATATATATATATATATATATATATATATATATATATATATATATTATATATATATAAAAACTAAATACATCAAATTAAAAAACATGAAGAAATATGTCAAATTATAGATTGCATCACATTAATGCACTGCAAATGAGTTTCCTGCTTCTAATAATTTTGGCAACAGTCTCATTTTCCAGTTAAAAAGCCATAAGCCTAACAACTCTAACCTTTACTGATAAGGTATTTGCTACGATCCCATCCACTGTGCTTTCTGTGAAGGGGTCGAAGTGCTTGTCCGGTCGCCTCATGAACTCTGGTTTGAGCCTGTAGCCACTTTTCCCGTTGTACTCGTACATGCCGAGGTTCAGCTGCATGGACAGATCTGAGAGAGCAAACAAATAGGAAGTGAAATTACAGCTGTCATTTCATATCAAAGTCATGTTTTAATCAAGTCTTTCCTGAAGCGTTTTGATTCATCTGCTCACCGATGGTCTGAAAGTTGAGTGCTACAAGCTGACAGCCGGCGTTCCAGAACACCTGCGGCATGTAGTTGGAGGAATCCACCCGGGTTCCTTTGGGATAGATTCTGCTCAGCTGAAATTTGTTGTATCTACATGTACACTGTTAAGGGACTGACGTAATGAACTGAAATCATTCAGTTCCAGCACAACTATATACATCACAAAACATGTCTGTGTAAAATAACATGTAAAATATTAAAGAAATGACATTTGTTGTAAAATCTTTTTGGCTTTTTTGCTATAATGTGACATTATTTTATTATGGGCATGAGAATTAAGCACATTCTTTTATATAACCTGTGATACTTTTTTCAGGATTCTTTGATGAATAAAAAGTAAAAAAAGTAAACAACAGCATTTATTTAAAATTGAAATATTTTCTAACAATATACACTATTCTGTTCAAAAGGGTCAATTTTTTTCCCTTCTTTTTTTTTTTTTTTGAAAGAAATTAATACTTTTATTCAGCAAGGATGTTACATTGATCAAAGTGATAGTAAAACTTATATTGTTCAAAAGATTTCTGCTTTTTTTAACTTTTTATTCATCAATGAATCCTGAAAAAAAGTGCATATATATTATAATAAGGTATATTTACTGACCCCAAACTATATTATATTATATTATATTATATTTATATTATATTATATTATATTATATATATTATATTATATTATATTATATTATATTATATTATATATTATATATATAAGATAATACATATATATAATAAGGTATATTTTACTGACCCCAAATAATATATATTATATATATATTATATTATATTATATTATATTATATATTATTATATTATATTATATTATATTATATTATTTATTTATATTATATAGATTATACATATATATAATAAGGTATATTTACTGACCCCAAACTATATTATATTATATTATATTATATTATATTATATTATATATATATATATATTATATTATATTTTGATCTCACGCTTAGAAAAGTGTAGGTATTCGAGGGAGAATGTATTCGACTTCAGCTCCTTTATCTGTGGTATTCCACAAGGATCTTTTTAGCACCAGTCTTTTTTTCTCTTTATATGCTTCCGTTAGTCAGATCATGAAATATGGTGTGCATCAAGTAAAAAAAGGTATAGTTTGTGATAGTGATTGAAATTTAATAAACAGATAAATGAAGTTGTCAAAATTAGTTTTTCCAGTTGAGACTGATCTCTAAAATTAAGCCTTTTGTATCACGGAATAACTTAGAAAAGGTTATTCATGCTTTTATTTTCTCAAGATTTTCTCAAGATTTTCTCAAGCGGCTGCAAGACTTCTGACAGGCACTAGAAAAAATGAGCATATTACTCCTGTATTAAGAGAACTACTGTACATTGGCTGCCGGTTTCCTATAGGATTGATTTTAAAATACTATTATTTGTTTTTAAAGCCTTACATAGTACTGCTCCAACATATATAGCTGATCTGATCCAGGTGAAGAAACCAAAGAGAACGTTACGCTCTGAGTCATTAAATCTCTTAGTGGTCCTGCGGACGTACCGGATAATGAGAGGAAACCGCTCCTTTGCGGCCGCCGCTCCTAGGCTGTGGAACAGTTTACCTCATTATATCCGGCAGTGCTCCACTCTTAGAGAGCTTAAATGCCATTTAAAATTGGATTTTTTTTCTGTAGCGTTTGATCATTCATAAGTGTTGTGTTAGTGGTGTAATGGGTTTTTATTAATGCCTCTTTGAATTTGAGGTTGATTTTGAGTAATGAGAATTTGGGGTGAAGATGTGCATTAAAAGGCCCTAAAAATAGGCTCCGTTTTGTTTAATCCAAATGTTTATTTTTATTTGTATATGTGGTGAAATGTGACCCAAACTTGTATTGGCAGGTTTTCTGAGATGCACTCAATAAAATGGCAAAAAAATGAAAACAATATTCTTTCATAAGACTTGAAACATATGCATATGGACTAGAGTTCTGAAATGTTCCTGCCAGATTTGATTATTTGGGTCATAAGTTATGATATGAATAATAGATGCACTTGTCCTGGTTTCCTGTCATGTGTCTGATGGGATATGCGAGTTGTGTGTGAAGTCACTACAGACAAGCAGAAGAACAAAACACACTCATCCTGGAGTTCTTCAGGTAAAGGATGCTCTACAAACTCCACCGGTGTCTTCGTGAGCTGCTCCAGGGCTTTGGTCTCCACAAACGATGACATCTGATAACTGCGCTTGGTTTCTGAAAGCAGACAAATCGAGTTTTAACAAGATCTTCAAATCAGTGCACACATTATCGCATGCGGTCATACTCACTCTTGGAAACCTCAAAGGAGTGGAACTTGGTCGGCTGGATGTAATTGACCAGAGTGGACATTTCTTCTGTGGCAAAGGCTTCAGATCCTGCTGTACCCTGAAAAAACACACAAAACCACCTCATTAGATGGATAAACAGCTTTTTATGAAGGTTAAGATCAGCATTTGACACTCATAATCATAATTTTTTATGAGTTTCAAGCCCTGTTTTGTACTGTATTGGTGGGTAAATACCTGGAACTGACACAATAGAGTTAAACATTTATTTACATTTATTTATTTACATATTTTATTTATTTACAGAGAAATCTGTTAATAAAATGTCAATCATTTACTTTTAATCAGTTCAACTGATTTATCCTAGTGTTATTAATGTCAACTAGAACAAAACTATCATTTCGATCATTTAAATAAAGCTGAAACAAAATATAAATATAAGAGGAAAAACTAGAAATGAGGGAAAATGTTAGAAATTAGAAAAAAATAGAAATGTTGGGAAAAAAACTGCAAATGTTGCCTTGCCAACTAACTGAAATAAATGAATGAATGAATAAATAAATTTAAGTACTAAAATTGTTAAAACTAAAGCTGAAATAAAAATAAAGATATACAGAAATGTAAAAAAAAAAGAAAAAAAAACAGAAATTAGAAACATTGCCATGGCAACTATATTGAAGTACTAAAATTACAAAAATAAAACTGATTTTTTTTATATAAAATTAATAAATACATTAAAGCTAAATAGAAATATTTTAAAAGAAACCAAACAAAAATAGAAACTGGAAATGTTGCCTTGTTAACTGAAATAAATAAATAAATAAATTTAAGTACTAAAATTGCTAAAACTAAAACTGAAATAAAAGCCATACAAAAATATTTTTTTTAAAAATATAAAAACTAAAATAAAAAAAAATACATTAAAGCTATATAGAAATATTTTAAAAGAAACAAACAAAAATAGAAATCAGAAACATTGCCTTGGCAACTATATTGAAATAAGTTTAAGTACTAAATTATTATTATTATCATTATTTTATTAAATTAATAAAAATACATTAAAGCTATATAGAAATATTTTAAAAGAAACCAACAAAAATAGAAATCAGAAACATTGCCTTGGCAACTATATTGAAATAAGTTTAGGTTGAAGTCCTACAATTACTAAAACTAAAACTGAAATAAAAGTAAATTAAAGCTATATAGAAATATAAATAAAATGACAAAAGCACATAACAAAATTACTAAAATTTCAACTAAAATGAAAACTGAAAAATATAAAACAAAAGCAAATATATCTGCAAGCAACAACTACAGGAAAAAGTACTGCAGACAAACAGTCTTAAGAGGTGTAATATGATTTTGTCTACAAACCCAAAACTCGTAACTTTTTGTCGGCACAGTCTGAAGATGATAAGATTTGATTTTGGTGAAAATCGGACGAGTGGTCTAGGAGGAGTAGTAAAATAGTAGGTTTTGAAAGAAAACCAAAAAGGCGGACAGGAAGTTTGACCAAAATATGGCAAAATTGGTATCTATGTTCTCGGCATGACCCAAGGTTCATTCATTTCAATAAGCTAATTTAATCAAAAGTTATTAGCATTTCTTATAACTTTTGACCACAAGGTGGCGCTGCCCCAAACTTTTTAAATACCTTGAGGGCATGCTGGCAAAGACACATACCGAGTTTCATAACCATACGCCAATGCGTTTGAAATTTGGACAGATGGTGGCGCTAGAGAGATTGAGTTAGAGACTCCAAATTTGCTGTGGTGACAGTTTAGACTGTCCTCTATCTGTGTGCCAAATTTCATAACTTTCCCACAAGCGCTTCTATGGGCTGCCATAGACTACGAGAGTGGAAGAAGAAGAAACGGAAGTACAGTAGGTGCCTACACACCTTTGTGCCTGACCCCTAATTATAGCATTAATAAATACTATCATTGTAAATAAATAAATATTTATAGATACACATCTATCAATAAAAACACAAACTCATACTGACCTCGTCTGACTTCTTACAGTCGTCATCGTCATCATCTTCATCCTCGTCATCCTCAGCCTCCACCTCTGCAGGCGCTAAATGACAAAAATAAACTTATACGTCAATCAAATCCCAAATATGAGAAGCAAACAGTGATTTGCAAACACATGCACAGCTTAACCAGACGTCCTGAGACTCAGTTTTGTCACACGTCTCCATCCACTCAATATATGCAGAGCTGGTGTGAGATAAGATAGAGCTCAGAGACAGGAAGTCCTGTTAATCCCATGATAAAGAGAGCAGATGTGTGTGGCTTTAAGATGCTAAGACATAATCAATGAGTCTGAACACGCGAGACCTTCACCACCTGCTGCTTTAAAGGGATAGTTCACGCTCAAAGAAAAATTCAGACATCATTTACTCAACCTCGTGTTATTGCAAACATGAACTATTTCACACAGCAGACAGTTTAAAGTGACGACATCACTGTCTGCAAAAACGCCATGTGATCCAATGAAAGAGATTCCTACAGGTTTGTAACAACACTGTCATTTCACAACACCAGTCAAATGTTTGGAATAATTAATATTTGGTAAAAGTCTCTTCTGCTGCATTTATCTGAAAATTTATTTGTAAAATGTAATTTTATTCATGTGATCAAAGCTGCATATATTGACTGATTTGCTGCTCAAGAAACATTTCTCATTATCATCAATGTTGAATACAATTGAGCTGCTTCATGTTTTTCTGGAAACCGTGACACACTACCATTCAAATTTTGTATTTTTTTTTTAAAGTAATATTTAAAAAAAAAAAAAACAGATATTAATATTTTTATTCAATAAGGATGCATTAAATTGCTCAAAAGTGACAGTAAAGACATTTATAATGTTAAAAACATTCAAATAAATGCTGTTCTTTTGAACTTTCAATTCTGAATCCTGAAAAAAAATGTATCAATTTCGACCAAAATTTAAGGATTCTGAGAAATAAAGTCAGAATTGCAAGAAATAGTCAGAATTGTGAGAAATAAACTTACAATTGTGAGATATAAAGTCACAATTGCGTTATAAACTCACTTGCGAAATAGTCATTTGAAAGTACGCGTCAGTCAATTGCTTTTAAAGTCCAGTCATTTAAAGTCAGAATTCTTTCAGAACCAAATTGCGAGTTATAAGTCAGCGAGAAATAAAGTCAGAATTTTAAAGCAGAAATAAACAGAATTGCGAGAAAATAAAGTCAGAATAAGTCAGAATTAAAGTCAGAATTATAAGCAGTGCGTCAGAATTGTGAGTTATAAAGTCAGAATGCGAGAATAAAGTCCGATAAAGTCAGAAGAGAAAGTCAGAATTGCGAGAATAAAGTCGAATTAAGTCAGAAATGAGAATAAAGTCAGAATTACGAGAAATAAAGTCAGAATTGCGAGAAAAAGTCAGAAAGTCAGAATTGCGAGAAATAAAGTCAGAAATTATAAGTCAGAATTACGAGAAATAAAGTCAGAATAGAGAAATAAAGTCAGAAATGCGAGAAATAAGTCAGAATTGCGAATTAATAAGTCAGAATTACGAGAAATAAAGTCGACGAGATAAAGTCAGAATTGCGAGAATAAAGTCAGAATTGCGAGAAATAAAGTCAGAATTACGAGAAATAAAGTCAGAATTATGAGAAATAAAGTCAGAATTACGAGAATAAAGTCAGAAAATAAAGTCAGAATTGCGAGAAATAAAGTCAGAATTATAAGAAATAAAGTCAGAATTACGAGAAATAAAGTCAGAATTTAAAGTCAGAATTGTGAGAAATAAAGTCGAATTGAAATAAAGTCAGAATTAAATAAAGTCGAGAAATAAAGTCAGAATAATAAAGTCGTCGAATTGCGAGAAATAAAGTCAGAATTAGAAAAAGTCAGAAAATTAAAGTCAGAATTGAGAAATAAAGTCAGAATTACGAGAAATAAAGTCAGAATTGCGAGAAATAAAGTCAGAAAGAGTTATAAAGTCAGAATTGAGAGAAATAAAGTCAGAATTCGAGAATAAAGTCAGAATTACGAGAAATAAAGTCAGAATTACGAGAAATAAAGTCAGAATTGCGAGAAATAAAGTCAGAATTGTGAGAAATAAAGTCAGAATTAGAAATAAAGTCAGAATTGCGAGTTATAAAGTCAGAAATAAAGTCGAATTGCGAGATAGAAAGTCAGAATTGCGAGTTATAAAGTCAGAATTGCGAGAAATAAAGTCAGAATTAGTTATAAAGTCAGAATTGCGAGAAATAAAGTCAGAATTCGAGTTATAAAGTAGAATGGAGAAATAAAGTCAGAAGAGAAATAAAGTCAGAATTACGAGAAATAAAGTCAGATTAGAAATTAGAATTGAAATAAGTCAGAATACGAGAAATAAAGTCAGAATTACGAGAAAAAGTCAGAATTACGAGAAATAAAGTCAAATACGAGAAATAAGTAAGAAATAAAGAAAGAGAAATAGTCGAATGAGAAATAAAGGCAGAATGCAAGTTGAGAATAAAGTCAGAATTGCGAAATAAAGTCAGAATTGCGAGAAAATAAAGAATTGCGAGAAATAAAGTCAGAATTACGAGAAATAAAGTCAGAACGAGAAATAAAGTCAGAATTGCAAGAAATAAAGTCAGAATTAGAAATAAAGTCAGAATTGAGAAATAAAGTCGAATTGTGAGAGTCAGAATTACGAGCGAGAAATAAAGTCAGCGAGAAATAAGAATTGCGAGAAATAAAGTCAGAATTAAGAGAAATAAGGCAGAATTGCAAGAAATAAGTCAGAATTGTGAGTTATAAAGTCGAATGTGAGTTATAAAGTCAGAATTAGAAATAAAGTCAGAATTATAATGTCAGAATTGCGAGAAATAAAGTCAGAATTGTGAGTTATAAACACAATTGCAAGATATAAACGCGCAATTCTGACTTTTTTTCTCGAAATTGTGAGATATAAACTTGCAATGGCGAGTTATAATGTCCAATTCTGAGAAAAAAAAAAAAAGGACTTTATAACTTGCAATTGCGAGTTTATATCATGCAAAAAAGTCAGAATTGTGAGATAAAAAGTCGCAATTATACCTTTTCTATTTTTTTATTCAGTGGTGGAAACAAGCTTCCATAGAAAACAGTTATTTTAAATTGTAATAGTATTTCACAATATTACTGTTTTTATTGTAATTTTGATCAAATAAATGCATGCTTGGTAAGCAGAAGAGACTTCTTTTAAAAAACATTTAAAAAAAACGTAATGCTACCAATCTTTTGACCGATAGTGTAT
The DNA here is from genome assembly GCA_028476615.1 of Culter alburnus. Classification (NCBI taxonomy): domain Eukaryota; kingdom Metazoa; phylum Chordata; class Actinopteri; order Cypriniformes; family Xenocyprididae; genus Culter; species Culter alburnus. The sequence goes on along the minus strand of JAOTNS010000602.1, from coordinate 116,089 downwards.
TCTTCTACAAATTAGTCTTTAAGCTGTATTTGGTTCTGAAATCATGCGCATCATTTATTTCCTGATAATGCAGCCATGAATCACTTCAGCCAGCATGATTTCAGACATGAGTTCAGGTGTCTGTGGTGCTGCAGGTGGAGGTCTCGAGGAATCTACGCCCTGCTGAGGAACCAGCTGTTCAACATCTGCTTTCCGCCTGAATGCTGTCTGGAGTCAACCTTTAAAAACCTCTAGCATCCATCACAGGCTCCTGACGCCTCCGTCAGACATAAACGCACACGTCTCCGACCTGCAGAGGGTCTGTCGGCACACCGGCGCTCGAAAATGTCAGACGCTTGACTCTCCACATGCAGCTTTACACAGAGACCAACTCACAGCCCTGGGAACGGCGGCGCTAATCGAGCTGCAGACGAGTTTATGACGTTTGCTGCTGTGCTTTCTTTCTTCCAACTAAAGATCGAGCCTTGAAAGGGGACATATCAAGGGCTTTCATTTCACCTAAGAGAAGTTTCAAATAAGAGGGATGAATACACTACATCGACCAGAGACCAGTTTTCAAATAACACACGTCAGAAATCATATACTGGATCAAGTTATAATTATGGTGTCTGTAATTTAAACTCGAAGGCATTTATGTTGAACATCTATCAAACCATTAAACAGACAATATACCAAACAAACCAAGCTCAGAACTGTACACATTTATATATTATATTATATTATATTATAGTATATTATATTATATTATATTATATTATATTATATTATATTATATTATAATTTAAAAAATTAAATAAACAAAATAATATTAAAATATTACTTTTTTAACAATTTACTAATTTGACCATTTTTTATATTGTATATTTATAATTTAGCACTGCATACAAATTTAATATAAATACTAAAATAATAATAGTATGGTATATTTTACATATAATAATATATTATATTAATTATATATTATTATATATATATAATATATATAATATATATAATATATATATATATATTATATATATATATTATAAAATTATTATATATTATTTATTATATATTATTTTATATATTATAAAATATTATATATATATTATTTACTAGTCTAATTTTCTAATTTTTTATATATATTTACAATTTAGAAATGCATACAAAATAATATGAATAATATAAAATAAAATGAATTATAATATAGTAATACAGCGTATATAATACATAATAATATAAAATTACACATTATTAACCATTTACAAATTGAATTTTAATTTTTTATATTGCAAATTTACAATTTAGAAATGTATACAAATTTAATGTAAATGCTAAAATAACAATAGTATATTATATATAATAATATAGAATTATATTTTATTATTAATTTACACATTTAATTTGAATATTTTACATAGAATATTTACAATAATGATAAACTGTGTCCTGCATGTTTTAAAATCAAACACTGTCAGTCATGTACGTGAACATTTCAATTATTGGCTTATTGTTTGAAAGTCTCGCCCATTTGAGATCTCGTCCAATCATCATACACTGTCCAGTCAACATCAATTCTTGCTTCATTGAGTTTCAAGTACTGACTTCACAATCAGTCACACAGATTTCAAGGGAAAACAGTCCAAGCGTGAAGAACAGGAGCCCTTTAATACCTGCAGGTCCAGCGCTGGGTGACGAAGGCTCAAACACGCTGGACGAGTCGCTGTTGGTGTTGGACACCTGCTCGGACAGCTTCTTCTTCGTGCTGCCGTCAGATGGTTTCGGGTGAGATTTCTTGTTCTTGATGAGGATCTTTCCCATGAGCTCTTGAGGGCTTGGCAGAGGAACTCCAGACTCGAGCTGAAACGCCACAACAGAATCTGTCTTGAGAACATTGGCTCGGCCGGAATGGACTCGACCACAAAAAGAGCACAAACGGATGTGGGAGTGATAAACTTACAGGGTATTTCTCAAGCGGCTCGGTCAGTAGTGCGTCCCCGAATATCGATCTGCAATATTCTGCCATTTTGGCTTGCTGTTTGGGGCTGAGATTCAATATAAACACCATTAGAGCTGTCATAAAACAGCCATCGCAACACGTTAACACAATTAGTTTCTTGCAACGTTTGCATGCATCTCTCACTACATGTCCTTCTGTGACTGGAATGAAATTCCCAGACTGCACGCACATCGTGTCATCTTTGATTTCATGCAGAAAATAAAGCGAGCGCTCAAGCCGCCACATCTCACAAGAGAACAATGATGACTGAAAACAAATTATGCATTTCAGAGACGGTTATAATCGCTCTACTCCTTGTTGCCATAGTTGCAGTCGGCCCCTGAGGAGCCGCGGCGCTACGGGACGGAGAGTATCAGCGTGTGCGGCTTCACTTACGAGTCCACATGATTCTCAAAGGACAGGATGACAGGGAAAGGAGACGTTTTGAAAGCGCACTCCGCTATAGCTTCGATCACTTCCTGGAAAACAAGGACAGAATTTAAACGGGAAATATTTAGATATGTCAATGTGCAATATCTCTATTTACAGTGATTGTTTCTAATGTTTTATTGCAGTTATAACAGAGAATGCACTGTTTACTGACTTTTTATTATTGTACTTTGTTTTATTTGTTACTGAATACAATGTATTTTAAAAACTATATATATATATATATTATATATATATATATATATACATATATATATATATTTTTTTTTTTTTTATTTTTTTTTTTTTTTTTTTTTCCCACCTGTAAGTATTTCGCCTGTAAGTATTTGGCCACCAAAAACATTTGTGTTTTGCATTCACACCATTAAATATCACTGGAAAGTCCAAGACCAAGAGGTATCAGCAGACCCAAATTGTAATTTAATATGTTATATTTATATATTTATATATTTACAATTTAAAAATGTATACAAATTTATTTTTAGTTTGTAATAATAATATTGTATAATTACAATTCAGAAATGTAGACACATTTATATTTCAATGTACTAATATATAATGAAATATATACTGTTATATATTTATAAAAAAAAAAATAATATATTATAAATAAAATATACATTATTTATAATTAATTATATATATTATTATAATTAAATATAATATATAATTATTTGTTATTTATTTATATATATATATATATATATATAGAATAAAATATAAAGCTAAACAAATAATGAATTAATAATTATTAATATTAAGTTAAAATTAATTTTATAAATGTATACAGTTTAATTTTTATTTGTTGTATATTGTATCATTACAATTTAGAAATATACACACATTTAGATTTCATTTACAATTTACAAATTAAATTTTGATTTATAAATAAATAAAACTTAGCATGTACAAAACTCTCTCTCTCTCTGTATAATATATATATACACACACATACATATATAAATAAGCTAAAAATAATGAACTAATAATGAATTAATAATTATTAATAATAATTAGCTTTAATAAAGGTCAAATTAAACAAGCACTCATAGGGCTGCTAACTTCAGCACACAGATTTTGCATTGCCTGTGTATCAGTCAGTGAAAACATGACTCAGTGCACCTAACCAATTATTGGCTATTTTTTTATAGAAAGCAAGTTAAGCACTACTTAACTGCAGGCACTGATGAAAAGCTGTGTGATAACTCAAAAGTGAACCAGGCTCTCGTGTGAGTGTGGTGGTGGGCTGCGGGTCACCTTGAAGGAGATTTCTGAGGTCATGGTGAAGCCGTGAGTGATGACGGGTTCCTCCTCCGCCGTACGCCCCTTCCAGCAGTCCAGCTCCACACAGCGGCAGCCAGACAGCAGCGTCTGCCGATACATCTCCACCGAGGAGTTACCCGCAAGCTGACCCGCTGACAACACACACACACACACAAACCCCTTAGCAAATGCTGGGAAGAACGCTGACTTCATGCAGAAACTAATATGCACTCAAGCAACTACTTTGCTTGACTCATATGGACTGAATTATGATACTTTCATGGTGTTTGTCCTTTTTTGAACTTGACAGAATTTTCCTCATGCATTCAATGAAAAAAAAACAACAACAGTATATTGTTGTTCAGCTTGGAACAGCATAAAGGCAAAAAAAAAAGAAGACAGGTTTCATTTTGGGGAGAATTTTAATTATATTATATTATATTATATTATATTATATTATTATATTATATTATATTATATTATATTATATTATATTATATTATACATTCATTCTCCATACTGCATGTCATCTGTAGGGTTGCTGGAATTATGTTATGTTATGTTATGTTATGTTATGTTATGTTATGTTATGTTATGTTATGTTATGTTATGTTATGTTATGTTATGTTATGTTCATAATTTCTCAGCTGATTTAGAATGAAATTGTGAAATTCTGCAGAATAGACTTGAATATGGTAATAAATAAAATGTACTATGCAGTATATATTACTACTATTAGTACTATATTTTCCCATATACATTTACATTTAAAATGAATAATATTGTATTGTATATTTACAATTTACCAATTTATACAAATTTAAATGTATTATATTTTATTTAAAATTAACAAATGCTAACAACAAGAGATCTACAGCTTGCATATTTTTAAATTCAACTGCATTATGATACGTTCATGGTGTTTTTGTCCTTGTTTAAACTATATAAAAAATGAAGACAGAAATTTGATTTTTGGGTGCACTGTTCCTTTAAGAACACAGTTGAGTATTTACTTCAGCAGCTCTGCACTACCTGCTCCGGCTGTGTTTTAGATTGATACATTAGCAGAATATTCACCATAATTGCATTTATAATTTATTTCTTGGTTTTTGAGGCCTATAGCTGAGCATGCGGTGTGTTCTCAGATCTCTTCTGATAATTGGCTCTTATGTAATGTAATGCACTTTACCGTAAGCAGGTTTAAATGTAAATGTACTAATTAATGTAAAACATAGCCAAATGTGGAGTTATTATTGTAGAGCTTATAAAGCACTGCTTTGAAATGATTCTTCTTCTGCACTTTTATGCAAACCGATTATCATCATTACTTATACAATGTTAAGATCAGTCAGTATGAGGTGTGCAGTCTCTTATGAGATTTTGCAACTTTGTTCGGTATTGTTTCTTACATCTTTTTGCATATTGCACCAGGCGATATGTCTGTTGTGGTACCTGTGAGGTAGGTGTTGTGGGAGGAGTTGATGAAGTAATGAGAGAGAGGGAAGGTCATGTCTTCACTCTGGTCCAGTTTTTCTGCAGGAATGACGCTGTTCTCTTGACTGATCAGATACCTGGAGAAGCCCTCGACTGAGATCTGCCCTGTTACACAAATAACACAATACATCAGAAAAAGAGGCACATGCTATACATATATATATATATATATATATAGTAAATGTAAACATTTCCAAAGGTCAGCATTCTCCCCTAAAAGTGATCGGGCAGACCAAACCGTAAGTCAAAGAGACTTGAAACTTTGAGGGTTGGTAGTACTCACACCATCTACAACGTCACCAATGCTCATCCTGATCGGGCCTGACAGGGGCGCTACAGCGGACAAAAGTACAAAATGGCTCGCAACTCTGAAATTTTTGGGTATTTTGGATTTTTTGAAAAACCTACTTTTGCGAACTAGTCCTAGGTTTTTGGCCCGATCGGAACTATACCAGTGCAGCGAGATTCTCTGGAGACTAATTGTCAATAATTATCCAAATAAAAGTTGAAATTTCGATTCACGGCCCCTAAGGGCCTCCAAATGTTCGAAGTGCTTTTACTAAAATGGCTATAACTCGTGAACGGAATGAGATATTTTCACCAAATTTGGCACAACTATGTATGAGCTCATTCTGTGGTCGCACGAAAAAGGATGTGGCGACTGGCCACTTGGTGGTGCTATAACTGGAAAAAACATGAAAATGGCTATAACAACTACTTCATTGTTGGTCTGATTGACTTGAAAATTGGCATGCAATGTCTTTGTCCAAGTTGACATGATTGTTTATGATGGAGGCCAATTGAAATGAAACTCGCTGGGCCTGTTTGACTCACAGCCATAGAGGCCTGTGGAAAATTCGAAAGAAATCGGTCACCTTTGCATTTTTCACGTGCGTAAAGGTTTGTATATCCAACGATTTTCGCACACACCCACGACATTCATACCACATGATAGAACTCCTCATTCTGAGCAACTTTGCCTCTAGGACCGTCACTGTCCATCGAATCGTTTGTTAAATATTGGAGATTTAAAAAAAAAACAACTTTGGCGAACTAGTTCTAGGTTTTTGGCTCAACGTCAATAACTGTTAGATAGCTTTATAAACCATATATTTTCTATGGTAAATTGCCTGTATTGGCTGTAAATGGTCATTTCCATCTATGATCGAGATGTTTACAGGTTTGCTAAATAAAACATAATACCTTTTTACGCATGTGCTTAAAGGCCTTAAGGCCCCAATAATTGCGGCTCGCAGCTATTTTGAAACACAATTCTTTGGAACACTTTCTTTCTGTCATTTTAAACAGTTTAATAAGAAAATGCTCTTGAATGGTAGTGTAGTTTTCACAGCAGCATCATGGCATCAAAAAGTGATACAATCAAGATCGCATCGTGTTCTATTCACCTACATCTCCTTTCAACAGAGGATATTTCACCTCAGAAAATTATCACTCTCTTTTGCACCTAAAGTAACGACTTGTCTCATCGAGTAAATTAGCACCGCGACTGCAAACAGACTTCAAATTAAACTCAAGCTGGAAGATCAGTGTTCCCTAAACAGCATTCGCGGTTGAAGGGAAGACACTGGGGGACGAGTGTCCCCTGCGACTAATTCTCATCAGCAGTTTACATTAATTAAACTCATTCTTTGCAGAGCTCCAAAGGTAATTAACCATGGCCCTCTTTACGGCTGGAAGGCAGCGCTCAGGCTCAACGATCGCCGCCGTCTGTGTCACTCCAAAGCAAACAGCCCTTGATTTGCACACCGAAATAACACAAACCACCTCGAAAAGGGGAGTCAAATGGTTTTTAAAGACTACAATTACTGCACACTGCTGAAATTCAGCAATTGTCTTGTCGAGTTAAATGGAGAATGAAAGAACAGGAACGAGATAAGAATATAGATTGTATCTGTTGTCACAGTCTTGCATCCTAAGGTGGTTTTCTAGTTTCAACCGGCCACCAAGATGTTCAGACAGGTCTAGTTTAAAGATTTTAGAGGGTTTTTACACTTTGGTCAAGCTGGAAGACCAGAAGCCATTATGTTAAGACTCAAAGGGGTCATGAATTGAGAAATCAACTTCCTTGTTAGTCCAATTAAAGCATTTATTGACACCAGGCTCAGCGAACGACTCGTACTGGAACGTGCCTATAGATAGGTGAAACCCCGCCTCCATAGAAGAAATCAACGCCTACTTTATCATTGCAACGTTAGCCCCGCCCACTGGCATGTTAGTGAGATGAGGAGAGAAGAGTGATGCAGGACTAATATAACATTACCTTTCAAAGGATCCTAATGCGAGGAATATGGTTATTTATTTTTTCAACAATGTGAGTCTCAGTTGAGCTTTATTTATATGGACTCAACAGTAATGCAACAACATGTCAGTAACTGTGTTCATTCTAATGCCTGATCTGATATTAATGATTCATGTACAGTCACATGTTCTTTGTCTATGTGTCAGTTAAACAAACCAGTGACTAAACGCTCAACTTCACATTGTTTCTCTTAGTAGGATGAAAATAATCTGTTATTTAAATGGTGATTAAATGATAAAAGGAAAGCGATCAAAGAACACTCCCTTTATAATCGCTGGACCTGTCAATCAAACACATTCACATTTTATTCATCGAATCTCTTAGTTACATCGAGTTTGCACTGTTAGTTATGATGAAAGCATTCGTTAGGGTGCAGAAATTGACGAGATCACTGCTTTCATGAGCTCAGCAACATCTGTGATCAACTACAATGTTCATCACTGCAACCTTTCATGCCACGATCTAAATATAATGCCATAAATCTAAATGTAATCAACACTTTTCACGATTAGTTAACCTTGCAAGCTGTAATAGTAAAAACGTGCTAAAACGCAGTTCATGAGCCCTTTAATATGGAAGTAAAATAATGCCAAATGTATTTGAAACAAAAAAGCTTGTTGAATTGCACTACTTGAAATAAATATGCATTGCATTAACCGTACTTGCATTTTAATATGTTTTAAAACCACAGAGATTTGATCATAAAACTAAGCATTTAAATTAAGACATACTATTGGCAGATATAAAGTGACGACTGATATTTATATGCATTTTATGTCAGTATTCGGTTATACTAAAATGATCATTGATTTACAAGCATCACAATTTCATCTTACTCTTTTGTCCATATAAATATCAGCATCTGCATCAAATTGCATATTTTTGCTCCATATTCTCACTATATCATACTATATGAGCCATAAAAGCTTGATGCATCAAATATGACACTCAACTAAAAAAATGTTTTTTATACAACTTTTTTTTTTTTTTTTTTTAATTTCAATAAACTGTTCCATTTCAAAACATTAGATTTGTCTGACTTATTTCATACAGTAGATGATTGCAACTGGTCCCAGCTAAACCAGCAAAGACCAGCAAACCATCTTTAAGTTGCTTTTTTTTTTTTTTTTTTTTAACAGCCATTTCAAATATAAAAATAAGCACCACGTGTCCAGGGTTTATTGACAATCGGACAATGAATGCCGCTCGGACACAATGTAATCCTGCCACCGCAGACCATTTCCGCATTTACAACCAAATCTACAATCAATACTATGCAAATATGTGTGCCTCGCGTGGGCGTTCGACTGTCCACCGCCTGTCTTTGAGATTGGACTGAGAAAATAGAGTCGGTAATCTGTGTGACAGCAGTGTGTCATGCTAGAACCGCGAGCTAAAGAGCCCGATGATCATCCTCATCTATCGCCATCACTGGCCCCTCTGGACTCAATGTGCCTAATCAATCACCTGTCACAGGCTAACGGCCTCCCGCGCATTATCATCCACTGACCTGATCTCCAGTTTGCCCATGGAGCCTTGTGCTCTGAGAGATATAAATAAACTGGCTCGACTGCGGTGTCGGACTGCATCTCGGGAGTTATTGTTGCTATGGTAATGAGAGGTGGAGAATGTTATGGAGGTTTTGTTTTCTTAGAATAAAAATAAGAAAACTCAAAAGCTCTGTCCAAAAACAAGTGCACTTCCATGCTGTCTACCTCCTACATGGGCAGCTGCCTTCTAAGGCAACATCCCAACTGACATTGATACTTATAAATTAGATAAAATAATACATAATGCACAAAAAAGTTTGGTAATTGTACACAAAAATGCTGGGTTAAAAACAACCCAAGTTGGGTTAAATATGGACAAACCCAGCAGTTAGGTTAAATGTTTGAAAAAAAAAAAAAAAATACTATTGCTTGCTTAAAATGAACCCAAAATAGGTTGGAAATTAAAAATCAGACACATAATTACTAGAGGCAACAATAATTTTTATTAATAAGCATTTTAATAAATGTTTATTATTTAATTATTATTTATTAAACATAATAAATGTTAATTTATTAAACATTAATAAATGTTCATTTCCAACCTATTTTGGGTACAATTTAAGCAAGCAATACAGTCATTTTTAAACAATAGTTGAGTTAAATAAAACTACCCAGCAGGCTGGGTCAAACATTTTACCCAACCGCTGGGTTTGTCCATTTTTAACCCAACTTGGGTTATTTTTAACCCAGCTTTTTTAGAGTGAGGGATGTACAATTTGGCCAAATTTATCTATACTTTTCAGTTTAGAATGAATTTGTATATTAGTATTGGTATGGTAGGTTAACTAATATAATAATATACTAATTATATACTAAAATGTACTTATATTAATATAAATAAATATAATATGCTTAATTAGTATATTAAACTAGTATATTAATTAGTAAACTAATTATTAGTATTTTGTTTTCCCAAATGCGCTACAAAATCTGTATTTCAGCTAATGGATTAAGGCGAACATCACAATCTAATTAATATTCATGAGCCTGTGTGCTGATTCGCTGAAAGCAAATTTCCTGAGGAGGTAAACGAGATGAATGACTAAGAATATCTGATAAAAAATATACAGTTTGGTTGTTGCAACAATGTTTTAGGCCTAATTACTAAATTTTCATGACTCGAATGTGAATGATGTTTCTGTAAAGTTTAATATTTAGGCTTGCGAACAGTGTCTGATATAAGCGTATAAAACTGATGGGACGGGATAGTTCCTGCACCCCTGGTTAAATCCCGAGGAATTTGCCGTTTGAACCGACAGAGAACATTGAAAGACAGGAATCCATCACTGTTTTAATGTGGCTGTCAATCAACAAGTCGGGTGGAAAAACTAATGAGGGATTAGATTTCATATTAGTATGATGACAGAAACAGACGGCGTTCTATTATAAAGGCCTCATTAAAAAACTCATGGGAACACAGGGCCAAAACCACCCACATAATTATCAGTGATAATCAATTACATTCATTCGAGCTGTCCATCAGCGATCGATAAATAAACACCTCCAAACTGAGCTAATTCTCGTCTGTGGAATCTGTCTTTCTCAGACCGCCGGGGATGATGGGATACAGATAAACCATGATTCTGCCAAGACAATCAATAGTCTGTGCTGGTGGATTAAAACATTTACTGCCAGGAAAATTCACTCAAAAATGAGAACTGTCACTGAACAGAGCCACGTTTAATTTAAGAGCTGTGGTGAAGGGGAAGATTTTCAGTGAATAAAGATTACATTTGAGTCTTTTTCTCACATAAAGCATCATATGACTTCAGAAGATTTGGAATATAGTAAAATGAGTCATATGAACTTCTGTTATGGTCTTTTAGTTAATATTAAACATGCTCTCTAGAGATGGTCCCGTACTGTTTCTCCTGTTTTATTGTTGCTGGAGTATCCAAGTGTAAAGGCTATGCCCACTTCTGGAATAAGGGGTGGAGTGCAGCAGCTCATTTGCATTTAAAGTGGTGGTTGATTATGATTTCACTTTTTTAACTTTAGTTAGTGTGTAATGTTTCTGTTTGAGCATAAACAACATCTGCAAAGTTACAACACTCAAAGTTCAATGCAAAGGGAGATATTTTCTCCATAGCAACTACATAAATTATCCACTAACCATTCAGAAACGTCTAAAAGTTGTAACTTCTTCCTGAGTCTCTCCATCAGTGTCGACTCCGGTTTGAACAATGTAAGGCTGAACACCGTTACTGACAATCCTCATTTTGGCTGCGTGAGATTCACCAGCTTTGTTGTTGTTGAGCTGTTAAAGCTCCGCCCTCTTCTGGAAAGGGGGCCGGGAGCAGCAGCTCATTTGCATTTAAAGGGACACATACAAAAACGTTGTGTTTTTGCTCACACCCAAATAGAGGCAAATTTGACAAGCTATAATAAATGATCTGTGGGGTATTTTGAGCTGAAACTTCACAGACACATTCTGGGGACACCAGAGACTTATATTACCCATTAATATTAAATGAGTTCTCTGGAAATGGCCCGTACTGTTTCTCCTGTTTTGTTATTGCTGGAGTGTCCAATGCACTGGCTGTAAAGGCACTGCCCACTTCTGGAATAAGGGGTGGGACACAGCAGCTCATTTGCATTTAAAGTTACACACATGAAAACAGATGGGTTTTTGCTTTCAGCCAAAAAGGGGCATTTTGTGCAGGGTATAATAAAAGATATGTGGGGTATTTTGAGCTGAAACTTCAATACTTCAAATGAAACTTCTTGAAACTACATACAAGCATTGCAAACTTAATTTGAGCTCTTTATATATAATCACATTTTAAATAAAAATTTCAATTTTTATCAGAATAAAAATCACAATTACTGTGAATGCTGTATGGAAAAAAACTTCATCAAGGTTAGTGGTGTTTGGAATGATGTGATGGTTTTGATTTTCGGGCATTTGTCTCAAACAGACCTTTTTGAATCATTCCTGGGTTGGGCTCAAATTTCTCCATGAGGCTCTGGGTTTGTTCAGGCTTCAGCGGCGGGTACAAGATCTCGTTCAGACGAGGGTCCCGCTGTTTGTTGTTTATGAATTCCGTCATCTGATCCAGGGTGAGAAAGTTTCTACCCTTCGCGCCACTGGAGAGAGACGGTGAGAGAAAAGAGCGTATGGTTTACAGTGATAATCATAACAGTAAATGAGCAGCAACATATCAGTGTGCAAATTACACAATGACTTTCAGGAGGGTTGTTTTTGTTTTTAATGTCTCGGTTATGATCAATGCCAATTATCTTTCATCATGATTTTTAAAATTGTAACGCCCCCAAATCCAGCCTAATTACAACACTGCGATGCACTCATGTGCGCTCGTCTCATACATATCATTCCAACACGACCTAAAGGCATCATTAGCTAGCTGTAATAAATAAATAAATGAATTAAACATAAAGATAAAAAAAGAGAAAAAATAAAATAAAAACAGATAAATAAAAAATTTATAAAATATAAATGTATAAATACATAATTAAATATATAAAACAGATTAAAAAATAAATACATGCATAAAATAGATAAAAAATAAAGATAAAACCAGATCAATTAAATAAATAAATAAATACGTAAAAACAAAAACAGGTAAATAAAAACAATGTATAAATAAATAAATAAATAAATAAAAATGAAAAATAAATAAATTTAAAAACAGAAAAACAGATAAATAAAAACATTATTTTAAAAATAAATGTATACATAAATATATATAAAATGATTAAAAAATAAATACGTAAATAAAATAGATCAAATGCACAGATAATAAATAAATAAATATAAACAAACAAACAATGATAAAAGAAAAAGTAAATACGTAAATGGATCAAATAAATAAATAATTGGTAAAAACAGAAAAAATAAACCAATTAATAAAAACAGTGCATAAAATAAATGCATAAACGAATAAATATACATAAAAATAAATTAGAAAAAGATAAATAAACAAAATACATAAAAACAGATAAACCAATAAAAATGTATTTTTATGCTATAGCTTCAGCTGAAAACAGCTTCATAAAGACTTACAGATCAGCAAATATTTGGTTAATCTCAGATCGTGGGCAGAGATGGTTGATGAACGATTTGTAAACATCAGGGGTCAAATCCTCCAAAGGGATGGAGTCATTCTGCAGGGATGAACAGAAACAGAGACAATCAAAATAATGAAATACATATTCATATATCTATCTGTCGAAACAACTAATCACCAAAAATACTGGAGCCAAACCTGTTTCTAATAACACGTGGTCTCATATTAATAAAAACAAAAATAAGCTGGCCTCAAAATTAATTAGTTCATTCCATCCTATAAGAACCATCTAGTTAACCCGACACCGAATCAATCGGTTTGTTACGACAAACCCAATAACGCACAAAGCCGTCAGAGAGCAAACATCAGTCAATGTCATCCACATGCTGTTAGACATTCATCTCCCGCAGTAAACATTCAAAACATTCAGTCTAGAAGGCCGCGCCAGTGCCCAAGGCTGATTAATGCTTTGTTGGTCAAAATATAAAGCAGCAGACAAAAAAGAAAAACACATGAAAGGATGCGAATGCGAGTGAGTCAGAGGAGGAGGGCAGCGGGAATAACACCATGATGATTTCTCATTAGCTACACTCTTTTTTCCCTCCCGAGTCTCCCGAGGCCTTTTAACATTATGGATTTTGAAAATCTCCCCATGTCCGCCGCTCAACCTTTAGATTTGCCGTAAAACGCTAAGGCAAACAAATAGACTCCCCTTGTTGCTGTGATTGAAAACATATAAGATGTCATTTGTCAGGCGTTTAGAAAGACGACCTGCTTCAATCTGAAAGCACAGGTTTTTGGTAAATCCCTCAAATTCACATCCTCCAGAAATGCGCAGTCTTCCTGTCTGCCAGCGGGTTTCTGGAGCGATTAGCCGAACATATGCTCACCCGGCCGGACGGAAGATTACAGCTCTCCAGTGCCGTTTCCACGCGCTTCCGGTCAGTCGAGAAAATGCGGAATATGCTGCAGAAAAAGAGGGAAACATTAGGATCTGCTCATGTTCTGGTTTATCAGGTGAAAACAGCCGGTGACTTACTTTTTCACAGGGATGCGACCCTCTTGATTGGTCTGCAGCTTGAGTCTCGTGAAGCTGGTGATAAACAAAACAATTTCATTCAAAAGTTACATCAGTCATTCTGGAGAACGATGCCTTTTTTGGCCTTGTGTCTCCATAATTACTACTAATGAACTGAACTTCGCAATAGAACAACTGAAAGTGTATATATCTGGGACTATATTGATACATATTGTTGCACTATTGTTGGTTTGATTTCGTCTACTGTTCTCTTCATTTGTAAGGATGGATGGATGGATGATGGATGGATGGATGGATGGATAGATGATGACTGATGGAGGATTGATTCGATTGATTGATTGATTGACTGATGGATGAGATGATGATTGATTGATTGATTGATTGATTGATTGATTGATTGATTGATTGATTGATGATTTGATTGATTGATTGATGATTGACGATGACTGATGGACAGATATTGACAGACAGATAGATAGATAGATATAGAATGGATGGACTGATTGATGGATGGATGGATTGATGGATGGATGGATGGATGGATGGATGGATGGATGATAGATAGAAGGATGGATGATGATTGTGGATGGATGACTGATGGATGGATGGATGATGGATGGATAGATAGATAGATAGATAGATATAGATAGATGATGGATGGACTGGATGGATGATGGACTGATGGATGGATGGATGGATGATGGATGGATGGATGGACGGATGGATGACTGACTGACTGACGGATTGATTGCGATTGATTGATTGATTGATTGATATGGATGAATGATGGATGGACGATTGATTGATTGATGGATTGATTGATTGATTGATTGATTGATTGATTGATTGATTGATTGATTGAATTGATTGATTGTTTGGATGGATGGATGGATGGATGGATGGATGGATGGATGGATGGATGGATGAATGATGGATGGATGGATGGATAAATAGACAATAAGATATAAAATAATTAGATAAACAAACACAAATAAATAGACAAAAAAGATAAATACATTTATTACAATAAATACATTGTTTTTCTCTCATTTCCTAATGTATTAACTAACATGAACTACCACTGAGAAATACATTTGTTAGAGTATTTATTAATCTTTGTTAATAAATACAGTCGTTCATTACTTGTTCATGTTCACTAATGTTAACAAATACAACTTTTGATTTGATTTTGATTTTAATAATGTATTAGTAAATGTTGAAATTAACATTAACTAAGATTATTAAATGCTGTAGAAGTGCAGTTCACTATTAGTTCATGTTAACTCAAATAGATAACTAATGAAACCTTATTGTAAAGTGTTATAATTTCTTTTCTTTTACTGAAATTAACACTAAATTGTTTTCTTAAAAAATAATAATGGGCCTGTTCAACAGTAGTCTTTTTTTTTAAAAATCTGGTACTGTTTCCTAAAAAATAGTCACTTTTCCACCATCGGCCCGAACGGTTCAAAGAACAGTAAAATTGGTTGTATTTCCACTTGAGCTTCGGTTCGGCACGGCAGAATTACAAACCGTTCTCGTCCCAGAATTCTAGAATTCTAGTAGAACACACGTAGTGATGTCGCCACTCAGGATTGGTCACTTTTCTGTTGGCTGCCTGGACAAGTGCACTATCTGAGTGAAGTAAACTAAACACTAGTTTAAAACAGAAGTATCTGATCATCCTCCATAACCCAATCGCTATTTACATCTCATACCGTCTGTAAACTGACAGTTTACCAAAGAGCTCTGCTATCAGTCTTACATAGGAAAATGAGACCATATCCGTCATGGTGAATCGGGACCTCCCTCGAAATCGTGTCTCCCCAAACTGTCAGTTAATGATTATCCTAAGTAAATATGAATGATATTAATTTAAAATACACATAGCTTACTATATAATGTGTCCGAAAACACATTAGTGCATAATAAAATCAATTGAACGTAACACTTAATTAACTGTTGATTAATAAATAATAATAATATTAGCCTATTAAGTGACCCGATTTCAGGGGGGACCAAATTTGTCACAAAATAGAATGGTTAAGAAAAGAAAACGGTTTGGCACGACACTGGAAAAGTGGCTAATGATGATTGGCTAATGATAAAAATTAATTAATTACGGGGTTAAAAAAGCTCATTTAGATTGTGAACGGCGTCATGACCCAAGCAGGTGAACGTACACCATGACAGATCATCTGCAGGTACTCACGCTTTCTCTCCAGACAGGATTCTCTGCCCATGTTCTGAGCGAGTAGGTTGGACGCCAGACTAAACAGCTCATCTGCCCACTCCTTTATGAATGACAAAGCAGAAACAAAAAAAGGCATTTTCATTAAAAACAATTCAGGTCAAGTATCCTGACTAAAATATGCTGCACAAATCTCTCACTGACAGAAATATACGCTCTAGTTATTTAATAAAATGTTATGATGCTGATGAAAACACCTTGGCGACTTCTTCTTGGAAGGCCATGAAGTTCAGGTACTGGATATTGACCATGTCGGGTCCCGTAACCACCGTCAGCATCCGGTTCTCTATCCGTCCCACCAGATTCCCCACATCCAGGAGCTCCCGGAGCTTTGCTTCCTGAGGGAAAACAATAATGAAGCCTCGCTGCCATAAAACATCTGAAATAAGCCAGTAAGCCTCTTTACGGCTGCTTAGCTGTTGTGATCTCGCCCACAACCGTTTCCCACGAGCGCTTTTATCTGTACGATAAAAACTGCATCTGAGCTTCTGAACACCTGCTGATGATGGAGAAGCATTCAACACATCCGCTGGTGTTACTTCAGAATCAGAACCCACA
This sequence comes from Culter alburnus, assembly GCA_028476615.1. Lineage (NCBI taxonomy): Eukaryota > Metazoa > Chordata > Actinopteri > Cypriniformes > Xenocyprididae > Culter > Culter alburnus. The sequence goes on along the minus strand of JAOTNS010000602.1, from coordinate 99,158 downwards.
CACTTTATCGTAGAAAAGAAACCAAAAAATGACAAATGGATCCGGCCTTTGTGATGATTTCAGGCGATGGCTTGGATCTACATATAAAAATTACGGACTTATATTGTAATATTATCTTTATATTGTAATCCTTATGAGCACAAGTTGTAATTGCTGCCTATAGAGGCCCGTTCACACAGAGGATGATAATTATAATGATAAAGATATCGTTCTAAAGAGTCGACACCCCGACTATTATGATAACAGTAATGATATGGTATTGTTCAGAATTATTTTTTTCCAGCTGATGAACGATAAAAACACTGACAGCCAATCAGAATCCATTCTGCTATAAAGAGCTTGTGCATTTAAAGTGGCAGACGACAAAACTGCAGTGCGCGATATCATAGTGTGAATGGGCCTTAAAGGGATAGTTCACCTAAAAATGAAAATTATCCAATGATTTACTCACCTTCAAGCCATCCTAGGTGTATATGACTTTCTTCTATCAGACCAGCACAATCGGAGTTATATTAAAAAATATTTGGGCTCTTCCAAGCGTATAATGGGAGTGAATGAGGATATTTTTCTTACAAAACCCCATCACTTCGCTTCAGAAGGCCTTTATTAACCCCCTGGAGCCGTATGGATTACTTTTAAGATGGATGGATGTGCTTTTTTGGTCTTCAAAATTTCGACTCCCATTATAAAGCTTGGAAGAGCCAGAATACTTTTTAATTTAACTCTGATTGTGTTCGTCTGAAAGAAGAAAGTCATATACACCTAGGATGGCTTGAGGGTGAGTAAATCATGGGATAATTTTCATTTTTGGGTGAACTATCCCTTTTAAAACGTCCATTGTGTCTGAATACATGACTTACCACATAACATGTATTATTCACCTTATATTTCAACGCATAAGTAAGGTGTTTTCTGTGAATGTGCGAGACTTCCGATTTATTAGCTGCTATAGGGAAATAATGAGAAGAATATCAAAGTGCAGTAAACTGAAAAACTGCCTGCGCAACAAAAAGCTGTTTTGTACAGCTAAAAATAACTGGAAGCGAATGTCAGACATATTAAATTTACAAATGGCAGTGCTGCTCTTACCTGAAAAATAAGGTGGATATTATAACTGCTATTTGGACATTACCTTGACACACTCATCTCTGGCTGATAACAGAATACTATGAAAGCTTATTTCTGCTAGGTAATAAATGTGAATGTGACTTTTTAGTGACTTTTTTTCTCTTTCTGAGAATCGTGAGGAAAAAAGACAAAATTGCGAGTCATAAACTTAAAATTGTGAGGTATAAACTAATGTTTTTCTCTCAATTATGACAAATCTGACTTTTTTTCTCAGAACAATTCTCTGAATTGTGTGGGGAAAAAGTCAAAATTTGAGTTATAAACTCAAAAATAAAAAGTATAAATTTATACTTTGCATTTCTCTGAATTGTTTTTCCACACAATTCAGAGAATTGTTCAGACTTTTTATCTCAAAAATGTCTGTTGAAAAAGTTATTATAAGATACAAACTCTTCTCTGAACAATTCTCTGAATTGTGAGTTATAAACTCAAAATTTATACTTAGCATTTTTGAGTTTATAACTCGCAATTTTGACTTTTTTCCACAAAATTCAGAGAATTGTTCTGAGAAAAAAAGTCAGATTTGTGAGATGTAAACTTCAAAAGTTGCAATTACCTTTTTTAGTTTTTTATTCCATGGCGAAAACAAAAGTCCATAGAATACATCCTAAACTGTAACACTGAAATAAGCATTTTCTGTAAAGCTGCAGTGAAACAATATGTATTGTGGAAAGTGCTCTGCAAATAAACTTAAAGTGAATTAACATGAAATGCATATGCTGAAAACAGGAATTATTTCATATGAATCTGAAATGTAAAATAAAACAAAATCTGCCTGTTTGCTTTGAATGCAGATCAGATGCTCTGTTCCTGTCTAAGTGGGCGTTTGTTGGCAAGAATAACCTGCAATGTGGACACGATTTTATGCCAAAAAAAGCTTTTGCGCCTGTAGCTATAATGCCTAAGAGTGTTGCTCAGGTAGGGAGCCTCTTTAGTTTTGGAGCAGATCTTTCATCTGACGTGACGCCCAACAAGTGTTTCTCTCGGCAGCACATGCAGCTGTGCAACAGGTGTGTTTTGGCCTCTCAGCTGTCAGCGGGTAATTACAACCCAACGCAACGACTCTCCAATCAAGCTCTGATGCGCGAGTGCGATCCCTGCCACAGCAGAACCAATGCTTGAACAAATATAATCAAGCGTAAAAACCACTCTCACTGCCAAACATGCATGAGGACGAGGACGAGAGACGCTGCACCGGCGGCAAAATCCCAAAGAGCACATGAGCGCATCACCGAGAACAAATGGAAAAAGACACCCAATGGTTTTCCATCAAGAAAAATCAAATGTTTTATCAATTTCGGCTGTGACTCACAAAAAACAATATACCTAGAACAACACCCCAGAGGAAAACGAAGCCATTAAAGAGTCTAAATCCATCAGTGCTCACGGAGGGCTTCGGTAATTTCAAAGATGGTTCAATGAGTAATATTACATTTTGAATTGTCTTCTTGCCACTTGAGGGAGCGAATGATTGAATGGCACCACCAATGTCTCGCTCCAAACTAGCATTTAGATGCATTGCTAAATGATGCTCGTAAATATTTTATTCAGTCGCATTCAGTTGAGAAGATGTGCAAACAATGAACACACTGTCACACCCAACACTGAGTGTATCAAAGAATCATTTAAATACAGTTGTTGAAATAACCTACACTCTAATAAATGCTGGGTTAAAAGTAACCCAAGTTGGGTTGAAATTGGACAAACCCAGGGGGTGGGTTAAATGATTAACCTGCTGGGTAGTTTTATTTAACTCAACTATATGGCTGGCTTAAAATGAACCAAAAATAGGTTGGAAATTAAAAATCAGACACATAATTACTAGAGGCAACAATAATAATCAAAAGGTGAACATTTATTAATTAGCAATTTAATAAATCTTTATGGTTTAATTATTATTCATTAAACTTATTAATAAATGTTAATTTATTAAGCATATTAATAAATGTTGATTTCCAACAGAATTTGGGTTCATTTTAATCAAGTAATACAGTAATTTTTAAACAATAGTTAAATGAATAGTTAAATAAAACTACCCAGGAGGTTGGGCAAACATTTAACCCAACCACTGGGTTAAAACAACCCAATCGCTGGGTTAAAATAATCAAATTGTTGGGTTAAAACAACCCAATCGCTGGGTTAAAACACCTGGGTTAAAACAACCAAAAACCTGGGTTAAAACAACCAAATTGTTGGGTTAAAACAACCCAATTGCTGGGTTAAAACAACCAAATTGTTGGGTTAAAACAACCAAATTGTTGGGTTAAAACAACCCAATCGCTGGGTTAAAACAACCAAATTGTTGGGTTAAAACAACCCAATCGCTGGGTTAAAACACCAAATTGTTGGGTTAAAAAACCTAAAACAGCCCAACGCGGGTTAAAACAACCAAATTGTTGGGTTAAAACAGCCCAATCGCTGGGTTAAAACAACCAAATGGTTGGGTTAAAACAACCAAATTGTTGGGTTAAAACAACCCAATCGCTGGGTTAACCCTCTGGAGTCTGAGGCTGATTTGGGGCCTGGAGAAGTTTTGACATGCCCTGACATTTGTGCTTTTTTCAGTTGTTCATAAACATATTAATGGAAAAAGTGTCATTACACTGTATTCAGCACAAACTAGGCTACAATAATATGTGAGGAACATGTATGTACATGTTTGTGTTTTTGAAGGAATAACATTTATGCGTGGTTATTGAAAAAACAAAAAACTTAAGTCACTGAAATAAGGCCAAAAAAAGTATAGTAAATCTGTGTTTACAATACTTTAGGGTATTGGAGGTTGTAGACTAGAGTTTTTGCTTCAAAATTATGTAAAAATTATGCTGCCTACTTCATATAAAACAATATATTGATTTAGTTTTTGTAAGACACTTTTTGCCAAGAAACACAGTATGCGTGGAGGCGTGAATCACCACTGAATAATGGACCATTCTCACCTGAGAAAACAAAAGAATTGGATAGTAATGAGCTGAAATGACTTGCATATTAATGAGGCATTTCAGTCAGGTAGGCTGTGAAAAAAACCTTCTGTGATGTCTCAAGCTCATCATGATATATGAAACATACAGAAAAATATTATTACAATATAAAGTAATGGTTTTATATTATACTTTAAAATATAATGTATTTCTGTGATGCAAAGAGTCTGAATATAGGCTTTTAGTTTAAAAGCATGCACATTTGGAGAAATATTGGATTCTCATATGCTTATGTCAATTTTCTATACAGAGGAGTTATATTTATTTAATATTCATTGTCATTACTATGAGCGCTGGTGTTTTCAATTCATCCTTGAAGTCGGAGGGCGCTCTCTGTGCATTTTTAGTCCACAAATTCATCTAAAAGAAGAAGAGGCTATTCCATGAATGGAGTTTCCAATTCATACTGCAACCGGAGGGCGCTAAAGAAACAAAAACTCATCTAAAATTCATCTATAGAAGAAAAGAAAACAGGAACTAACTGCATGTCTTCTAGAGCTCGCTAACCATGACTTTTACATCCAGATAAACACTTTTCAAGACAATAAATACACGATTGAGACGATGAATGCATGTATTGCCTCTGAATTGCGTCTGAATAGCGCTGGCTCCGTGGGCGTGGCCGCATTAGCGGATAATGAGCTGAATCACGGACTTCTGACATGGCTCTCTTTTCATACAGATTACATAAACACAGAAGGTTTGTTTTCAATTTGACTTACATGATTTAAAACCTGACATCTTAACGTTTTTTTAGACATAAGTTTAATTTTTCTGTGATTAGTATTCACTAAGTTACAGTTCATTTTCTGAGAACTATCAGATTGGACTTTGTTCAGAGGGAGACGAGAAATCACGCATCATGTTAGTTTTTATTTTATAAAAAGCACAACATTGTGTTTTACTCTGAGTGTATACAAATAAAAGAAGATATTCTATAGTTTCAATTGATATATTACTTATGTCTCTATGACAAAAAATTACGGAGTATTTTAAGTCTGTTTTGCTGCAATGTGAAAAAAAACCTGCAAAACGCGCTGGCGCGTTTTCAGACCTCAGAGTGTTAAAACAACCAATTGTTGGGAGCTTGGGTTTGTTGGGTTAACCAAAAAACAACCAAATTGTTGGCAATCGCTGGGTTAAAACAACCAAATTGTTGGGTTAAAACAACCAATTGTTGGGTTAAAACAACCAAATTGTTGGGTTAAAACAACCCAATCGCTGGGTTAAAACAACCAAATTGTTGGGTTAAAACAACCCAATCGCTGGGTTAAAACAACCTGGGTTTGTTGGGTTAAAACAACCCAACCCCACAACCAATTGTTGGGGGTTTAAAAACAACCAAGGGTGGGTTGTTGGGTTAACCCAATCGCTGGGTTAAAACACCAAATTGCTGGGTTAACTCCCTGAGGTCCGAAAACGCGCCGGCGCGTTTTGCAGGATTTTTTTCACATTGCAGCAAAACAACTTAAAATACTCCGTCATTTCTTGTCATAGAGACATAAGTAATATATCAATTGAAACTATAGAATGTCTTCTTTTATTTGTGTACACTCAGAGTAAAAACACAATGTTGTGCTTTTTGTAAAATAAAGAAAACTAACATGATGCGTGATCTCTCCTCTCCCTCTGAACGAAGTCCAATCTGATAGTTCTCAGAAAATGAACTGTAACTTATGAATACTAATGACAAAAAAAATGACACTTATGTCTAAAGAAACGTTGAAATGTCAGGTTTTAAATCGTGCAAGTCAAATCGAAAACAAACATTCTGTGTTTATGTAATCTGTATGAAAAGAGAGCCATGTCAGAAGTCCGAGATTCAGCTCATTACCCGCTAATGCGGCCACGCCCACGGAGCCAGCGCTATTCAGACGCAAATTCAGAGGCAATACATGTATACATCGTCTCAATCATGTATTTATTGTCTTGAAAAGTGTTTATTTGGATGTTAAAGCCATGGTTAGCGATCTCTAGAAGACATGCCGTTAGTTCCTAGTTCCTTTTCTTCTTTATATGAATTTGTGGCCTAAAGGTGTACAGAGAGCGCCCTCCGGCTGCTAGTATGAATTGAAAACACAGTATCCAGCACTCATAGTGATGACAATAAATATTATTACAGCCTACCTGACTGAAAGGCCTCATTAATATGCAAGTCATTTCAGGTCATTATGTGATTCTTTTGTCTTCTCAGGTGTAAATGGCCCATTATTCATGATGATTCACACCTCCACGCATACTGTGTTTCTTGACAAAAAGTGTCTTACAAAAACTAAATCAATATATTGTTTTATATGAAGGAGTAGGCAGCATAATTTTTACATAATTCTGAAGCAAAAACTCTAGTCTACAACCTCCAATAACCAGAAGTCTTGTGAACACAGATTTAATATACTTTTTTGGCCTTATTTCAGTGACTTAAGTTTTTTGTTTTTTCAATAACCACGCATAAACATTATTCCTTCAAAAATACAAACATGTACATACATGTTCCTCACATATTATTGTAGCCTAGTTTGTGCTGAATACAGTGTAATGACACTTTTGTCATTTATATGTTTATGAACAACTGAAAAAAGCACAAATGTCAGGGCATGTCAAAACTTTTCCAAGCCCCAAATCAGCCTCAGACTCCAGAGGGTTAAAACAACCAAATCGCTGGGTTAAAACAAACAAATTGTTGGGTTAAAACAACCCAATCGCTGGGTTAAAACAACCAAATTGCTTGTATTGATTGTAAAATAAAGTCCACTGATGATTCACAATTCACAGTTAGATATATGAAATATGACATATGACATTAAGAAAGTTTTAACTTGTGTGCATTGACTAAATCTTTTGCCTTTGTAAATGATGTGATCTTGATTATTAAAATCTTAGAGCTTAAAATATCATGATTCAGCTAAACAGCTGTTCTGAGGGAGAAGCCAATTATACTAGATTAAAAACATTATTTAACATTTATTTCTGTAAACATGTTCCAATGCTGAGCATCCAGAATATGCCTGCATGTTTCTGTTAGTGGTGTAAGCAGACTCCTAAGTGAAGTATTCAGCTTCAGCGTGTGAGAGAGGTGTGCTGGTTCTTTACTCAGTTATCAAATACATCATTTTCACCTGTAGACTATAAAACAGCTGAAAAAAATCCCACAGATACACAATGAAGGACCTGAGCCATATCTAGAATGGAAAATCAATTCAAGAGAACAACCTAGCAACTATCTCAGCAACCACAGAGCAACACACTGCATGGGCAACTATGGCTGCACAATCTGTGGAGAAAAAAAAACTCTAATTGCAATCTATCTGATACAAACTGTGAATGCATTTAAAAAAAAAAAAAGATATCCAAGTTCGCTCTGCTTGTTTGTAGCACTCTAAATAATGCTGGGTTAAAAAATTACTGTATTGCTTGCTTAAAATAAACCCAAATTATGTTGGAAATTAACATTTATTAATAAGTTGATTTTTTTTTAATATTTTGGGTTCATTTTAAGCCAGCCATACAGTCATTTTTAAACAATAGTTGAGTTAAATAAAACTACCCAGCATGTTGGGCAAACATTTAACTCAATCGCTGGATTTGTCCATTTTCAACCCAACTTGGGTTGTTTTTAACCCAGCTTTTTTAGAGTGAGGGATGTACAATTTGGCCAAATTTTTGCAATACTAAAATTTATGGTTATCTTAATTTCTTCATTTTCAAATGTTCCCGCAGCCATGTGATCGCCCACTAGTGGCTGGAAGCAGTATAGGTAATAAACCCCACCCTCTCCATAAAAACCAATGGGACGTGAGAGAAACTAAAAAAAAATCTAATTACACTTCAAATAATTTTTTCGAAGATGGCTCGTGTAAATTTAGGTAGTTGTTATCATGCTGGCATATGTTCAAGTGTTCTTTTTTCCAGTAAGCTTGGTTTTAGTTAGTTATTCGACTAAATTCAATGCTATAAAAGTGAGGCGTTACGTCACAGCTGACAGCTGAGCCTCTGGCTCCGAATGATGTCACCGTCAACGGCCGTTTCTAGGATATTTTGGCTTCATTTTTCGACAACAGAAGGAAGTGAAAACATCCATCTTTTTTACAGTCTATATCTTGCCTTTTTTTCAGACAGGATCTTCCCGTAACCCTCATGACTCATCATGATTGTGCTCTGTCCCCGGGGCCCCTGCAGACAGACTACTGTTACACTTTTATTTAAAGCAGTTTCCTCCGACAGCATGACAGACGACACAGGTTCATTAGTGAAAGACGCTGTGTGTACTGCAGACATGGGCTCTGAATAGCACATGAATAATACATGCAGTTATTGAATATTAAATGGACTCTTTAAAAGGGGAGTTCTGTATGGAGTTCTGGACAGATGTGTGAGAGATTGGCGCTAAAAAAAGATCAAGCCTGTAAATAGCCTACTTGCTGCATGATTATTTCCATTGCATTTTATTTTTCTTTTATATTTTGCATGTATTATTTTGAACATTTTCAGGATGGTTTAGTGTGCAAAATCTCACCGCCATGTTCTTGTCATGCATTTCAACACGTCAAACTCATGAACACAGTCATTATTATCTCTGCGAACTCTCTCACGTGGGCATGTTTCATGCAAATCTCCTTTTATATTCTCAGCATGATGCCTGGGCGAAAAGAAAGGTCCTGTTGAGAGGAAAATAAATTGGATTTAGATTTCTCTGCACACCTGCATATATTACAGCACTCCAGAATCCTGACAGATACAGACGTGCAGACGGCCTTTTGTAATGAGAGACCTCTACATTTTCTATTTGTCTGATGGAATTCAGCGCTGCCTGTAATAAAACAATACATCGTTGATCAGCACAGTGAAAAATCAAGAGCAAGTTAATTGGTTTCTGCAGCATAATCACAAAACGACTGACAATCTCAACCCTTGATCATTTAAATGTGCACTTTAAAAGAATAAGATGAACGCTAGATGAAAATGAGTTGTGCTTGGCCCTGATAAGCTCATTATCATGATGTTACGGTTGCTAAGGAGGTCTGGATTGTTGCTAAGGTGTTGGGTGGTTGTTAGGTGTTACTTAATACCAGCCAAATCCAGAAGAGCGTCTGTTAAGGTCTGTTCAGCACAAGTATCTCTTTTTCTCATTTTATTGTCTGCCCCTTAGGGCTGCACGATTAAGCACAATAAAACTGAAATTGAGATATAGATTAGTACGATTATTAAATCACAAAGGCTGGGATATAATAAATAAATATATGCGCAGTGTGTTTCAGAGTGAAGCATGGCATTGTGTCCTTTTATACGTGTGCAGCTCATAATCCAGTGCTTTCTATGGAAGCTTGTTTCCGCCACTGGATAAAAAAATGTAAAAAAAAAAATTCTCTCACAATTCTGACTTTTTTTCCTCAGAATCGTGTGATATTAAGTCGCAATTGCAAGTTATAAATAAAAAAATTGCAATTTATATAGTCAGAATTGCGGAATATAAACTAACAATTGCGAGTTACCTGCTCTCACACCACACGTTATCCATGCCGAAATGACAACACTATCGACGCTGAAATGAATCTGCTGCAGTCAGGAGTTACAAGTAAGAGCTCTGTAAGCTGTTTGCATTGATTATTATTGTAATGTTACGTGCTATGAGACATGAGGTAATTTGACGGATCAAAACACAGGCAGAAACAAGCGATAAAAGCATTGCTTATGTACATTGTATCTTTAAAAAAAGACTACAATGTTCAAAATGTTGCTTTTTTTAAATGAAACTTACCCACATTTAAGTGCTGATAAAAAAAAAGAAGAATGCATTAAGCTAACTTTTTTGTTTTTTGTTTAAAAGCAGAGGCTCTGTTCTTTCTTTAATGTATAGCATGTTCAGATATTCATACAACAAAATATTCTGGGGGCCATGAAATTTTTGTGAATGATCAAAAATGCTGGCGGTGAGAAAAAAAAAGAGTGAGGGGAAAGAGTTAACACTGTTTATTAATGTGAAGCTGCTTTGAACAATCTGTATTGTCCCAATTAGGCGGTATCCATTTAATAATTTTAATAAATATAAGTTATTATTGCATACTGTTTAATGTACAACAACACTGAGGTGCAAATAGTAGCCTATCTGCCACTATATATATAATTATAAATAGCATTTAACTACTATTTACGCTTATTTCAAAGAAAATACTGCTATTTTTACATAGTGTCAATAGAATCTATTGCACTTACTGTAAACAGCAGCTATCGCTAAGAAAATGCAACAACAACAAAAAATGCATTTTAAAGCTGCTGTCTGTAACTTTTTTTGTGTTCAAAATTTACAAAAATTATATAATGAGAATGTACAAAATGAAACCATTTTCCAAACCATGTTTTTGTCTTATCCTGAATCATTATGGTACACTTATAATAAGTGTTTATATTTGGACTATTTCAGACCGGACTGCTAGGACCCGCCGCAGAGTATCACAGTAACTGCGTGGCTCACCATAGACATACACGGAGAAAAGTAGCTCCGGCTACAATGTTATTACACAAGACGCGTGCAGTTCTGTTTATCCACCGCTAGAGGGCCAAAAATCGCGGACTGCAGCTTTAAATCACAATTATTATCAGGAAAATCACAATTCATTTATATGTGAGCAGCACATGATCCTGACTTTTTAGTGTCTCAGAGCAGTTCCGTGACGCATGATAAAAGGTATCTTTTCCATGTTAATTAATTGGAGTTTTTGTCCTATAGCCGTGACGGCGACGTGATGATTTTAGAAACGGTTTCTATTTTTCTGTGACGTTGCGGCTGGAACAACAACACAAAGTATGATAATGATAATCTCAGGTAATGTTTAGGTGCTTTATTTAATGTTAAACACATCTAATGTGAGTTTGAATATCATTTTGTGTGTCTTTTATAGCAATACTGAAAGCAACAATGGACAATTCACCTCAGATCTTCAGAAAGAAAACAAGAACATTCAACTGTCAACTCATTGAGAACAGACAAATGTATTCTATGACAAAGATTGTTTCAGTAACTCAGTATGTATTTTTAATAAATGGTGTAATATTCATGAATTTGATTATGAACTTATCCATTTCGTTGCGAGTGCTGGGAGCTTGCAGAAAGACTCCGCCCACCCGCTCTTCTGATTGGCTGTGATTTTTGATTAACTATTGCATCTCATAGTCACGTCGTGTCTGGTGTGGGCAGACAAATAGTTTGTTGCTGGAATCTTATCACGTCTGGTTAGGACACGGTGTATAGTATTAATAGTTATTATTAGATTTTTTTCCTCCAATCTTCCCTATTGCCAATCAGAAACTCTAAGGTTAGTGTGTTTGTTCAAATCACTGCTGCTTTCCCTAGCAAACACCATTAACAATAGATCTCTCTCAGTACAAGAAGATCCAGACACACGCACAGTCCACCTACACCTGTGCTAATCAAGGACGCCCCTGTAGTCTTTCTCTCCCTTTGGGCCTGGAAAGAATGCTCCGCAATGCATATTCATGATGATGATGGCGGAGCTGTTAAGGAGGAGGTTTTAAATCAGATGAGTCAGCGTCGATGGGCCCGCAGGCGAGCTGTTTCCTGCTCTCCGCTCCAAAGCCCTTGTCATTGTTGTCACCTTGTCCTCCGCGAGGCTCCTCGCCATGTTGGATGCCCTTTCTCGCAACCTCATTAGCTCCGGTGCCTTTGGCTTTGGTCACATACAGGGAGCCTTTCCACAAGAGTTTCTATGGCAACATGCATCAAGACCTCGTTGCCTTTGGGAGCCGGATTTAACCAAACCATGTCGTATCAAAGTAAAGGGCCACGGTGCATCTGCTCTGACCACAATCATTAGCTTTGAGCTCACTGGATCTCTTTCAACCACCAAAGACAAGTGAATGACCTGCCGGACAATGCGATTCACCGTGACGTTGAGTCAAGCCTTTTCATGTCACTAATAAGCAATTAAAGCAAGCGTGATGTGTCAGATCATGGGTTCAGATGTGTTATTCTGTGAACCTACAATAGCTGCAGTAAAATGAGTAAGAAATAACCAGGTGTCATATTAAACCAGCAGGTAAATGTTGTAATGTAGAAAACATTTATTTACTGATTTAATGTTTTGACACCTCATAATTACACAGGCAAACAACCTCCTGAAAACTGAGATTAGACCACATACTGCAGCAGCGTTTTGCATTCTGAAGAAAATGTAATTTATGATATTTATGTATTTATAAAGTCACATTCATTCTATTTATGTATTTATACATTAACATCACATCAATTTTTTTTTTTTTTTTTTGCATGGCACGTTTCATAATCATTTCAAAGCTATGTCACTGTGACTATAAATAAATCATGTATAAATACATGCATGAATAAAAAATACATATTTATAAATAATAAATAATTTAAATAATAATAAATAAATAAATAATTAAATAAATAACATTCAAATAGATAAATACAAAAAATATAGATTTTTTAAAAAATAAAATAAAATAAAATAAAATAAAATAAAATAAAATAAAATAAAATAAAATAAAATATCAATACATCTTTTTTCTGGGTTAAAAAATAAAATGTGCCTACAATGCTGTGGCACAAATCATATATTCAGATTTCTAAATTTGTTCAGTCCAATGAAGCCGTACGATTATGAATAAATTGAGAATCACAATTTTTTTTGTTTCAAACACAGATCATGATTTTCCCACAATTCTGAACTAAACAAAATAACTAAACAAAATGTTAATTTACTAGAGATTCTGAAAAAAATGTAGCTGCAGTCTATTTAAATGTTTAATTAATCTGAATCATTTAAAAAAAATCAGGTTGAATGAATGATTCAATGACTCACTTATAAAGACTTCACTTGTTTCATTACTGGATGAATCAGCGTTTTTGAACGAATCTCTTGAATGAATGATTCAATGACTCACATTTTTAACTGTCACTTGTCGCCACCTACTGGTGATGTAATCGATACAACTGTTATTTGAAGCACCAAGTTACTTTTTAAAGGTGATTTGCTCTATTTTGATCACTTCCGCAGACATCAGTGTTTATATCTGAACTATAAACTTTTATCCCAGTTCTTCTGTGATTATTTGAATATTTGTAACACAGAAATAACAAAACTGTGTGGTTGAAAAGACTGTTTGTGAAGCAGATTCATACATATGTATATGGTAACTCCTCCAGTTATTCTGTATATCAGTGTCAGTGTTTCTGAACTCTCTGAAACGCCTCCATTGTAGTCTTGAGTTTTCTTCTGGGAACGAACACTTCACAATATTCCTCATTTAAATAATTCACATGCAGAATAAAGGGGCGGGGCCTGGTTGAGTTACTTAGTAGTATACTGAAACTGGCAGTTATGGTAAGGGGCGGGACATTTCCCAAACACCAATCACAACACACTGCTCCAGCTGACCAATCAGAGCTCATTGTGCTTTTTTAGAAGGAGGGGCTTCATAGAGACAGGAACTAAACAGAGCGTTACTGACAGACTGGGAAGAGAGGAGCTGCAACAATGGAGAATATGAGGAAAATAATCAACATTCAAGCATGAAAACCTGTTCTAGTAGAAATTAAATCATGACTTTGTAAAAAGGCATATATAATATGGCCTCTTTAAGAACTGAAAGATTCTTTGGGGAACCAAAAATGTTTCTTCTATCTCATCACTGAGAAAACCTCATTTTGGAAGCGTAATTTTTAAGAGTGTAAGAATGAGCAACAGTGAAGCTTTTCTTAGAAAAGCACTAATTACAGCACATTATCATCTGAGTTTCACATGAGAGCATGTATTGTAAAGTAAATCTGAGAGTGGGTGGAAGTCGTGGACCTCTAAATCTGTGTTCAGATTAAGCGCGCACACAGCTGCTGCAGCAGAAGTGTGTCGGCAGATGGGCGGACTGATTTCATGGCGTTGTGTTGCGGTGCTGATCCTCCTCCAGGCACTTTTTTGGTTTGAGAGAAAGTGGGCAGGAATCAAAGGCTATCCTCTTCGTTTTGGCTGAAGTCCCAATGGTTCTTCTGTCTGCTTCATGCTTGAACGGCTCATTACCCAAAGCAAAAAGGGGTGGTACCTTTATTTGAACTAAAAATATATGCTGTTGCATAGAAAAGAGCAAACTGCACCGGCTGATAGCGCAGCAATGCAGACAGCACAGTCCAACACACACCTAAGAAACAAGCGCTGAACACAGTTGAGCACAAGCTCACAGGAAGCAACAGACACACAGTCTTTGACTAACCATGGATGTGAGAGTGGATTTAGAACAAATTTAGGATCAAATGTGGAATCAACTCAATTCACAAGTACATAAAAACAATTCCTGGTGACTATGTGTTAAGCCAAAATATTGTATATTACGTAAACCATGTTATAAATATTTTATATTTACATAAAGTACTTATAAGAATAGACTGATGGCTTAAGATGATCACATTTCTAATAATAATAATAATAATAAATATTAATAATAAAAATAACAACAATTAGAAATTAGAAATTCAATAATCCTAAGTCATAAGTCTATACTTATAAAATGTTTAAATATATATTTGTTTATATTTTTTTACTATATATATATATATATATATATATATATATATATACAGTGGGCACGGAGTATTCAGACCCCCTTAAATTTTTCACTCTTTGTTATATTGCAGCCATTTGCTAAAATCATTTAAGTTCATTTTTTTCCTCATTAATGTACACACAGCACCCCATATTGACAGAAAAACACAGAATTGTTGACGTTTTTGCAGATTTATTAAAAAAGAAAAACTGAAATATACATGGTCCTAAGTATTCAGACCCTTTGCTTCAGTATTTAGTAGAAGCACCCTTTTGATCTAATACAGCCATGAGTCTTTTTGGGAAAGATGCAACAAGTTTTTCACACCTGGATTTGGGGATCCTCTGCCATTCCTCCTTGCAGATCCTCTCCAGTTCTGTCTGTCAGGTTGGATGGTAAACGTTGGTGGACAGCCATTTTTAGGTCTCTCCAGAGATGCTCAATGGGTTTAAGTCAGGGCTCTGGCTGGGCCATTCAAGAACAGTCACAGAGTTGTTGAAGCCACTCCTTCATTATTTTAGCTGTGTGCTTAGGGTCATTGTCTTGTTGGAAGATAAACCTTCAGCCCAGTCTGAGGTCCTGAGCACTCTGGAGGGTTTTCGTCCAGGATATCCCTGTACTTGGCCGCATTCATCTTTCCCTTGATTGCAACCAGTCGTCCTGTCCCTGCAGCTGAAAAACACCCCCACAGCATGATGCTGCCACCACCATGCTTCACTGTTGGGACTGTATTGGACAGGTGATGAGCAGTGCCTGGTTTTCTCCACACATACCGCTTAGAATTAAGGCCAAAAAGTTCTATCTTGGTCTCATCAGACCAGAGAATCTTATTTCTCACCATCTTGGCAAACTCCATCGGGCTTTCATGTGTCTTGCACTGAGGAGAGGCTTCCGTCAGGCCACTCTGCCATAAAGCCCCGACTGGTGGAGGGCTGCAGTGATGGTTGACTTTCTACAACTTTCTCCCATCTCCCGACTGCATCTCTGGAGCTCAGCCACAGTGATCTTTGGGTTCTTCTTTACCTCTCTCACCAAGGCTCTTCTCCCCCGATAGCTCAGTTTGGCCGGACGGCCAGCTCTAGGAAGGGTTCTGGTCATCCCAAATGTCTTCCATTTAAGGATTATGGAGCCACTGTGCTCTTAGGAACCTTAAGTGCAGCAGAAATGTTTTTGTAACCTTGGCCAGATCTGTGCCTTGCCACAATTCTGTCTCTGAGCTCTTCAGGCAGTTCCTTTGACCTCATGATTCTCATTTGCTCTGACATGCACTGTGAGCTGTAAGGTCTTATATAGACAGGTGTGTGGCTTTCCTAATCAAGTCCAATCAGTATAATCACAGCTGGACTCAATGAAGGTGTAGAACCATCTCAATGATCAGAAGAATGGACAGCACCAGAGTTAAATATATGAGTGTCACAGCAAAGGGTCTGAATACTTAGGACCATGTGATTTCAGTTTTTCTTTTTTAATAAATCTGCAAAAATGTCAACAATTCTGTGTTTTTCTGTCAATATGGGGTGCTGTATGTACATTAATGAGGAAAAAAATGAACTTAAATGACTTTAGCAAATGGCTGCAATATAACAAAGAGTGAAAAATATATATATATATATATATATATATATGATTTAGGATTATTGAATTTCTAATGATAATAATAATAATATAATATTAATAATAAATAAACAATAATATATATATAATTTACTATTACTATTATTAATACTAATATTTTTTAATTATTATTAGAAATTCAATATGTTTAATATATATTTATTTATATTTTTACTATATATATATATATATATATGTGGTGTGTGTGTGTGTGTGTGTGTTGATTGGATTATTGAATTTAATGATAATTATAAATAATAATAAATAATATTTAATAATATAACAATAAATATATAATAAATTACTATTACTATTATTATACTAATATTTTTTAATTATTATTAGAAATTCAATAATCCTAAGTAAGTCTATACTTATAAATATATAATACTTATAAACACTTACTAATATAAACACACACATACATTCCTCAGCGTAAATAATATTTAAACATTTTGTGTCACACATACATTTAAACACACACATATATATATATATATATATATATATATATAGGGGTGCAAAAAATGTTTTGCCAATTTGCCCTTTAATATTTGGAGATAAATAATGTGGACAAACTACAGAGCACTTCAGAGACTCACATGGCAGAATGGGAACAGCTTTTCCACAAAGCATACGGTCATTAACAACAGCAGTGCCATTAGCAAAGCTCTGGTTGCTTGTCAACAGATGGAGGCATGTAAACAACCCACTACTTATTGAGACAATCTGATTGGTTTTAATATGCATCATATACATTTATGACATAAACGTCTCGTTATCTTCTCCACTTTTCAGTGGAGTAATTAACAGCATGTTATTGTTCTTGCTGTGTGCTTTAACGAGAGGCCCAGAAGACTGAACAGTAAAGATCCGGCGAACAAGGGAAAGACGATCAGTTCTGTATTCATCTGCCGTCGGCTTCACAAGCGCACAACAACTCAATACGGTCCTTCTTCTTTTCAATTAACAACACATCTTTAATGAGTTGCATAAAAAGCAATTCCAAACAAAAGCAGCAGGATATTTTTCATGGTCTCAGTGCACTAGTGATTAAAATCTCATTCAAATTCCTTTCTTATCAAAGCAGTAAAGTTAAACAGCTTGCAATTAGGAGGTACCTGCTACTTTGGGATGAACAAAACCCAAAAGATTAGATTAGAAGAGTTGGTGAACTAACATAAACTTTATATATATACACCAATCAGGCATAACACTATGACCACCTTCCTAATATTGTGTTGGTCCCAAAACAGCCCTGACCCGTCGAGGCATGGACTCCTCTAGATTTTAGGGCATAGGGGGTGATTTCGGACACAGCCTTGGTGTATATAAAGCCCTCATTTTCAGTTGTTGTTTGTCAGATCTCGTCTATGGTAAAGTGGTTGTTCAATTTCCTGCATTTGAATTCTTGTATTCCTGAAGAAGTGTAAAACAAACGGTTAAAGCAGAGTTTAGTTTTCAATAGCACTTCTCCAGCATGCATTATGTCTTATTGGGTGCTGAGTGGCTCAATCGATCAATTGAGCATCGCTCCTTCAGACAGCATCTCACTCTCTCAGAATGATACAGCGTCTCATCTTCAGTCTGTGGAAATGGCTTCGACCTCTACATCCAAGGGTGGATGGACGGTTTGTTGTGGCTCGTGGATGCCTTCATATAAACGCGCCGCTACAAGATTTATTCAGCTGGCTTTGACACCAGCACACTGCGTTCCCAGAATCACTCTCAGTCATGACACTCGAGTCACACCGCACTCGCTCGCAGAAGATGCTTTATATCATGGTGCAGAAAGAGAGAGAGAGAGAGACCGGAAATCACGACCACTTTCACCACCTCAGTACAAGCAGATGTAGAGAAATTAACAAATAATAATCCATATACACTACTGGTCAAAAGTTTGGAATAAGTTGGGATTTTTACAGTAAAAACAGTTATATTGTGAAAATTTGAAATAAACGCTGAATTTTTTAGCATCATTTCTCCAGTCTTCAGTGTCACATGATCCTTTCTTTGCTGCTCAAGAAACATTTCTGATTATTATCAATGTTGAAAACAGATGATGATTCATATTTTTGTGGAAACCACTATTCAGAAGTTTGGGCTAAAATATAATGAATAGTTTTATACAGCAAGGATGCATTAAATTGGTAAAGTAAAGACGTTTATAATGTTACAAAAGATTTCTATTTGAAATAAATGAACTGTCTATCCATCAAAGAATCCCGAAAACTTTTAAATTTAATACACAAACTATTATTATAATGAGCACCAAATAAAATTAACATAAAATCAAATTAAATTTTCTGAAGATCATGTGACACTGAAGACTGTAATGATGCTGAAAATTCAGCTTTGATCACAGAAATAAATTACATTTTACAATATATTACAATAGAAAACAGTTTCTTTAAATTGTAATAATATTTCACATATATTACTGTATTGTGAACAATTTGGGAAATTCCTATGGTAGTGTAGACAAACCAATACTTTATACAAATATTTTAATTTTTTTTTCTACTTGAACTGTGTGTTGACCAGGAAACCATAAAGTAAATCTGTCATGTAAAAAATAAATGTTAAAATTGTTGATATATTTTTACTCATGTGTGTCCTGACCATATACCCGTCTTCATATTCTGTACAGGGATACCAAAATTATTCAGACACTTTGCATTGTGTTGTTAACTTTCACACTCTAGATTGTCATATTAACCTTTTTATATGAATAATGAAATGTTGAAGGTGTCTGAATACTTTTGGTTTGATTGTAAATATGGAAAGCACAACTGAATCACCTAGAACGGATGCTATCTCCAAGCGTTAAAATATTCTTAATTTCATTTTGTTGCACCATTCACAGCGTAAACTTGAGCTAAAACAGGCCTGCTGTTGCCGACCACTGCGCCGTAGCGCATGAAATGACTCTTCATCGCATTTGTGCGTTTCGTTTGGCACCAGTGTCATTCTCTCGTTTCACAGACACAAATAACGTCCATGAGCGTCAGGAAAGAGTTCACCTGGGAGACCCGGCCCATCCATAGATACGGTATGTGGGTGCAGATGTCCTGGCCATTCCACACCAGATTGCACAGACCATTACCCTCATAGAGAGATGCTTATCACCCACAAGAGCTATTAACCTATATAAGGCCTGGGAAACAGAGCAGGCTGCCGTAGTAATAGCTAAACCTCCTTTACAAGGACGTACTTATAAACGGATGTAAGCGAATGAAGGGGAATGAAGAGAAAGTTGCTGGTGTTTCTAGTCCTGCATCTCTAACAGTGACACCCATCTTTTCTAGCATCCCACAAGTATTTTTCTCATTTATTTACTCCACAGGTATCTCAAAAATGTCTTCAATGAGTTATAACCCAAAGCAACCAGCGCCAAGATTAATCAAAACATTCAAATATTTTATTCTTGACTGCATTTCTTTTCTTGTTGAACAACACCGCTCGTTCATTGCAAGTTCATTGCAACATTATCAAAATACATATAAATTAAGCCTTATTTTGCACTGAGGATTTAGTCTATTTTCTGTGAATGTGCGAGACTTATGATTCATTAGCCTTTATTAACTAGAAGAATAACAAAGTGCAGTAAATGGTAAAACTATTTGCGCTTCAAACCAGGCAATACATTAAAATAATAAGAAATACCAGTTTGCAGTATCAAGCAGATTACAAGCTGTTTTGTACAGCTATAAATAAGTAGAGTGTCGCACATTCATGTCACAAATGGCCGCTCCCCTTCTGTTGGCATAAACAGGAAGTTGTGACCATTTTTCTTCCCTGTTGTGACGTATATCTGAGTGAAATGGCTTCTCAAACAAGAAAAAATGTAGGGCGGGGCTTGATTTTGTCCATTGGGAATTGATTGGATGCACTGTAAACTCTAACGCTCAAAATAATTAATTGGTTTGAGTAGGACAAACTTAAATTATTAAACAAATTAGTTCAGTCAAATTTACTTTTATGAGTATAAAATTAATATTATGATTATTTCTTTTTCTTTCAAGTTCACAGAACTGATATATTTAAGTAAACTGAACTGTTTCATTGTTTTGAGTTCTATAAACTTACTTCTTTTAATTTAGTCAAACTTAAGTTAAACTGAAACTGGGCTGGGATTTCTCATTTCTCTTAAAAATTTTGAGGCAACTAATTGTCTCAATTTTTTTGAGTTTTGCCAACTTATTTGGGTTTACAGTGTGGTTGTGGTTTGCTATTGGTCGATTTTGTGTGAGTGAAAGGTTGCCCCAGTGAACAAAGTGGTTTGACTTGAATTAGTGTCACTGCTTCATGGATGTGGTTGAACTTTCCAGTTTTAAAAATATGTTGGAATATCATTGCTTTGTTTAGATGCTTTGCATTTGTTGGCGTTTTGGTGCATTTCCCTGTTCTTGCATCTTTGATGTAGGTGATGTCCAATAGGTCTGTTTCCTGAAAGAAAGAGGGGCAGATATTATGTCACAGATCACAAAGCACAATTTCATGCTGTTGGAGCGAATCAATATTATGTTAAATATCACAAAGGCCATTCAGATGTCACACAAGGTAACAGCACGGGAAATGTTGACAGAGAAAACACTGACGGAAAATCAAGAATTAATAATTAAGCAGACGTAAAACAGTGACTAATTCACACGCGTAGATCCAGATCAAAGAAATAATCTAATGACTCTCTTAAAAATACATTCCTAAGGAAATGATGCAGGGCCAGAGCGCCGCATTATTTGCGTCTGCAGTGTGTAATGGACACACTGATAGATATGCTTTCTGACAGCTGCAGCAGAAACGAAAGCTGACGGCATTCGGCTGGCACGACTGAGCTACAACTGAGCTGGAACAAAACAAAGAGGCATTTGCTCTTTATACTCGTTTATGCAACACAGCAATGATTGCGGAAAACCTGATGTCCTCATATGCTTCAGGAATGATTTGTAACACATGGGCATGTAACAGTGCCCTGTAGTGACACCCTATTCCAAAAACAAAAAGCATGCATATTGTGATCTCATAATAATCAAGGTATGCTTTTTCCAAATATGAATATCACAAACATTGTGATTGTGATATTCCTTTTCTACAACATTTCAGTTAGAGATGCACAATGTATCGGCCACCATATCGTTCGCCCGAATTTGGCCCATAAGAAAATTTGGCCAATATATTAAAGTTAAAGTTTTTATCACACTTCAGAAGCGCAATGTCCTTATGGATTAAATTGCTTGAAATATAATTCAAAATTTCAAAATGATTTTTAAAGTTCAACATGTGCAGCAAGTCTGTCATATAAGCTACATAACATTATAATTGTGTGCTTGGGACATGGCTTTTAATGGTGAGACTACTGTCTTTGTAATCAGGCTCTCCAAAAATATATAAAAATTTGGATTTAGATTTATCGGTCAAATATCGGTTATTGGCTTTCAATATAAACGATTTATCGGCGTACATTACCCTTTTAGACACAATATCGCAGGTTATACATCTGTTTTTTCCTCCATTCACCGAAAAAACACAACAGAACCGCCGCGGATATCTGAGCAACACACTATGGTGTTTTGTTTTGGGATGATCCAACAAGTTGGTTGAGCGAACAATTCAATGACTCAACACAGCTGAACTTTGTTCCTGAATGAATCAGTATTTTTGAATGAATCGGGCTGTGTTTAAGGCTGCGGCTGCATCCGAAAATCACATACTGCCCTATTAGTAATAGTAAGTGAAAAACAGTATGTGACAAAAGAAGTAAGTATACTCATAAAAGAGTATGCAAAAGTACACGATGACTTACTACTTTCGGCGAGATTTTGAAGCATGCATACGATGTACACTTTACTATCCCATGAGAGAAAAGGGTAGACTGTAACTGGTGGGTTACACCAACTGACATGGTAGGTCACATAAATGACAACATTGCGGATGTAGTACATCCAGATTGCATTCATACTACACACATTCATACTATAGAATGTATGTTTTTTAGCAGTCGCAAAGTTATTATTTATGCCCTGACTTCCCCTCCATCTCATTCACTCGGATGTATACTACTGCTTACATGTATGAGTGCCTACTACTGGCGGCAATAAATGAAACGCCCTAGCCCTTGATCACTGTGGGTTGCTGTTGTGACTAGGGATGCTCATTTCGGTTAATTTCTCGACCGACAACCGACGCTCGTTATCCGATTATTAACCGTTAACTGATAAGATTATAATATTGTATAGCCTATAATATGACATATATGACAATAAAAAAAATACAATTGACGTGTGTCGTTTATTTTAACATGCAACCAGCAGCCACATTACAACAGGCACAGTGCGTGCTCAACATTCGGCCTACACATCACTTAATGTTTCACTTTAAGAGACAAAACAAAACACGGTGAAGCCATTGATTCCTCAGCCCATCAAATTACAACAGTGAATACTGAGCGCACGGAATACTGAAGACCCGCTTTGCCTTGCGATTACCACGCCTAAACTGACGAATGGAGTATACCATGCCCTAACACTCTCGTCGAGAATTGGAACGCGGGGTCCCCGCGATGCGACCGCAAAAGGCACTTTCACTTGCGCACTGATAAGTGCATGCCACTACAGATAACCAAATTACGCAATCCTCCAATTAAACGTGTCGCCTCTCGCAATCGTCTCCTTTTTCGATGTCGAGGCATAATTTTTTAACTGTTTAGATATTATAGAACCATCAATGCAGTCCCAAAACTACAATCCTCACGAAAACTTCAGTCAAGCCAGCTCGCGCCTCAATCTGAGAGATCAGCCTCTTACCTTAAGGTCAAATTCTCGGTTTCTGGATGGCGGTTTAACTTAACCTTGACGGACCCATATACATCGACCCTAAAACGTTAGCACGCTGTGATCGATTGCTTGGAGATCGTGTTTTCTCCGTTCGAGAGCGCATTTCCTCTTCTTCACATCTGCGACAAACAGTTTATTATTTATGAACGAAAGCTCACAGAAACGTGAAAATGGTCTCATTTGAAAGAAAATATCCTAAGCTAAAAGATGATATATTGTGACTGATTGAAGCAGCCCTTATCAAAAGTGCGGGGGTCGATTTCTTTCCTGTCCCCGTGCCAACGGCGCGCCTGACCCTTTCTATCGAAATGGTCAGTACTTCTTTTCGCTCGCTTCATTTTGCTTGTTGCTTAGCGAAATATGTCTGGCACGTGTGAAACGCCCCGCGAGTTAACAAATAAGCATATATGTATATATAGCATATTTTTCTTTAACCATGCAGCAAACAGCAAAAAAAAAAAAAAAAAAAACCGTTTAACTGATAGTATTAATCGGTTAAAATTCTTACTTTCGGTTAACGGTTAAACGGTCAATGTGAGCATCCCTAGTTGTGACATAACAATCGTATTGCACTGTGCTCTATGGATCTGCCTAAAGTGTACATATGAGTGGACTCCCTCTGTCAAAATCAAGGGTCTGTCCAAATAAACTTCCCTAGTCCACTTGAAGTTGAAGGCACTTCAAAATGACGGTGCGGACTCCCCCCTCTCCCCCCATCCAACCAACGATTTTTTCGATACATATCAATACTGAAATATCTGAAATGCTCCCAATACTCATTTTCCACAGAACAGATACATGATATTAGCTGCTCTTTCTCTCTCTCTCATCTCTCCGACAGTGAGTTGACACACAAACCCTCCTCCCCTCACTCACTCGTTTCATTTGTTCCGGATGAATATTGTTGGTGTTACAGGTCTTGAATTGCGGCATGGGATTGCACATATTGTGCACAATTTTACTAATTCTCGCACATTTTGAGCACATAAAGCTGCCTCTCAGTACTAAATTGAGTTCTTTTTCACTGCTTTTTGCACCTAAACCATCAAATACACACAAAATAATGTCAAAATGCCAGTCATGGCGAGTATTCATTCATGTAAACACAGTCAGTTTTGTTTTAAGTGAACGTAAACAGTTGAGAAAGAAAACGCACGTGTAACAGTATAATAGTTGTGTGTGTCAGATCTTAAAGTGACAGCAGCCTAATAAACCTGCTGCCAAATTATGAGATAATTATGAGATAGCTATGTGGCATTTTTTCCCCATGGTATCGGTTAAATTAAAGAGCCTCTCATAAAAACAGTCACTTGTCGCCACCTACTGGCATAACCTGCAGAAATAATGATTGCAAAATCCCTACCTCCATGGGTGTCCCAACTCTGTGAATGTGATTTCACCAAGTACAACATGTTCCTGGATCAACATCTTTGTTGATCCTGGAACAACATTCCAATCAACCAATCAGATTTGAGGGACAAGTTTACCATTTATGTCAAGTTTAGGCTTACAGCTTGGGTTAGGTGCTTCCACAACAGTGTTATTCAACTACCATTTCCCTCTGATTTTAGGGATAAGTTATGGGTAGGGTTAGGCTTAGGGGTTAGGACTAAATTTTCGGATAGGAATGTTGTTCCAGGATCAACAACATGAACATGTCTTACTTGGCAAAATCACGGTGACCGTCCAAACTCGGTCATGGAAGGCCACTGTCCTGCAGAGTTTAGCTCCAACTTACCTCAACACACCTGCCTGGAAGTTTCCTGTATGCCTAAAAAACCTTGATTAGCTGGTTCAGGTGTGTTTAATTGGGGTTAGAGCTAAACTTGGCAGGACAGTGGCCCTCCAGGAGCAGGACTGGACACCCATGCCCACCCCTTTAATACACTGACAAACAGTCTGTCTGGAACAGATATAACAGATATAATATGTTTTAAACATACAGTCCTATATGCGTGTTATTGGCCATTAAAAAAAATCCATATAATCACCAATTAAATCTCAAAATGATCATTATTCCTATATTACATTTCTGTTCATTCCTGAAACACATTTTGGACGGACTTCAATCCCCACCCCTCGCTGACACACTTTTGCGGTTGTGACACATTTCTGTGCAGTTGAGGGTGAGGACAGCGGACTCCAGGAGATTATATAAAGACAACCTGGATGTCATTTGTTCAGCGTTTTGACCTAAAACACTAACACAGGACGAGAAACACGTCTCCTTTAATATTCACTAGGCCACGAGGTCATTCCCAACTCAACTCACATTTATTTCACTTTGAAATGAAAACATAATCCACAAACGACACAGACGAGAAACCCAACAATGCCTGTAGTGTTACATTTTCTGATCACGTGAAGGTGCCTGTCAGACATGCAACCATGATGCTATGCAAAGCAATGCTCCCCATAATATGACTATATAATATTTATGATAACTGCCAAGGCTATCTGAATAATGAAAGCTTCTCTCTCAGTCAACCGGTTCAACTATGAAATTTCGAGTATGGTGGCAAGCGCGCTTCACCAGCGCCATGGCAACAGGGGATGGAGGTGGAGTTGGGCTAAAGCAATTTGAAGACAGGCACCAGGCACCTTTGAAATCAGCTTGCAGAAGCCGTCACCAGCGAGCTGCTCCTGTGAAAATCCATTGAGACTACATGATCAAATATCTGTAGGTCAGCAGAGCAAACCGCAGTCTATTGACTCTCTATCCACAGAAAACTCACAAACGTGCTACAATGTTCAATAATGGAGCCGGTTGTAAGTGACTATAATGATTTGCTCGTCCCTCGCTGGCGACAATCCGGCCTGTAGCGCATCTAAATATAGAAAATCACGTATTGATTCAATAGACACTTGCTTTGCATAACAATACAGGATGCTATTTTATTATTATTGGCCAGAGGCGCCTGTTCTGGAATTCCTCACGTATTTTATTGACAGGAAAAACTGTCAGGTTTGTTTCCGGTGATTTGCAAGTAGACTAAAAAAACCACAACTGTGAACTCTGGTGTCTGTCCATGTGCCTGTATATTATTCACATGATATCTCACAGAACCTGTCAAGAATGAGTTACCATTTATTTAGTTTTAAGGTAAAGTGTGAGCTGCTTTTGTTTTCATCAATATTTGTAAGCACAGACACTGTTCTTAAGAAGTTTTGGTGTCCTGCGAGTCCATCACAATTAGCAACGTTTTATTCAATACCATCTGGTGTCAGAAGATTGAGTCACTCAGATGAATATTATTGTGATATTACTCACTGCTGCTTTCACAAACTCTGCATCCTGACTTACGTGACAAATGATATGATAAAGTTTGCTGGAATACACTCGCACTCGACTGAATCATAATTGATTTTCTTATATAAAAGGGTGAGAGGAGAGGAGAGGGTGTTACATACTGCCAAATCCACGCTCAACTTATACGACCTCACTTCCAGAGATGCGAAGATCAACTTATGTACATTTACACTGTAAAAAATACTGGTCAAAGTTGTAAATGAAACAAAGATTTAAAATAATCCCGGACGAGCCCCCATATTTGTCACGACCGGCTCAAGCCACGACAAATAAAAGGAAGACTAGTAGGTAATAATAATTAATAATTCAGTGTGTTGCTTGCTGTTTCTTTTAAATTATTTGTGAAATTTAAAGGGGTCATGAACTGTGTTGTTTTATTGTTTTATAATGTTTCCTGGGGTGCACTTACAATGTTAGTATGTTTTTTACAACAAAAATGTACATAATTTAGAAATACAAGGCATTTTTGCTCCCCTGATTTTAGTCCTCTGATTTGAACGCTCTGTTTTAAGGGGCGTGTCTGCTGTGAGACTTCAGTATAAACGCCCACTGCTGTGATTGGCTGACATCTTTGCATATGAAATAGCTAAGTATTACTCTCTAGGATGTTTGTACTATTACAGCTCTCAAGGTTAACTAATCATAAAAGTGTTGATTACAGCATTACACTTAAATCTTTGGCATTATTTAGATCGTGGCATGAAAGGTTGCAGTGATGAACATTGTAGTCGATCACAGACATGTTGTTGAGCTCATGAAAGCAGTGATCTTGTCAATTTCTGCACCCTAACGAATGCTTTCATCATAACTAATGGTGCAAACTAGATGTAACTAAGAGATTTGATGAATAAAATGGGAGTTTTGTCACGAGTCCAGAAGTCAGTCACTGATAAACTTGCGCTGTTTGATTGACAGCTCCAGTGAATGCAAAGGGAGCGTTCTTTGAATGCTTTCTATTTATATTTTAAAGCACAGTTTAAATAACAGATTATTTTCATCCTATTAAGAGAAACAACGTGACCATTTAGTCACTGGTTTGATTTACTGACACAGACAAAGATCATCTGACTGTACATGAATCATTAATATCAGATCAAGCATTAGAATGAACACAGTTACTCACATGTTGTCGCATTACTGTCGAGTCCATATCGTAAAAGTCTGTTTGCACCGAAATGTGATTGATTTACCAATGAATCCACAGTGAAATGTACCAAATACGAATAAATAAAGCTCAACTGAGACATTCACATTGTTGAAAATAAATAACCATATTCCTAGCATTAGGATCCTTTGAAAGGTAATGTTATTTAGTCCTGTATCGCTCTTCTCTCTTCGTCATTTCACTAACACAGTAGTGGGCGGGGCTAACACTGCAATGATGAAGTAGGCGTTGATTTATTCAGCGGAGGCGGAGTTTCACCTATCTTCACATTCACTGGGCCTGGTGTCAATATAAGCTTTTACTGGACTTACGAGAAAAATTAGAAAAATAGGTCTTAAAATTACAGGATATTCTTATAGTACGATGACCTATATGAAAAGCTCTAAGAAAAGTTGATTTCTCATTTCATGACCCCTTTAATAGCAATTTCTCAGTGAAAACTGTTTCAAAGTAAATCCTACACCAACATTAAGACTTTTTCCTTGAAATAGCATGCAAGAGCAGGAACATGCATTATGAAAGTGGATAGGATCAGTTTTGAATTCATGTTAAATTGCATAATTCTGTCTTAAAATATATAGTCTCATCAAAAGAGGTGAATTAACATGAAACATGAAGGAGTCTGAAGTATTTTCAACATTCTTTTACAGTTCAAAATCAATGGCAGGTGAGCAGTTCATTTGCTGAAAACATTTACACAGCTCAATGACCTTCATTTTCTATGATAAGATACGATAGTTCTTTCCGACGCCTTCAAAGCTGCTGTAAACGGCAGAATGAACTGATGTTATCTCACCAAATGTGGTTGTGATTCTTGAGTAATTATTGTCTGGCATCCCATTGAGCAGTTCTGCCTTTTAGTACAATGTGACTTCCTGTTCTGCTCCTCACCCACACGTAACTCTATTCAGAATGTTTCAAAGCAATTACTATTGAGCACAATCTATTAGATGCTGTTTATCAAATCAGCAGCTCCAGGTACATAAATCAAGATGAACGCGGGCAAAATGGCAAATTTACAATGGCAAAAAGTGACAGAGAGACAAACTATGGAACACTTGAAATTAAAAATTTATCTATACTTCAATGAAAATCTTTCATTTAAAGTGGGACGCCACTATAAGCCAAACTCTGAGGCAATGTGAGCAGTTGGCTGTCAGTGGTCCATCTGGACAATAGACTCAACCTCATTCCCTACAGACAGACTTTGGAAAGTGACACTGCACAAGATATAAAATTAACTGTTTTGTTCTGATGAGATGCTCATTTGTTCAGTGTTGTTATTGTTAACTAAAACTAAAAACACTAAAAACATTTACGCTGAATGAAATAAATTACACGATAAATGTAATGATAATTGAACTAAATTAAAAGTTAAATAAACAAAAAAAATGAATAAAAGTTATTGAAAAAATGTTAAATAACTTAAAATGAACAAAAATAAATGTAATTTTAATTGAAATAAAGTGAATGTTAAATAAATAAATACAAACAAATAAATAAATGCAATAATTGAAAGAAAACGCTGAATAAATACATAAAAATAAACACATGTAATGTTAATTAAAATAAATTAGATGTTATAGAAATAAATAAATAAAATTAAATGAATGCAAAGTTCATTGAAATAAAATGCTAGATAAATAAAAAAAATAAAAAATACATTTAATGTTAATTGAAATTAAATGTTAAAACAAAAAATATAAATAAACATTACTTGAATGTTACTTGAAATAAAATGTTAAGTAAATAAAAACCAATGTAATAGTAAATAAAAATAAAATAAATAAATAAATGCATATGTTAATTGAAATAATAAATAAATAAATGTCAAAGGCAAAATTTACTAGTACGAAAATTACTAAAACTAAAACTGAAATAAAAATGAATAACAGGCATATTAAAAAACTAATCAAAACAACAAAAACGCACCAAAATTACTAAAACATTAATTAAAAATTAAAATGAAAACAGAAAATATATAGAAATAAAAGCTAATTAAAAAAATTAACAAATACTAAGACATTAGTAATGATACTAAAATATCACTGAAAACCCAATCAACAAATATTACACAAAACTGGGAAGCACTTGTAATAATAATAATAATAATAAATATTATATATATATATATATATATATATATATATATATATATTATTGATATATCTCAATAATAATAACACGCTTCAATCACATTGCACTGGATTTTGATTTGAGAGATTTTACCTTATTCTGATCCGTCCAGTACAGGAAGTATCCCTGCGGATCGACGCGTAACGTCACTGGAGTCACAGTAGAAGAATCCTGAGCGGAGAAATTACATTTTTTAGTCTAAACACACAGCAGAAATAATATAAAAATGGCTATAGACAACATATTTACAGAATGCATTAAAGGTCACATGAAAAGATCACTTTTTTCCTGCATTAACATATTTCCTATTGAAACAGGGTTAAAATTCAGGACATATTGAAAGACATTTTTTTAAATAAAGCCAACAGAGTGCAAAAGTCAGGTTAGGGAAGTAAAAACTTTCAACAGGGAAACTGATTTTTAATAATAACTTACAGACCTAACTTACGAGGTCTGCATTATTTCAACTTTAAATAATCATACTTATCAGTAAAAAACTACATTACCCATGATGCTATAATGACAATTCAACCAATCAGAGAGTTGCAAGAAGCAACACACTTACAAAAGAGCAGTTTAGCTCCGCCCACTCCCATGAAGCACTGCGAATGACATAATCGAATCGATCCATCGTTTTTAATTTGATTATGCTGTTCGCAATGCTTCATGGGATTGTAGTTCTTTCCCTCACTAAAGCCGTTAAGTTCACAGTCTTGTATTTTTGTCTGATTTTCAAACACTTTTTTGCTTCAAATCAAAGTTATATGAGTTATATTCTATATCTTACATTTAGTATATAAAAAAAAACTTATTTTTTTTAAATCCCTATCGTAGAAATGAATGGAAAAAATACTTCTGCAACCAACGCCGCTGAAAAAGTGGACGGGCACTGTTGCACTCTATAGCCTTTAGTTTACATAAACCATGATTTACTGCTTGCTATCATGCATATATGGATCTAAATCCCATATGATGTTATCAGTACAGCTGGAGGAGAAGGATGGCACATTTCAAACGCTAAAAGTTTCCTTTTACACCAGCATATAGATGAGCTCAGAGCCAACAGATGAAATAAAACCCATCATTTTGATATCACAGGGTCTGTAAAGTCAACTGCAGGAGTTATTTTAAGTACCCTGAATAAAAAGAGCAGCAAAATCAAAGTCTTCAGTAAAGCGATGTCATGTTTCTGTGGGAGGTAAAGACTAATCTTGCCTCACGCAAGAAAAACACATGGGATTTCTGTGGAAATCCACTTGAAAACATGTTTCTCGATACGGGACGGACCGAAATTCGAGGTTTGACTCAGAGATTGCATAAGTGCTCTATATTAGTGTGATTCACGCTGGCTTGTAATAAAGTCTCAAGCATAAAACGAGACGCCGGTCCTGTTTCAAACATGATGCGGCCGTGCCTTTTTGAGCAGAACATTTGGACAGACAAGCTGGTGAGGAAAGGGGAGCATTTACCCCTCAAGCAGACTGTGCGATCACGGCGTCCCTTTATAAAGAGACCTGTAATTGATTGTGTTATTTTAGATCTTGCGTGGGTCTGCCCACATTCTAACTGCACATCTAAGTTGGGCGGCGCAGCATGTCTTAGCTAATGTAAGGCAGGCAAGGAAGACGGGAATTTAAAGCATGAAAGTTGCCATAGCAACAGGCCAACATTTCCAGTTTTATTTGCAGAGAAAAGCTTTTAAACGTCAACATTTTCAGCATAAGCTCATGTAAAGCTGTATGGCATTATGGTGCTGATAGAAGTCAGACTCCTCCAGAATACTTACTGCATTTATTTAAAGTGAACACAGCTTCTAAAGGACTGCAAAATTCATGAGAACCATCTGGGATTTTTGTTTCTTTTAAACCTTGTTTAAGTAAGACCAAGAATAGTAAGAAATATTTCAGATTCTGCACTATTTCCAGGTCAAGACATTGACATCGAAGCTCTTTAGATCATCTCAAATCATTGTGGAGAACATGATGATGCTCAGGTTTTGTTCATGTAGAGAAACACGCCAAATGCATGCTGATGTTTCTTGTCTGTTGATAATTTGTTATGCAAATAAAATTTTTAAATAAGAAAAATAACTGAAAATGGTATCAGACTTAAATGCACTACCTAGAGCTTTTTTGGAGAGAATTTATAGCAGCAGTTTCTAAATGATTAAAGGGCACCTATTATGCATCTTTTTACAAGGTGTAAAATAAAATCCCTAGTGTGCCCAGAATGTGTCTGTGAAGTTTCAGCTCAAAATACCCCACAGATCATTTATTATAGCTTGTTAAAATTGCCATTTTTTTTGAGTGTGAGCAAAAACACGCCGTTTTTGTGTGTGTCCCTTTAAATGCAAATGAGCTGCTGCCCCCACCCCCTTTCAGGAAAAGGGCGGAGCTTCAAGAGCTCATGCTCCGGTGTGATGAGAAACCGAGTCCCATTCCATCAGCAGCTGTTGCTTAAAATCCCTATTATTGCTCATTAAAACGTCTTTTAAACAGTATAAATCATAATGTGATTTTGCAGGAATTATAATCAGGCACTAAAAATACTACCCATTAAAAGTCTGTTGAACCAATGAAATTACCAATGGAATAACCAATGGAGTCCTAAAGAAGAACCGATTCCTGGGGGGATTCGATTTCTACCATGCCGGCATACAGACAACAACAAAACAGGACAATCTCACGCACTGAAAATGTCAGAAACTGTTAGTATCGGCGTTCATTTCGAACCGGAGTCAGACAATGATGCCTACAGAGCCAGAGAATATATTTTGCATGGAGATAGAACAGGTACAGTTTAGTTTAATCATGGTTATAATTTCACAAACAGTTTGTACTGATCCATCTTTGAGTTGACAACTTTTTAGCAAAAACCTGTGTTTTGTATTGTGCCTCTGTATAAAGCAGTGTGGTGTAAAATGCTTCGCACAAACATAAATGAATTTAGGTATATGGGGGCGCATTCCCTTCAACAGTGAAACTAATCCACTGTGTCTTCAGCGGCTCTGATGTCAGGAGGAAATGAAGACTGTTATGTTCACTCTTACATCCAACAACAAAACACCTGAGTTGTTTACGAGACATTCTTGTCGCTACAGCTGCTCCGGCCTGGAGAAAATGGCGGAGAGTGTACAACTCGCTCAGGGTGGGGTCTATGCAAATACGGCAGTGTCTGTCAGCAGTCGTGGGCGGGGCCTGAGCAGTTTGACATAATGAAAACGGCTTGTTCTGAGACACTGCTTATGATTTATGGGGATTAAAAAAGCAGTGGGTGGATTTTATTATTATAGGATGGTTGCGGTTAGCTTTAGAGCATTACATAATAGACAAGAGTACTGATGTTACCAATAACGACAAATGATTTACTTAAGATAATTTACAAAACCACATCGAAACCTCTTAATAGTTGAGTTACAGTTGATTTTTAAATGAAGGATGTAATCAAATATTTACGCTCTGCATGGACTAAAATTAAAAGTCCAAGAATTGGTCATTAAAAACCCATATTGATCAACCATGAAATGCAATATCATGGAGAACATTCTTAAAGGGATAGTTCACTCAAAAAATAAAAAATTCTGTCATCATTTACTCATGTTTGGAACAACATGATGGTGACTAAATGATGAACTATCCCTTTAAAAGTGTGGTTGATTATGATTTGACTTTTTTAACTTTAGTTAATGTTGCTGTTTGAACATAAACAACATCTGCAAAGTTACAACACTCAAAGTTCAATGCAAAGGAGATATTTTCTTTTGAGAAATTCGCTGTTTAAGGACTACAACAAACGGCTGGTAGGGACTACAACAAGCTTCTTCCCAGGTTAGTGACATCACTAACCCTAAAATGTACATAAACCCCGCCCCCGAGAACACACAACAAAGGGGTGATGCCATGTTGGGCTGCTTTAGAGAAGAGGAAGAGTTGTTGTAGTAGAGTGTTGTTGTCATGCCGTCATTTTACGCTGGACTGCTTCACAAACGAGGGTCAATTCAACACAAAAGATGAACATGATGGCACATGCTAGTGGATGAGTTGAATCAACTCCACAGCAACTACATCAATTTATCCACTAACCATTCAGAAACGTCTAAAAGTTGTAACTTCTTCCTGAGTCTCTCCATCAGTGTCGACTCCGGTTTGAACAATGTAAGGCTGAACACCGTTACTGACAATCCTCATTTTGACTGCGTGAGATTCTCCTGCTTTGTTGTTGTTGAGCTGTTAAAGCTCCGCCCTCTTCTGGAAAGGGGGCCGGGAGCAGCAGCTCATTTGCATTTAAAGGGACACACACAAAAACGGCATGTTTTTGCTCACACCAAATAGGGCAAATTTGACAAGCTATAATAAATGATCTGTGGGGATTTTGAGCTGAAACTTCACACACCATGGGGACGCTAATATTACATCTAGTAAAAAGGGGCATTATAGGTCCCTTTTAAAATATCTAGTCCTCTTACAGAATAAAGCACATCTGCAATATAAGGGGGAAAAAAGAAATGCTTTAAAATAAATGTTACACAATTATCTTATATCAAAGTGTTGATTCCCAGAGTGCAGCAAGTTTTTTTTTCTTGCTGATCCAACAGGTGAATGTGTAACACCTCAGTGCTGATCCACACTCAATCAATGCTCATGCAGCACTCGCTACAAAATGCGACACATTCGGTCTCCAAATGCATGCTTCTTTTTAAAGGTTTTATATTTTAATATTACATAGTGAGGGATCATCTCGAGCTGGTTGCATTAGGTTTCTGCAAAGTAGTGACAGGGCTGAGATGCAGTGATACATTACTGCACACAAAGTAACCTGATGTCATTCTCATGAGCCTCTGCAGAGACTCTGACACTCAGTCCAGATGGAGTCCGTGAACATGCTGATGGACTTGAGAACTGGAAACTGATCTTAGTGGGCTCGTTTCTCTGTGAATAACATCAATAAAGGTCGACCGAGAGCTGATTGTGAGGGTCTGCGGCGTTTGCTGTTGGATATGTAAACAATGCAACATCCGCGCGGGCAATCCAACAAACAAAACGCCGCACACATTCACCGCAGAAGCGTCATGTGCATTCATTCTCTGACACACCGGCAAATTGTGACTTACCTCATCCCATTTCATAAATCTACTGCCTCGCTTCAGACTCTCGGACACGCGCACCGGCTTGAGTTGAAGCGCATGAACGCCAGGTTGAGCTCCAGCCATTCAAGCTTCAACATTTACACCCAAAGCAGCTGTGGGGAGAAAAAAAATCAAGTCTCTCTCTTTCTTCTCCGGGAAGAAGCCAAAGCAGAGCGCACAGGATGACAGCGAAACAGTTCTGGTGAATGGAAGCGCTTCTTTACGCACGCGGATGGTCATTTAGAAGCCCTTGGCATATGGACACATCACATGCCTGCGGTATCATTTCACAAAACGCCGCGGGTTTGTGTTTCAGAACGCAAGGAGTGATCGAAGACGCGGAGCAAATGAGCAGCGGGGAGAAACAGCGATCATAAATGATGGAGAGAGTGAGTGAGTGAGCGAGCGAGCGAGCGCGTGTCCTCCGCACACTGACTCATGTGCGCGCTGAGATCCAGCGCCTCCTAGTGCGCAGCGCTTCCCTCCCCTGCTGAACCAACCGTCACAATTAAACATTTCATAAACACCTCTGCAAAGAGAATGCAGGCAGGACACGTTGGAGGATTTTTAATAACTATTTTAGCCCTATGGAATACAGCACTGAAGACTATCTATTACAACAATTACGAATAAATCAAAGTTTGTTCATATGAAAAGCACAATACAGCATACTGCAGTGAGAAATGAAAGGGATATACAATTTCTTTCTTTCTTTTTTTTTGCATTTGACAATTTTTCATTGTGACATTTAACCCTCATAAACTTCATTTCCAGTTTACAC
The DNA here is from genome assembly GCA_028476615.1 of Culter alburnus. Classification (NCBI taxonomy): domain Eukaryota; kingdom Metazoa; phylum Chordata; class Actinopteri; order Cypriniformes; family Xenocyprididae; genus Culter; species Culter alburnus. Next base: position 63,513 of record JAOTNS010000602.1, on the reverse strand, counting down.
TCTGGGTGTTTGAGGTCAATATTTAGAGAGCGATTGTATAAAAAAAATATACATTTTTAATAATACAAATGATATATCTTTTTTTTCCGTTTAGTTCTCATCTATACGTTTATGCTGTGTTTTGGGAATTTGAATATGATATTATATGAGGATTCCTCAACTATACCATTAGCATGCATATGAAATATTACATTTTTATTTTTTTTAAAAAAGGGCCCGTAAATATGAGTTGTTTCTGGATATTAATATAGGTGTTAGATGCAGAATTCTGTCATCTGCTGGTTAGAGAAAAATCTGTAGGAAATACAGTTTTAGAAAAAAAAAAAGTTGTAGTTACCATATACATCCAGCAGAGGCCCATAGAGACCCATTAAAGGTGCCCTAGAACCAGTTTTTTAAGTCTAAGGTGTCCCCTGAATGTGTCTGTGAAGTTTCAGCTCAAAATACCCCATAGATTTTTTTTAATAAATTTTTTTAACTGCCTATTTTGGGGCATCATTAACTATGCACTGATTCAGGCTGCGGCCCCTTTAAATCGCACGCTCCCTGCCCCTGAGCTCTCGACTATAATACAGTGCATTTACAAAGTTCACACAGCTAATATAACCCTCAAAATGGATCTTTACAAGATGTTCGTCATGCATACTGCATGCATACATCAGATCATGTGAGTATAGTATTTATTTGGATGTTTACATTTGATTCTGAATGAGTTTGATAGTGCTCCGTGGCTAAAGCTAACATTACACACTGTTGGAGAGATTTATAAAGAATGAAGTTGTGTTTATGAATTATACAGACTGCAAGTGTTTAATAATGAAATAGCGACAGTCTTGTCTCTGTGAATACAGTAATAAACGATGGTAACTTTAACCACATTTAACAGTACATTAGCAACATGTTAACGAAACATTTAGAAAGACAATTTACAAATATCACTAAAAATATCATGATATCATGGATCATGTCAGTTATTATTGCTCCATCTGCCATTTTTCGCTATTGTTCTTGCTTGCTTACCTAGTCTGATGATTCAGCTGTGCACAGATCCAGACGTTAATACTGGCTGCCCTTGTGTAATGCCTTGAACATGAGCTGGCATATGCAAATATCGGGGGCGTACATATTAATGATCCCGACTGTTACGTAACAGTCGGTGTTATGTTGAGATTTCCTGTTTTCGGAGGTCTTTTAAACAAATGAGATTTACATAAGAAGGAGGAAGCAATGGAGTTTGAGACTCACTGTATGTCATTTCCATGTACTGAACTCTTGTTATTCAACTATGCCAAGGTAAATTAAATTTTCATTCTAGGGCACCTTTAATTTTTCTGGATGTGGCTAAAGCCCAAAGTATACTTCACTTTTTATGCATACGCGAGGGTCGGTGTACAGTGCACGTGACGCAAATTTAGAAGATTGCACACGTACTGTACGTGCACCAGCGGATTTTTGTAACAGCCCATACTTGTACATGCAGGTCGGATATGGGTATTAATTTTAATTTTAATTTTTGCATTAATTTTTTGCTGTAATTAGTTTATCCACAAGGTGGCAACCATGCCCTGGGGGCGTCGATTAACAAGACAGTCAAAGAAAAACTGCATAAACAGAACAGACCGGAACACATGCGAGCTACAGCGACGACAGAGGCCTATAGACGAGAGATTGTGTGAAGAGGTTAGAAAGTACACTCATTTGGACAACTCTAGCATGAAAGAATACAAAGGGTTGTAACTCTTGGCGAGAGATTGTTCAAAACTGCGCATGCGTCGAACGCCTGTGAACACATATGAGTCAAATGAAGTATACTTTGCAAGGCTGTGTGTTCAACTGTGTGCGTACACTAGCGTACATGTAAAAAAATGAAGTATACCCAGGGCTTAACTGCTCATAAACAGCTTTTGTGATGTATATTTTGTGAATATATATTTAAACATTATAAAATACATTAAATCAGTATTTTTGTCCAAGTTTACATTTTTTTTGTTTTTGTTTGAGGTCTTTTGAAGCATCTTGTTTTTGCAATAATGCCACATAAATTTGCAATAATGCCACAAAAGTTGCCTCTAAAAGACAAGACTTGATTGTAATCACATATTATTTATTTCAATGATCCAAATGTATAAAAAATTGTAACTTTAGAATAAGAAATTAATTTTAAAAAAGTAAATAAAATCAATAAAATAAAAATAAAGCAATAAGCAGATATGGACAGGAGCGAACAGTGAACACACACCTGTCTGTGTGTGTGTGTGTGTGTGTGTGTGTGTGTGTGTGTGTAGATTGATATTGTAAAAAAGTCACAAAATCTTGCCACTCAGATGTTTTTTAACTAAAGAAAGTTCAAATAGGGTCATATTAACCCCAAACACCCAATTAGGGTTAAGCACTTGTACACCCTTACTTTCAGAACCTATTTTAATGTGAAAAAATATTATTTATGTTATAAAGTATTTATATGGTATTTGTTTTCAGTTAATACACTTTTTTTCTTTTTTTTTTTGCTTGGGGAAAAAATACATATGTCCTGACAAAATCATTCTCATTAATGTGATAAGAATATGGCAATAGCAGATAATTGTTTGTTATGGAAATGAGATCACAATCAAACAAAGAATATGTCCCTTTTAAGTCGTTTTTTCCTCTTCCACATCTGGGAATCTTAATCCTATACAATTCAGCACTGAATTCAATGACACATTATAGAAGTATATTCATTTCTCATTTTCTTTCATCTCTTATAAACAAATATAAGCTTATTTATCAAATGCAAAACAATAGAGCATGTAGGATTAATTTCTAGAAAATGACCTTGTCCTTCATGTTCAGTTAATGAATGTTATTATTAGGCTGCATCAATATTAATTCAGACCAATGATTATAATTAGGCCTATAATATATTAATATTGTCAGATACTCAATATGATTATGGTTTATAATTATATAAGCCATATTCATGCATCTTGTTTCAGTTCTATGTTTGGGAAACCCCACAAGATAATAAAAACAGCAATTATGTTACTATTTTATATTGGCTTTAACTGACTGACTAAAGTACATAAAGATGAATTTACCTGTTATATAATAATATATTATGCTATGATTCAGGTGTGTTTCAACAGAGTAGTTTAAAATTCTCAATGGAGCAAAATATATTAAAATTATTAGGACAAAACGTCATCTGAGCATTTTTGGTTTTTATTATATCTGTAGCAAACAGGTTTTTCAAAGTTATATAGCATGTTGTGTTATATAAGGCAGTTCCTGAGCTGTGCTCACATATAGAGGAAATAACGTAACTTTGTGAAATCCACCCTTTAATTCATAGTGTGTGGGCTAGATTAGATAACATACCCTGAGACAGGTTTCTTTGTATACACCGATCAGGCATAACATTATGAGCACGTTCCTAATATTGTGTTGGTCCCAAAACAGCCCTGACCTGTCGAGGCATGGACTCCTCTAGACCCCTGAAGGTGTGCTGTGGTATCTGACACCAAGATGTTAGCAGCAGATCCTTTAAGTCCTGTAAGTTGTGAGGTGGATCCTCCATGGATCGGACTTGTTTGTTCAGCACATCCCACAGATGCTCGATTGGATTGAGATCTGGGGAATTTGGAGGCCAAGTCAACACCTCAAACTCGTTGTTGTGCTCCTCAAACCATTCCTGAACCATTTTTGCTTTGTGTCAGGAGCATTATTCTGCTGAAAGAGACCACAGCCACCAGGGAATACCGTTTCCATGAAAGGGTGTACATGTTTCTGCAACAATGCTTAGGTAGGTGGTACGTGTCAAAGTAACATCCACATGGATGGCAGAACCCAAGGTTTCCCAGCAGAACATTGCCCAAAGCATCACACTGCCTCTGCCGGCTTGCCTTCTTCCCATAGTGCATCCTGGTGCCATGTGTTCCACAGGTAAGAGACGCACACGCACCCGGCCATCCACGTGATGTAAGAGAAAACGTGATTCATCAGACCAGGCCACCTTCTTCCATTGCTCCGTGGTCCAGTTCTGATGCTCACGTGTCCACTGTTGGCTCTTTCGGCGGTGGACAGGGGTCAGCATGGGGCTGGTCTGCAGCTATGCAGCTCCATACACAACAAACTGTGATGCACTGTGTATTCTGACACCTTTCTATCAGAACCAGTATACTTCTTGAGCAATTTGAGCTACAGTAGCTCGTCTGTTGGATCGGACCACACGCCCATGACCCTGTCGCCGGTCCCTTGGAGCACTTTTGATAGATACTGACCACTGCAGACCGGGAACACCCCACAAGAGCTGCAGTTTTGGAGATGCTCTGACCCAGTCGTCTAGCCATCACAATTTGGCCCTTGTCAAACTCGCTCAAATCCTTACGCTTGCCCATTATTCTTAACTTAAATCCCCCTGTAGTGAAAATCAAGTTTTTAATGTTGTTTATATGTCTATGTGGTGTTTTTAATATGCTTTAAGACAGACTGTGTGCAAATTCATTGCTGAGCATTTTCTCTTTAAAACTCTGACGTCGTGAGTGGAGGCGGGTGTAGTTACATTCAAGCTATTTAAAGGCATGAAGAAATTAGTTTTAAATATGTCATTTTGATTATCAAAGATGAGTTTTAAGGGATACAATATTGACTACAGGGGGACTGAGAAATTTAATGCAATAATATTCTAATAATAATAAATGTATTTAATTAATTCTTTATTATTATTGTTATAGTAAATTATTTAAATTGAATTATTATTTATCAATAACATAAAGATGAATGTGTATATAGTGTATAGAGGCTTGTGTGTTTCTGCAGAGGTGCTAATGCACATCTGTCGAGTTCAGCTTTAAGCGCTGCTGCTGCTGTATTTCCTGCTTCTGTTGAATCATGTGCTCCTGCAGCAATATGGCGGGACTGACACGAGCGGACATGCAGAAATATGGCAGAAGTTCTTGTTGGATCTCTGTTATATTTCTGCTGCTTGTGTGTCGTGTAAACGCTCAGACGGAGGTTAATAACGTGCTGACGGTGGCCGATGCGAACTGGACGCTCATCCTGCAGGGCGAGTGGATGATCAAATTGTGAGTATATGTGTGTGTGTGTGTGTGTGTGTGTGTGATCTCATCTGATCCGTGAGCTGCTACTGTGAATGATTGAGATGCGTTGATCAGATCAGCAGCGCGGGATTCTATAACGCTCTGCAACAATGTATCCGTTTATTCTGTTCATGTGTTTGTTATGCAGTGAAGGATGTGCGGAGTTGCAACCGGAAGTGTTTATAAACATTTCTCTTTTTTGCTGCTGCAATAATATATGTAAATACGTGCAAATCGTTTAAAATCGTCATGTTATGCATTAATCATCTATATGCACACATATTGTGGATGTTACTTTGTTTATACTGGCGTATGGTGAATATGATCTCATCATTAGGGTCACGCCCACATTTACACACAGCATGCAGGGAGTTAAAAATAAATCATATATTATTTATGCATGCATGCATCCATGTAAATGAATTGCTGCTCTGTTTCATGTGTTTTATTACAGTTATGCACCTTGGTGTCCGGCGTGCCAACATTTACAAGCAGACTGGGAGAATCTAGGAAGACAAAGTGAAAGTCTGGGCATATCAGTGGGCAGGGTTGATGTTACACAACAACCAGGTTTGACTATCTGTCTGTCTTGGTGTCTTAGGGGAAGAATGAAAATAAAAAAATAGCATGGACAATTTTGTGTCATGCAAACAAAATATATCACAATGCATTTATTTTACTTCTTTATATATTATATAATAACCATGTAATGCATATATATTGGCTAATCCAGTGAATTTAAATTTTTTTTGGAACTCCTCTTCACATTATGCAACAGTAGAGTTAAAACAAAAGACTTAAACAGTGAAGCTAATGCTGTAAAACAGGTTGAGCTGTTGAATATAGTGTAATCATGAGCGTGTGACACTATCAACAGTGCGAATGCCTCGTACGGTTTGATCAACTGCAGTGTGTCTGGCGTTTGAGCAGGAACACTGCTGGATTCTTTGAACACAGAGCTCTTCACAGACTCTCTTTAAGAGTTGTCATGTGGCTCAAATTAACTCTACTACAGCGGGACTTGAGTTGGGCTTTTAACATGATGACTGATATAACAGGATGTCACTAAATTTAATTCCTACTGCGGTTATTTTCAGCCATATTTGTTGTGTACATCATAACTTAAAGCTGCAGTCTGTAACTTTTTTTGGTTAAAAATTATCCAAAATCAATTTGAGCAAGTATATAACCAACCAGTGTTCAAAACTATCTCCTTACCTTAGCCCAATTTACAACAGCAAGCTTGTAATAATGTTTTATTATAGAATCGGTAATTCGAGCATGCAGCAGTTTGTCTTTGCATCACGTCTGTTTACATAAAGAAGGAGTCCCAGCTAGTAGCTATATGGCATTTATAGCCATATAGTGACAACTGGAGATTCACTCGTAGTCAAAAGCACTTCGGACTGTGGAGTGGCTACAGAAATTGAAATCTACAGGTAACATTAATACACACTAAATACGCAATGCTGATGTTGTTGCACAGTTTTACGTGATCTGAGCTAAGCGATCGTTAGATTTAATGACCATTGGCAGCGCGATTTATTGTTATGCTTTTTTCCTCAGTTGGTCAGAACAAAAGTGGCAGAAATGTTACTTTTTTTCCAGTGAAAATTCTTATTTTAGTTTATTCTTCCAGAACTACAATCTGTGATTCTGTGGTACAGTATCCACACCGATGACTGACAGCAAACATTACATTAATTCGCACTGAGGAGTCGTGACGATGCACAACCCACTTAAAGATGATAATTCCGCAAATAACTGCAATTGCAGGTTTCAAACAAAGATGGCGACAGAGGCAAAACTTACAGACTGCAGCTTTAAGCATAGGGGTGTTGATATGAATCATTTCTATGATGCATCACAATGAGGACATGGACGATTCTGCATCGACGCAGTAATAGACCATAAGCTACTGACGTTTCTCTGACGTCATTTGTCACACACACGCTTCTCGCTCTAGCGTAAAATGGCGGAGGGAGGTGAAACAAAAGCGAGTAAAAATTTTATCGAAGGCCAAAAGGGCAAAAAAAAAACGTGAATTTTAACCACTTCAGCAACACATAAAATGTGTATTTCACACATATTTCACACGTTACATACGTGTTGTTTGCGCATGGAAAAATCAACACGTTAAATACACTTATTTTATGTGTTGTTGACGTTAAAATTCAGTTTTTGGCCTTCAGTACTATTTTACTTTACAGCGTGCAAGCGTGTGAGAGAGAGTGTGTGTGTAAAAGAGAGTATGTGCGAGTGTGTGTGTGAGCGTTATTGTAATTTAGGTACACTATTTGACAGTTTCCTGCACTTTAGTATTTACTAGCGTTTATTAGTTCTAAATGCTTCTTTCATCTGCTGTGTTCAGACTTTTTCAGAAGTTTTGTTTGATGTTTGCTACATTCAGGAAGTGTGCTTACTTGGAGTAAGATAAAAAGGAAGTTCATCTATCTGACTGCTTGTATTCATCGATGCAAATGCAGTCATGTGCAGTAATATTTAAAATTGAGGATGCAACGCATCGTGGAATCAAATCGAATCGTTGACAAGATAATTGTAATCAAATCGGATTGAATCGTGAGACCAGTGAAGATTCACAGCCCTATTGTTGCAGCTCCTCTCTTCCCAGTCTGTCAGTAACACTCTCCCAATGTCCATACTATCCATCCTAAATAGTATGTGAGATTAAAAAGAAGTGTGTCCCAAAGCATAGTATGTTGAAAAGAGTATGCCAAAAGTCCCCGGATGGTCTACTATTTCCGGTAGATTTTCAGAGTGTGGATCCGTGCACACTATAAAGCCTAATATTGCCCACAATCCATTGCACGTTGGATGAGGATTCAGTTCAGAACTACAAACACGAGTAAAAAGTGTTAAAAAACTACAAAACATGGCGGATATGCGCGACCGACGGTGAGAGGTTGTTTGAGTGACTAATAATCAGTTTAACCTGATAGAAAATATTTATCTAATGTTATCCGTGTTATATTTCATCTGCAATACCAATGTAGACTTTTATAAAGATCTGATTGGCCATTAACTTTTAAATGCATCATTATGGATATGAAGAGAGTTCTCCACATGAAAGACCTGCGACTGCAGATCAACGTGCTTCTGCATTTCTCTCCGATACGGTAGGAAATTAACTAAATTAAATGTGATGGAGGATGTAAGATGATTGGCAGGCCAGTTTACCGTGACAGGATGCGACAGAGAGAAAAGACGCAATTGTATGACGTGTTCGTTCCCAGAAGAAAACTCAAGACTACAACAGAGGCGTTTCAGAGAGTTCAGAAACACTGACACTGATATAGAGATGAACTCCCGCTGGAGCGACGCTTTCATGCTCAAACATAAACATTACACACTAAAGAAGGATGTAAAAAAAGCATAATAGGTCCTCTTTTTATACCATTACATCCAGACCCAATTCTCTTTAAACACTAATTATATTTTAAAAGCAATCAAAGCTACTAATGCTGGTGTTGTCTTGTTCTTCTGAATGGCGTCTCTCTTGTAAATCTCAGCTGCCGGGGAGAAAACGCCTTTTACTGTGTGTCTCTGTCAGGAAGCTGTCAGGCTGTACTCGTATTACAGCTCCGCTATAGACCGTATACCGGCTTCCCATGCTGAAGGGATTCTTTTGCCCAGTATAGGATGTGCTCGCTCTTCTCTCTGCATCAATATTTCCGTCCTCTCTTCTTTTGTTCTGCAGGTCTGAGTGGGAGGTTTCTGGTTACAACACTGCCGACTATTTTTCAGTAAGTCCTCAGATGGCTGAATTTACATTCCCTCAGGTGTTCTGACAAAACTCGTTTAAAATCTTCTTTCAGGTTCCTTTTCTATTCCATTAAAAAAGTTCATTGTGTAATTCAAAGTATAAACCCATCTAACCCACAGCGCTAAGGATGGAAATTTCCGCAAATACGTTTCATCACGGACTATTGAGGATATCCAAGCTTATGTTGTGGACCAAAAGTGGGCGCTGGTTGAGCCGGTGCCAGGATGGAAGTCGCCATCTTCTCTTCTGTAAATAAAACCTTTCCTGTCTGCAAAAGTGCTGATGTGTTTGCTTCATTAAAAATCTCACATGTACATTTTGTAAGCGTAAAATAATTGTATTCTTTTACAGGATGTCAGGGATGGCTAATCTGTTTCGTCTCTCGGTGTGGATCAGAGTAAGAAACATTTTGCAGTTTGTTCTGTAGTTTTGTCTTTAAAATTGGCATCGTTTACTCATTCTGAACACTTATGATGTTCACACTGGTCCAAAAAGGATGAAAACTCAACTGGCAGATATTTTTTTTCTTGTTTTAAGCAAAATTTCACTTCATTTTGATCTTTTTTTTTTTAGAAAACAAGACTTAATATAATTTCATCTGTATCAATATCAGTCATTTTGCTCTCAATAACATATCTTGATTTAACCCCCAATTTTTTGCATAGACGTGAATAATGTATTATATAAAAATATATTTTACAAAATAATTTTACTCTAAAACTGATATAAAATCAAAGCCATACGGAAGAGGATTAGGGCCAAGCAATAATAAAAAAATAAAACCATCTCGAGATTAAAGTTAAATTTTCGTTAAATTTCAAGAAAAAGTCGAGATAAAATGTTGAGAATAAACTCAAGGTAATTTAACTTCTCATTTTTCTCGTAATTTAATGTAATTTAATGAACATTTATCTCGACTTTTTTCTCGAAATTTTTTTCTCATAATTTAAAATTTTCTCGTAATTTAACGCTGTTATCTCGACTTTTTTCTCGAAATTAACGACATTTTTTCATAATTTAATGAATTTGTTCTCACTTTTTCTCGTAATTTAATGACTTTATCTCAACATTTATCTCGACTTTTTTCTTGAAATTTAACGACTTTTTCTCATAATTTACTCGTAATTTAACTTTTTTCTCGTAATTAATGACTTTATTCTCAACATTTTTCGACTTTTTTCTCGAAATTTAACGACATTTTTCTCATAATTTAATGAATTTACTTTTTTCTCGTTTTAACTAACGTTAATTAACGAACTTTTATCTTTTTCTTGAAATTAACGTAAATTAACGATTTTTCTCTGACTTATTCTTTAATTTTTCTTTAACGATTTTTTCTCGTTTATTCTCCGTTTTATTTTTTCTTGAAATTTAACGACATTTTCTTTTCGAACGGACGGACTCTCAACATTTTATCTCGACTTTTTTCTTGAATTTAACGACATTTTTCTCATAATTTAACGTTCTTTATTCTCAACATTTTATCGACAAAATTTTTTCGTTTATTCTCAACATTTTATCTTTTTTTGGAATTAAATTTAACGAGTTTTTTCTCGTAATTTAATGACTTTATTCTCAACATTTTATCTCGACTTTTTTCTTGAAATTTAACGTTTTTCTCGTAATTTAATGACTTATTCATTTTATCTCGACTTTTTTCTCGAAATTTAACAAATTTTTTCTCGTAATTTAATTTATTCTCAACATTTATCGACTTTTCTTGAAATTTAATTCGTTTATCTCGACTTTTTTTTGAAATTTAACGAATTTTTCTCGTAATTTAATGACTTTATTCTCAACATTTTATCTCGACTTTTTCTCGAAATTTAACAACTTTAATCTCGAGATGGTTGTATTTTTTTATTATTGCTTGGCCCTAATCCTCTTCCGTAAAGCCATATGTCTAACCAAATTTGAAGTTGATATCACAAAAATTAAAGTTCCCATGAGATTTTGTTTAGGCGTTGTACCAAAAACAACCACCGGGTGAACCCACATTACACTGAAATTTATTTGATGCATTTTGATGCAAATTTCTGTCCAAATATCACTAAACAGACACCAAATATGGAAGCTTGAGATTCAGACCTTTGACAATTCGTGTTTTGTCAAGATTAGAAAAGTTTTGTAATCAAAATAATTTTTGTAATTTGAAACATGACAACGCCCACTAGGGGGAGGAGCTCACTAAAGGAATTACAGTACTGTTTCCACGGTAAAGCAATGTCCAATTTCAAAACGGTTTTCACAGGATGAATTCTGAGTTTATAATCTTTCGACCTAATTTATGATGACACAAAAAAAGGCAATAAATAAAAACAGTGTCAAGCGTCCGCTTAGATATTTGTACTAGGAAAAAAATACTGAGTAAGAACATCATTTTTTGCAGCGTAACAATGAAAAATACTTCTTGAAGCATTTATTGATAATTTACCAATACATAATTGAAATCAAAAGTTGTATGTGTTACTGATAATTTCATGTCCTTTTTGGAGCTTTATGCTTTCATTCACTGAATTGAAACCTGTCTTTTAAGTATATTGAATATATCCTTGTTTTTTCGGTTTTTACAGCAAATCCACACGTACCTGACGAACACTCTCGGTATTCCTTCCTGGGGTTCTTATGTGATATTTGCCATCATCACACTCTTTATGGGACTGATACTCGGCCTGGTAAGTTTAAAAACATCATTTTCACAGTTTAGATAGGTTAATGTATTATTCATGTTCAAAGCATAGAGTGATAAGCTTTACTCTTTGCATGAAAGTATCTCATGCATAAATCTTCCTGCAAACGGACCATCCGCAGTACTGATCTAAAAAGACCATTTACCGAAGGGACCCAACAAAGTGCACTTGACTTCATCGAATGCGAGCGCTCTATGAAGCAGATCGCACATACAGATGCATGATGACTTGCTGCAGAAGGAATTATATAATGCATTTTGAAATAAAGATGTTCCTACATTATACAACGGTGCGTTGTGTAACGCTGGTCGATTCTGCGGCTCTTTTGAGGATACAGTGGGTGGTTCTCTGCTCGCATGTAGTGGATCAAACTTTCAAAAGTGAACTTCCACTGGTGGGTTTGAAATAATCACTCGGTCTAATAATAAATATCTCAATTAGATGCTGGTTCTGATCGCTGACTGCATTTGGCCATCCAGACCAAAGCACAGAGAAGACAAAACAGGTGAGATTAGAAAACACTTTCTTTGTACTACACTTTTTAGTTTTAATTAATTGTAAAATGTTTTTACAGATGCTGTAATTTCTTATGTTTACAGATATAAGAGCGTTACATTCTGCTGTTTTATTATTGTATATTGCATGCTATTTTTGGTATCACAACAATAAGGTCCCATTAGTATACATTAGTTCAATCATGACAACTCTCGAAATAGTTTTAGCACGTTATTGAATATGGCAATGTTAACTCTTTCCCCGCCATTGACGGAATTTTCCAGCTTTCCATGTTTTCACTGTTCACGGTAGGGGCGCTATTACACATCTCTTCTGAAAGAGAACAGAATCTCTGGATCAAAACAGGCAAACAATGAGCAGAAACAAGCAATAAAAGCATTGTTTTTTTTTTGTTTTTTTTTAGGAAACTTACCCACATTCAAATGTTGATTAAAAAAAAAAATGAATGCATAAAGCTAAAAGGAAACAGTTTTTGTTGTTTAAAAGCAGATCTCTGTTCTTTCTTTTGAAGTTGCATGTTCACATATTAGGTAGGGCTGTCAATCGATTAAAAATTTTAATCTAATTAATTACATACTCTGTGATTAATTAATCTAAATTAATCGCATACATAATTTTTGCTGTGAAAGTATTAAATATTTCAATTCAAATGAATCAATGCAGGGTTTTTCCTGGGTCAAAAATGGTCTTCGGTGGTGACAGACATGGTCATCCACACAAACAGTAAAAAGTGCCCTACCCACGTGATCTGCGAGCCCGATACTGACCATAAAGTACCCGTCACTCTCACTGTAATTCTTTCTTGCCCTCTTTGCAAAAAAAAAAAAGTGATTTTATAGCCTTGTAAGAGAAGATGCTTTTTTGCTAAACCTGAAAAGTATTAAAAAGTAGCATTTAGAAGTTATATTAACTAATAATATAATTTTCTACCATATACAATTGAATGCACCTAGCTAACAACAACTTTCTTTGTTCTGGTTTCACCTCACTCCAGTCTAAACTAACTGATTTTATAGGTAGGCCTAATTTACTACACATTGTCATTTAAATAACCTGAAAATATTGTGGATTATTAAGGCTAATTTTACTAACCACTCTTGCTAAATGGGGTAAGCACACTTATGTTCTCATTTCAGAGTTGTTCGAGTAAATGATTCATTATAGACCGTGTGGACAGATCAGTTGTTGTCGTGATTCATTAAAATGAATCTGTTCAAATGAGTCATTAGGTCGCGAATTGGACATTAGCGGACGTTGACGCGTTGCGTGCGAATCGCGACTGTTATTAGGACATCGCAAAAGATTTGTCAACACAGAAAACACTTCACCACTGGATAGGATTTTCTTTTTGTTTACTGAAAGTGTGGTTTATGTCAGCTGCACGTGCAGGGCGCCTGTCAGAGAAGATGAGGTGACGTTCTTTTGAGCATCACACCCAGCGGTTATTCAAGAAAAACATTCTCCGAATGCGCCTCGTGAAACATGGATTCGGTCTTACAAACTTTTAGCATTGAGTCAGTTGATTTAGATTATTACGTGTGAGGTAGAGAGAGTGCAAAGACGGTGCTTACTTTGAAGAGAGCTCGCACGCACGAGGCAGGAGCTCTGCTCGTTCTGTCCGTCAGCGCAGCAGTCGTCTCCCGTCATTTTTTTAATGCGTTATTTTTTCTCAGATTAATTAATCGAAATTAACGTGTTATTTTGACAGCCTAAATAAAAGCTAAATAAATAATTCATTTTTTTTTTTTTTTAGGAAACCCCCATTCAAGTGTTGATAAAAAAAAAATGAATGCATGAAGCTAAAGGCTGATTTATACTTCTGCGTCGAGTGTACGCCGTAGCAACGACGTAGGCTGTGCGTAGCATATGACGTAGCCTGACGTGCACCTCTTCAAAAATGTAACAACGCGTCAATTCTACGCGGACCACAAGCGCTGTGATTGGTCGGCTAGAACCCCTCCCTCGGGTCAAAAAACTGGCGCGGAGCACTCAGACAAGAGCGAGCACTTTCAACTTCCATATGAATGAAAAAATACTCTGTTTCAGAGGACACAAAGTCAAACTGCAACAAAAGTCATTACTTATTTGCCGCTTCTCTGCCGTTTCTGTTTGTAAGCTTCTCTGACAACGTACATGACGAGCTGCTTCTTCTTCGGCTTTTGTTTTGATACTAAACATGACCATGGACACTGCCTCCTAGTGGTCTGCATGCACGTCGACGCGGACAACGACGCAGAAGTATAAATGAAAACAGACGCATAGCCTACGGCGCAGAGGCTCTGGCGTAGATCCGACGCACAAGTATAAATCAGCCTTTAAAGGAAACAGTTTTTGTTGTTGTTTAAAAGCAGATCTCTGTTCTTTCTTTTGATGTTGCATGTTCTCATATTCATATGTCAAAATATTCTGAAGCTTATGAAATTTTTGTGAAAATGATCAAAAACGCTGGCGGTGGCTGGCAACTTTAATAACCCTAAGATACATTTATTTAAGAAGTTTAAGAATTTATTTAAATACACAAGATATCAAGTCTTCTTTTCTGAAGAAAAATAAATAAAGGAATTTAAGCCTAAAGAAAGAAAAATATTTGCCAATGGCATCAGAAAAATGAGCATAATTTAAAGGAAACTTTTTTTTTTCTGACCTTCTTTTAAAGGAAAAGTCACTTAAGTTTTATAAAAGACTTAAGGTCCTTAAGGTTTCTCATCCGAAATTTTCACACGTTAAAAAATAAATACGACCTCATGTTGTGTCAATCACGTTTACACACTGTCTCCGTAACTTCCTTTCGTCATAAAAAAAATTGGTTTGGGTTCAATTTTCTGCATTTTCCGCATCCGTGGCAAGCAATTTGAGAGTTTTTTTGACAATTCAGAGCCACCGTACAAGCGAACACAGAATCCAGAATGGATGGCGTCTGACAAGTTGATCCACTTCGGCCCTGTCCTAAATGGCACACTTCATATACACTTACCCTACAAAGATCGTAGGGTGTCCCATTGGTCAATTTTAGGTTTCAGAAGGGTGCTCGAGAGCGCCCCCTTTAGGGTCGATATGCACACTTGCACACTTTTGAAGCGAGCTCCGCAGCAGATTTCTTCCCGACAGTCAAAGTGGCTTTACGTCATGAAAGTGCGGACTTGTAGAAAGACCGCAAGTGTTTAGGGTGCCATTCGGGACAGGGCCTTCGTCTCGCAGCACAAGCACTGCATGACAAACAAAGTGAGGAATACAAAGACACAGAATATAAAGACATATTATGGCAGATGAACAGCTTGGAAAACAGGATTGGATGGACCCAATATTTTCTTTCTTTTTCTCTTTTTAAGAAGAGCGAGGACAACAATCATCCTCTGCTCTGCATACATTTTGTATTGTTTTTTGAATTTTTCACAACGGATTAATACGCATTAGACTCAAGTGCGCAAGGTTTCTGTGCATGACTAATTTATAGGATGACGAATATGAAAAAACACAAATTTTGGACTCAAATCGCGGTCACACTAGACTTTGAACGTGATTTTTGTTTTAATGCACACAAGTTCAGTCAGCATTAGAGTGGTTTTGAATCGACTCACTGAAATTGACACTTTGAACTGATGAACAGATTGAAATAATTGTAAATATATTGTGCATATCCAATAGTAACGCCCAGCTCTACTTCAATAAAGTCAAGAGTTGTTATTGAACCTTCCCTAATATAATGAATAATTTCACTCTTTGTACCTCTGCAGTTTTGATAGTGAAAGAGGAAGTGTCAGAGGAAGAGGTGGAGGACATACTGACGGAGGAGAAACGCGTGTCTGACCTGGACAACGAGAGTGAGAGAGTGTCCGGTGACGAATCGACCGAAGAGGAAGGGCCGCTGACAGACGGAGCAGCCAGTGGCAGTGAGCAGCCGGCGTCAGAGGGGGCAGCAGAGAGCTCAGTGAGGAAACGCAAACCACAGGAGCAGAACACCGCAGAGGGAACCTAATGCGCCCAGGTCAACGGATTGCAGTTGCCACCAAATACAAGAGGAAGCTGCCATAGCTGTAGGATATGCAATGCAAAGCCAGCTATTGGCTGATTTCTGCGCCATTCGTCGTGCAGAACACGGTTTGCCCATGTGTCGCCTTCCTCACATTTACCTGCTTTACGCTGCAATTTAATACATTTTAGTTTTTAAAACTAGTTGCTTGAAGTTATGCTCAAAGTTGCCAAACATTGACAGACCTTCTTTAAAGGGATACTTGGCCAAAAAAAAAGAAAATTCTCTCATCATTTACTCAGCCTTGTTGGTTGATGGACCCCATTGACTTCCATAGTATGGAAAAAAAATACTATGGAAGTCAATGGGGACCATTGACAATTTGGTTACAAACATTGTTTAAAATATTTTCTTTCGTGTTCAGCGGAAGAAAGACATTTATACAGGTTTGGAACAACTTTCAATTTTCATTTTTGGGTGAACTATCCCTTTAAGATTTTATATTTTCTATAAACACCAAAAATATGAATCATTTTAATGCTGAAGTTACGATTAAAAAAAACATGTTTACGATGTATTTGGATGAATCTCTCAAATCTGTCAAGAAATATCTGGCTCATATTTCACCTCAAAATCAAAAGAAAAAAATTTATTAATGTTTTTGACATGATGATTAAGCACATAACGGTAGTATTTGTTGTACTGCCTTTATGCCGATTTTAATAATTGTTTTAATAAGTTGTATAACTCATTTTATATTTGTGCTTCTCTATATATTTTCTGCAGTATCCTGTAAAGTATTTTTTACAGTAATGAAAATTGAGAATTACAGAACTCTAAACTATTTGATGCATTACAATAATGAAAATTATTGATATTAATATATTGGGAGATATGCTTAATTGTCACGAAAATGCAAAACACCTTAATGATCTTATAAATATATATTTTAATTATTATTTTAGAGTGAATATGAAGAACATGTTCTTATCAGGTTTAATGACTCATCCATTACACTGTTGTTTTACCACAATTCCTTAATTATTCTATATTTGCTGTAATGAATGCTTTCATGTTTCACATTCCTGTGCCACAACTGAATTCCTGCATTTACAATCCTGACTGTTTTCAGAAGGAAAGGATCTTAAAGTATGGTAAATATGAAGGGTATTTTTGCACTATTGCATTCATCCACACATGATGCATATAGTGTTGAGCAGCACAATCTGTCCGTAATCATCGTTACATAAACACACGAGATCATCAGAAGGATGTTTTGCGCACCAGGTCTCAGGATAAGTATTTCTCAATGGTAAGAAGATGTTGTTTTGTACAGTGTAGATTTGTAATGTATTCCCAGTAATTGCAAATTTAAATTGATAATTTGCACAATAAAACATTGACGATGTCTTTGGTATTAAAATTGGTGCAGTCTTTGACTGGCGGCTTGACGGTCAATTGCCTTTCATTTTTTATACTATTGACAGACTGTTTAAATCTGTGTAGCAAAATAAATATTGGTGATTTTTGTAAGTGGTAACCAGCACAGAAACACACCAGCACATCTGTAAAATGTTTCTGTGTCGTTTATCCTATGCTGAACATCTTGTCAATTTCATTGTATGGTGTGACAGATTGTTATATTGTGTAATGTGTTTAACTGCTGGTTGTATGTGTTCATTAAAAATTTTGACTTGATATTATTGACTTTAAAAGAAAATTATTTCAGTTTGCAAAAAAAAAAAAAAAGTTGCATTTAATCCCCTTAAAACTGACCATTATTGGCCAAGAAACTGCATTGGGATAATCATTAAAATACAGTGTTGAAAGTATCACCACAAGATTTAAACATTAAGGACCAGATTTACTAACAGCTTATGCCAACGTTAACCCTATTTTGGCATTAAAAACACGCAGTGGAAAAATTAGCAATGAAAAGGATTGGACAGTTATTTTTGCACCTGACCTTATTGCATATGCATTTGTTGGGAGTTAGAGATGCAAAATGTAGTATTTAAATCAATAATGCTATGCGATTTACTAAGGTTTGCAGTAATCAATGGCTGCGTTTAACTCAGGGTTGCCAGGTCTGTGCAACAAAAGTAGCCCAAAAACAGCCCAATGCAATTTTCTCCATCGGGTAGCCGAATTTTCCACTGAATTTGTATGTCTGGGGTGTGTTTTGGGCGTGTTGAAGCACCGAAATCGTACATACTGGGGTGTAAATCAACCCGTGTAAACAACTTAAAAGTAGCCCAATTAACTCCACTTTTAGACATGCACTTCCCCTCAGAAGAATCTCCGCCACTATTTGAAGTGCGTTAAACTTCAAATTGACGAGGGAAGTTTATTTGGACAGACCCCCTTGACCCCTCATATGTACACTTCAGATAGCCCCATAGACCACAATGCAACATGGTTGACGTCACAACAGCAGCTCGCACTGCTTGCACAAGTGATCAAGGGCGTGAACGAAACAGAGGGAAGTTAGCCAGGGAAGGGCATTAAACACAGCCATAGTAGTGTCATTTGCACCATTATTTAATGCCCAAATAAAGTCTGACTTAATCATTTTGCACCTGACAGGACATTGAATTTGTGCAGACAGTAGATCACCCGAACTTTCACACACTAGGAAGTTCACACTGAAGGTCTGTGGATGATGCATTTCAAGGTAGGAAGGCATCAAGGCATGTCTGAATCCAAAGTTAGCTTCACTTCCTGTCTCCTGAGACACCTTCATCTGAACAATATTTGAAGGCAGCATAGATGTATCATTCGCTGCCTTTGATATCCCACAATCCTGTGCTTTCCATTCTGTGACAGTTGAACTAAAAAATAAAGCCAATGTGTCCTCCGAAGGCAGCATTTTTCAGTTTTTGGATGCTGTCATTCTAAATGTGCAGTGTTTCAGGATCCTTCATGAATCCTTTATAGGGGTTCATGAGACTGACTGACAGTACATTGATATGTAAGCATTGATATAACAAGCCATCACCATCTTTAGAATTCTGTCTTTGAACTTCTGTTTTTGCGGTAGCTCTGTAGCTGGTGAAGTGGATGTCATAACAAATATCAGTAGACCGAGAAGATATTAAAACGAGCGGTTCATTCATAAATCCGTAAGATCTTACCTTCATGCTGTGGAAATACAAACCTGAAGACAGAACACAACGAGTGCAGTGCTGAAAAGGAAATAAAAAATAGCAAATTTAAAAAAAAAGTTTTTTATTGTTATGAAAAATGCACAAAAATACTATTTTTTTTTTTTTTTCAATTTTTATATGAAATGTACATTTTCTAAAACAGAGAAAATCAAAGCCATAAAACTAGTTGTGTTCCAAATTTGAGCTTGATATCTCAAAAAATAAAAGTTTGTTTGGGCGCAGAACCAAAAGTTTCCACTAGATAAAATTAGTTTCCCTTTCATTTCCAGTTCAAATAATTTTTGACCATGAACAGTACAAGTGTACGGAAGAGGATTAGGGCCAAGCAATAATAAAAAATTAAAACCATCTCAACCATCTAAAGTTGTTAAATTTCGAGAAAAAATTCTGAGAAAAATTTAGAGAAAAATGTCGAAATAAAATGTTGAAAATAAACTCATTAAATTATGAGAAAAATGTCATTAAATTTTGAGAAAAAAGTCGAGATAAAATGTTGAGAATAAAGTCATTAAATTACGAGAAAAAAGTCATTAAATTACGAGAACGAGAACGAATTTTACGAGTTTATTCTCAACATTTTATCTCGATTTTTTTCTCGAAATTTAACGACATTTTTCTCATAATTTAACGAATTTGTTCTCGTAATTTAACGACTTTTTTCTCGTAATTTAATGACTTTATTCTCAACATCTTATCTCGACTTTTTTCTCGAAATTTAACGAGTTTTTTCTCATAATTTAACGAATTTGTTCTCGTAATTTAACGACTTTTTTCTCATAATTTAATTACTTATTCTCAACATTTTATCTCTACTTTTTTCTCGAAATTTAACGAGTTTTTTCTCATAATTTAACGAATTTGTTCTCGTAATTTAACGACTTTTTTCTCATAATTTAATGACTTTATTCTCAACATTTTATCTCGACTTTTTTCTCGAAATTTAACGAGTTTTTTCTCATAATTTAACGAATTTGTTCTCGAATTTAACAACTTTTTCTCGTAATTTAATGACTTTATTCTCACATTTTATCTCGACTTTTTCTCGAAATTTAACGAGTTTTTTCTCATAATTTAACGAATTTGTTCTCGTAATTTAACGACTTTTTCTCGTAATTTAATGACTTTCTCAACATTTTATCTTGACTTTTTTCTCGAAATTTAACGAGTTTTTTTCTCGTAATTTAACGAGTTTATTCTCAACATTTTATCTCGACTTTTTGCTCGAAATTTAACGAGTTTTTTCTTATAATTTAACGAATTTGTTCTCGTAATTTAACAACTTTTTTCTCAACATTTAATTTTGACTTTTTTCTCAAAATTTAACGAGTTTTTTCTTGAAATTTAACAACTTTAATCTCGAGATGGTTTTATTTTTTATTATTGCTTGGCCCTAATCCTCTTCCGTACAAGTGTGACTATTTTTTTTTTTTTCACACTAGTTTGGCTCAATTCATTTCTCTTAACCTCAAAAACTGTTTGATGTGCTTAAAGATGTAGTTTAGACAATGGTACGAAATCGGTAAAGGTTCTGTTGACACACACACACACACACACAAAATCATATTTTTCGTCTCTTAACCAGAAGGTTAATAAACGTTGTAATCAAATGAGCATCTGATAGTTGTTTAACTGATATTTTGATTCGATCAGTGAGCGATCTCTGTGGTGTGTGTGAAGTCGAGGTGTGTGTGCAGCGGTTGTGAAGCACTGAAGCTGTTACGTAAAGCTGCAGAGGAGGCACATCTGAACATCCTACACACACTGAAGGAGAAAATACTGCCATCATTTAAACTCACGTCAGGAGAACCTCACCAAACCTGTCGGGAATGTGTCTGCAATATATTCCACCCCCCATATATATATATATATATATATATATATATATATATATATATATATATATATATACGTATACACACACACACATATATAAAGTATACTAATTATACTAATTGATTTAAACACAATATGATAATATAGTAATGATAATTTAATGATTATTACCACTGAGAATAATGACAAATTTAACTGTAAAACCTATCGATTAACCTAAAATCCTGATCGATTACAGAAATGAGAACAATGCAAAAAATGATTTTACTTACTATTTTGGCTTGTTTTCCAGTACAAATATCTTAAATCATGAAGCATAATGACTTAAGTTATTAATTCTTATTTTCTGAAAATTGCACCAAAATTTAAGTGACTTTATGATTAAAACAAGAACAAACATCTGCCACTGGTGTCAGAAAAATCTACTTAATTCAAAGAGAAAACAAGATTATTAGCAGATTCATTTCTTGTCTTAAGCAAAAACTCACTTATTTTGATACATTTTTCAGAAAACAAAACTTATAATCTTAAGTCATTTTGTTTCTCAAGTAAATGTAGTAAATGTATTTAAAAATGTTTAGATATTTGTATGGAAAATGACAAAAATACAGAGGAAGATTTTTTTGTGCTTGACTGTAATAAAAAAATTAAAATCCTGACGGTCCTATTTTTCTTTATGCATATGCATATAATTTATTTTTTAATTTAATTTTTAATTTCTTTCTGTCATATGCAATTGTTAATCTCATATACGAGTAATTTTAATGTAGAATTCTTAATTTGACCATTAAGTACAGGCCGTATATTGATTTTCACTCAGTTGTGTGTTGGTTGATCACATATTTCTGAGGTGAAGTCCCTAGAGCTGCATGTGACGGGGCAAAGGGACCGACGCTGGATAAACATTAGTTAAAAGCCTGCAGAAAGTTCACCTCAGAAAGTTAATTATTCATCAGTGTCTCTCTGATCTGGTGAAATACAGCTGTTTGAAGAGGTCTGAATCTCATCAGCAGTCAAACATGTCAGACACGGTGGTGTGTGTTAACGATTATGAGCTTCAAGCTCAAAGACTTTTGCCAAAGTCAGTGTTTGATTATTAATTTCTCAGGAGCAGACGAGCAGGAAACTCTGCGTGATAATGTAGCAGCGTTCTCCAGGTACGTGAAGCTTCACCATCATATAAACGACACTTGATTTTACAAGCTTTGACTAGAGGGTATCACTTTAGTTTAGGGTCCAATTCTCACTATTAACTAAATGCATATTACTAGAATATTGTCTGCTTATTAGTACTTATAAAGCAGATATTAATGCCTTATTCTGCATGACCATATTTTACATCCCTTAATCCTACCCAATACCTAAACTTAACAACTACCTTACTAACTATTAATAAGCAGTAATTAGGAGTTTATTGAGGCAAAAGTCATAGTTAATAGTGAGAACTGGACCCAAAACTAAAGTGTGACCAAAATGATTTTTCAAATTTTTAAGTAAAGCATTTTTGGAGTACGTTTTGCAAGAAAATACTATTTCTGTCTTTCTAATTCAATATTTCATGTTTAATTCAATGTTATTTGCTGTTCGTTTGTAATTATTTATGACATTTAGGGGCCGTTTACTCAACACGTAAAAAAACGTAAAACTTTTAATGAAACTTTTATGCAAATTTTTGAAAACGATACTGTTATCGTCTCTGTGTAAACTACAAAAATGTGAATTTGTGAAAACGGTGATGTCTTGTGCATGCATATCACATGTTCAGTCTATAGGCACGTAGTGTTTCTTTACAAATTGACATCGCCATCTACTGGCCTGGCAGCAGAACACAGTGTTTTTAGACGTTTCCTCAGATCCGTGAGAACAGGGATCGTTTTGAGACTAGATAAAGTATTTAAATGTTAGATCAACACAATGTTTCACAAAATAAAGTTTAAAGATCAACCTCCATGAATCATTCTGAAGATTTATGTCACGGGTCAATCACAAATAATGCATCTGACATTATGTACTAACAAACTGCTAGTTTATGTAACTAGAAATGTATATAACCATCTGACACTGGTGGCTCTTGGGTAAAGATTTAGGTCTGGCTGCACAAAACATTTAGCTAAACACTTCGTTATAAATATAAACAATTCTGAACTTAAGGTTTGTGCCACCAGATGTTGGTCTTGTAACCCAAGGGTTGGAGGTTCAAAGCCCTCGAGCAAAACACAAACGCATGTTTCTCCAGGTGTAAAACAAACATATTCCAAGCTGATCAGGATAAGAGAGTGTCTACCAATTATATCTGATACAAAGAAATCTCACAAGGGAGACTGGGGCTAGTTGTCACAGTCTACAGTCAACATCAGGGTGGATTTTAGTTTAAAAGTCAATTTCTATATACAGACACAAACCTTGACTACAACAAACTGACCATTTCTGAGATTAAAAAGACTTTATCTCAGAAATTATGATAAAAAGAGATTTAAAAAAAAAAATAGAAAAAAGTCAAAATTATTACATAATTCACAATTTTGACATACTAAGTCTTAGTTATATAAAGTTTATATTTTGAGATTAAAAATTGATGTCATAATTTTGACAAATGATTTGACTTATAATGACTCTATATCATAATGACATCATTATCTCATGTTTTAGTAGGCCTATGTCATAATTTTGACTTTATCTCATAATTATGATAGTGATGAAAGCCAAAATATTAAATGTCATGGAGGTATATTTACCGAGTAATCCACTATTTGTGGATTACAATTTTCACCTGAGATTTGGAGCCAAATTACAGGAGTGTAAAAATGATGGCAGCATCATTATTTTATTTTTACACAGAGATTGGTAGATCTGTTAGTAAAATCTGTTGACTTTAGCAATCTTTGTTTCATTATATGCCAACAGTGACAGTTCAAAAGTTGTTTTTTGCCTCAAGTTTGCATGCCTGTAACTCAAGAAGTATTAAAGATATCTTAATATCCTTTTAGATTATGGTTCTTAAACTTTCCTTTTGGTATCTTCATTTTAAAGATGGTTCAGTCCCAGAGATATGGAGATCTTAAAGGATTAGTTCACTTTCAAATTAAAATTTCCTGATAATTTACTCACCCCCATGTCATCCAAGATGTTCATGTCTTTCTTTCTTCAGTCGAAAAGAAATTAAGGTTTTTGATGAAAACATTCCAGGATTTTTCTCCATATAGTGGACTTCACTGGAGCCCAAACGGTTGAAGGTCCAAATGTCAGTTTCAGTGCAGCTTCAAAGAGCTCTACATGATCCCAGACGAGGAATAAGAGTCTTATCTAGAGAAACCATCACTCATTTTCTTAAAAAAAAATTAAATTATGTACGTTTTTAACCATAAATGCTCATCTTGAACTAACTCTCTTCTTCTTCTCTATTTGAATTCCAGCAGTGTAGACACTGCTAAGTGTATTACTGCCCTCCACAGGTTAAAGTTTGAACTAAATTGTTATATACTTGCACTAGCATATTGTATATGACAATTTAGTACAAATTTTGACCTGTGGAGGGCAGTAATACACTTAGCAGTGTCTACACTGCCAGAATTCAAATGGAGAAGAAGAAAAAAAAGAGAGCTAGTTCAAGCATTTATGGTTAAAACTTAATTTTAATTTTTTTTTTAGAAAATGAGCGATGGTTTCTCTAGATAAGACTCTTATTCCTCGTCTGGGATCGTTTAAAGCTCTTTGAAGCTGCACTGAAACTGACATTTGGACCTTCAAGCCGTTGAACCCCAGTGAAGTCCACTATATGGAAAAAATCCTGGAATGTTTTCATCAAAAACCTTAATTTTTTTTTCGACTGAAGAAAAAAAAGACATGAACATCTTGGATGACATGGGGGTGAGTAAATTATCAGGAAATTTTAATTTGAAAGTGAACTAATCCTTTAATGCGGCAAACTGGTAAAATGTACACATTTCAGTGGTTAAAAAACAAAATGTGCATCACTTTGTATACAGCTGATAGTTTCTTTCTTTTAAAGGTGCTAAAGAGGATGTTTTGTTTTATACATTTTTGCACGTTCATTTTACTTGAAACTGTCTTTACTAACTGATAAAAGACTATTTATTAGGTGCACGGAAAGGAATAATATTAATATACATCATCTGTGCACGAGGTAGGGCCTTAAAAACATCAGCCAATCGTTTACGCGATTGGCCCTCTGGCTTGTCAATCACTGCCGTGACGTTCCTTGTGAGAGACGAGCACACCTGCGCGCTCCAGTAACTTTCCACACTCCACAGGCGCCGCATGCGATGTTTTTGTCCGGAGACAGGAGTAACAACTGCAGATTATGAGTTACCTGCGGTGAGTCCGACATAATGAATCCACTAACACAACACAGCGAATGCCGGTGGTAAACACTCGTGTTCCTATACGAGTGTTTACGAGTTTTGGGAGGCGTTCCTTCGAAGGAGGGGGGTTGTTCTTACGCATGCGCTCATTTCAAAAACTCAGTAACAGTCTTTGGTTTCTCAGTCGACGAAAAGATCCTCTTTACTCATGAAAACCTGCTGTTTATCTATGTTTGTTTATTGATTTGAGAAGAAAACCTTTTCTTGCAATATGATCTACTAATTTATAATGCTCTATAAAACCAATTTGTGGTCATCAAAACTTCGGTAAAGTTGGTTTTATATTCACACATTCGGACATCCGTATTCAATAGCCTTGTTAATCACACTACATTGGACATTCACAAGTAAAAATGCCATTAAAACAATACTTGCATATTTTGATCGACTGTGAAAAATGTTGTAAGTTGACAATCGTTGGTTGTCAATATCATGTCGCTGCTTAAAATTCGCAAACATTAATTTATTGCACATTTATTGGAAAGTCTGAATTTATCAGAAGTCCGAATGTGCGAATATAAAACCAACTTTACTTAAGTGTCATCAAACTATATAGTATATAAAAATTTGGTGAGAGAAATGAAACAATGTTAAAAAATATAACAACACAGAGCTCTGGCTGTTCACTCAATCATCAAGTAAACAGCACGAGTCAGTCTGTAATAGTTCGAGTCAGTCCATCACAATGTTGACAAGAATTAGACTTTTCCTAAATATTTTGACCTAATTTTAGAGCAGCGTGGGGTCATTACGGCCAGTTCTAATTCTGTGGTTTATCTTGGCCTGGAGCGCTCGTGTGGGAGAGCAGACCCGAACACCGCAGCTCGAGGACTTACTGCACTGTCCAGATGAATAATGCCACTTTATATTAGTCATACATACATATTTATAAAATGTGCAAACAAGACGTCCTTCAGGGTTACAGACACGCGTTGTGAAAGTTAAGTGAGCTGTGGTCAGACGACCCGATGAGTCACGAAATCAACACAAATATTATATTAACACAAAAGTCAAGGGTGAATTCATTCGGCAATACGGTACACAAGTCATACAGGAGGAAATAAACAAACATTTTATCTATTTAAAAAGATATATGGACAAACCCAGCAGTAAATTTTTAAACCCAGCAGTTAGGGTTTTCCATATTTGACCCAAACATGAGTTGAAACAACCCAGCATTTATAGAGTACAATTATGACATTTTGTGACAACTAGCCCCGGTATCATCTACTGTATATTATTAAAGTTGTTATTTCTGAATGAATTGTGGTGTCCTGCAGGTGGTGCCTTTACCCTCGTGTGCTCAGAGACGTGTCCGCAGTGGACATGTCCACCACAGTTCTGGGTCAGAGAGTCAGTATGCCCATCTGTGTGGCACCGACCGCCATGCAGCGAATGGCCCATCCCGACGGAGAGACGGCCACTGCCAGAGGTCAGACACCATTAACTTAGTCTGGAGCTACAGGCTTCACTGTCACGTCACATGCAATTACTCCAAGTAACCACATGGGGGCGTTATTAGTCTTTCCTACATACAGTACTACAGAATCTCCTGCACCCAAACACACTCAATTATCCCTTACAGAAATGGACCACATTTACCATAGTGCGAGCTAAAATACTGTAGTTCTGTGTGGCCATAATAGGGAAGCACATTTCTGCCACATAATTAGAAGAAATATGCTTTGGTAAATCATAATTTGACATACAAAATTATAATTATGACATAATATGTCATATTTATAAGAAAAAATTGTTGCAAATTGTAAATTATTACACACTAAGTCAATTATGAGATAAAAAGTCAAATGTATGACATTCTGTTATGAGACAAAGTCAAAGTTGTGACATATAGAGTCAATTTTGACATAAGTCAAAAGTTTGACATAAAAAGTCAAAAGTACAGTATGACATAAAAAGTCATAATTATGGCATCATAATTATTAGATAAAAAGTAAAATTACACTAATTCATAGTTTTGTGAAATAAAGTTTAAATTATGACATGCTAAGTCATAATTGTCAGATAAAAAAGATAAAATTATGACATAAAAAGTCACTATTATTCCCATATTAAAGATTATGACACTATTATGAGACAAAAAGTCAAAGTTATGACATAAAAAGTCACATAATTGTGAGATAAAAAAGTCAAAATTATGACATGAAAAATAGTCATAAGTATGACACTAATTCATAACTATTAGGTATAAAGTAGAAAATATGATTGAGATAAATTGAGATAAAAAGTGAAAATTGTCAATTTGTGATATAAGTTAAAATTATGACACTATTATAAGACAAAAGTCAAAGTTATGACAATTATGACATAAAAAGTCAAAATTATGACACTAATTCATAATTATGAGGTATAAAGTAGAAAATATGATTGAGATAAATTGAGATAAAAAGTGAAAATTGTCATAATTTTGTGATATAAAGTTAAAATGATGACATGGTAAGTCATAATTGTCAGATAAAAAGTTAAAATTATGACACTATTATAAGACGAAAAGTCAAAATTATGACACTAATTCATAATTATAAGGTATAAAGTAGAAATGATGGTATGTCAGAATTATAAAGTCAAAATTATGACATACCAAGTCAATTATAAGATCAAAAGTCAAAATTATGTGATATGAGATTAAAAAAAAAAATTACATAGTCATAATTGACATACTAAGTCAATTATGAGATAAAAAGTCAAATTATGACAGTCATAATTATGTCAAAATTATGACACTAATTCATAATTATGATACAAAAAGTCAAAGTTATGATAAAAGTTACAATTATATGTAAATTAAGAGTAAATTAGTCATAATTATAACAGTCAGTATTTGACATACCAGTTCAATTATGAGATAAGTCAAAATTTCAGTAATATGTCAATTTTTACTTTTTATCTCATGATTTTAACATTTTGTCATAAATTGTGCATGATTTTTTTTCTTATGAGGCAGAAATGGGCGTCCATACTTATTGTTACTGTCAGTAGCAGTGAATAGAAAACAGCACAGTTTCACTGAAGTGATAATTCTACTAACTATAGTGGCAGAAACTTCTTAGCATGATGATCGATGATCTCTGAGCAGATCCTAGCTGACACAGTTAACGGATCGCTCCTTTCTGAAGGTTTGAACTCCAGCTCAATCAATCATCTTGTAGCCCTTTTGCTGTTCTGACCTCTCCTCCGATCTGTTCCCACCCTCAGCCTGCCTGTCCTGCGACACGGGGATGATGTTGAGCTCGTGGGCCACCTCCACCATAGAGGAAGTAGCGGAGGCCGCACCTGGGGCCGTGCGCTGGATGCAGCTGTACATTTATAAAGATCGAGCGCTGACTCAGTCTCTGGTCAGGAGGGCAGAGGAGGCTGGGTATAAGGGTATCTTTGTCACAGTGGACACACCTTATCTTGGCAGGCGACGTGATGACGTGCGCAACCGATTTAAGCTGCCCTCTCATTTGAGGTAAACGCTGAGACAACCACACGTGACGTGTGTGCGTGCCAGACTGTGTTTGTGTGTGTGTGTGCATGTAAACTCACCAACACAGTGGGAATTCTTCATCAGATCTGAGATCAGAGTAATCTGACTGCGTCTTTAACAATCAACAACTGCTGATTATGATTTCATTGGAACTTTAGCAGCAGCATATGTACTATTATACTGTCACAATGTTGCTTTCTCTGCTGCTCTGGAGGTTTCTATGACTTTTGCACCAACAATTTATAATTATATGGTCAGATCTATAATCATATATTCCAATTTTACACCTCAGCAACTGCATATCACTGTCGAGGCCCTGACAGCCACTCAGAACAAGCTAGCAACTGCTTAGTAACATACTAACAACTAGTCTGAACATCTAGCAACAGCATAGCAACGAGATAAAAAGTGTACACACACACACACACACACACACAAAATCAACAAGCGATTTTTGTTATTTTAACAGCATCATATGACAGGACATATTATCATTGCATTTTTTTTTCTCTCTGATCATATCAACATCCTGGCAACAACTTAGCAATCACTTAACAAGCTTATGAGAAAAACGAACAGTTGAAACGAACACATAAGCCTGATGAGAACTACCTAGGCTAAAATGACAGAAACATTATAATTTTGTGTAATTTTGATTTTTTTTTTAGTTTTTCTCACATCCCATTCAAGGGGTTTATGACCTATACAGCAGCCAGCCACCAGAGTGCGATCAAAATACTTTGACTTCACTTTTCAGGACTTGTGCGACACAGTTGGTTATGAAGGTTACACAAAATTATATTTTAACTCACATTAGAAGCTTGAAGCTCAAACGTGCTGTGTAACACGAATGAACCTCATTGTTCTTGCTGAAGCTCAAACGTGCTGCGTAACACGAGAATGAACCTCATTGGTTCTTGCTGAAGCTCAAACGTGCTGCGTAACACGAGAATGAACCTCATGGTTCTTGCTGAAAAACGTGCTGCGTACGAGAATGAACCTCATTGGTTCTTGCGGAAGCTCAAACGTACTGCGTAACAGGAGAATAACCTCATTGGTCTTGTTGAAGCTCAAACGTGCTGCGTAACACGAGAATGAACCTCATTGGTTCTTGCGGAAGCTCAAACGTGCTGCGTAACACGAGAATGAACCTCATTGGTTCTTATGAAGCTCAAAAGTGCTGCGTAACACAATGAACGGAAGCTCAAACGTGCTGCTAACACGAGAATAACCTCATTGGTTCTTGCGGAAGCTCAAACGTGCTGCGTACACGAGAATGAACCTTATTGGTTCTTGCTGAAGCTCAAACGTGCGTAACACGAGAACGAACCTCATTGGTCTGCGGAAGCTCAGCGAATTGGATCAGCTTGCTGCGGAACATTGTTCTTGCGGAAGCTCAACGTGTTGCGTAACACGAGAATGAACCTCATTGGTTCTTATGAAGCTCAAAAGTGCTGCGTAACACGAGAATGAACCTCATTGGTTCTTGCGGAAGCTCAAAAGTGCTGCGTAACCTGAGAATGAACCTCATTGTTCTTGCGGAAGCTCAATCGTGCTGCGTAACACGAGAATGAACCTCATTGGTTCTTGTTGAAGCTCAAACGTGCTGCGTAACCAGAACGAACCTCATTGGTTCTTGCGGAAGCTCAGTCGTGCTCGTAACACGAATGAACCTCATGAAGCTCAACTGCTGCGAATGAACCTCATTGGTTCTTGGAAGCTCAAACGTGCTGCGTAACACGAGAAACCTCATGGTTTCTTGTTGAAGCTCAATGCTGCGTAACGAAGTGGTTCTTGCTGAAGCTCAAACGTGCTGCGTAACACGAATGAACCTCTGGATCTTGCTGAAGCTCAAACGTGGCTGCACACGAGAATGAACCTCATTGGTTCTTGCGGAAGCTCAAACTGCTGCGTAACACGAGAATGAAGCTCAGAAGCTCAACGTGCTGCGTGTAATGAGCTCACGTGCTGCGTGAAACCTCATTGGTTCTTGCTGAAGCTCAGTCGTGCTGCGTAACACGAGAATGAACCTCATTGGATCTTGTTGAAGCTCAAACGTGCTGCGTAACACGAGAATGAACCTCATTGGTTCTTGCTGAAGCTCAGTCGTGCTGCGTAACACAGAATGAACCTCATTGATCTTGCTGAAGCTCAAACGTGCTGCGTAACATGAATGAACCTCATTGGTTCTTGTTGAAGCTCAAACATGCTGCGTAACACGAGAATGAAGCTCATCGGTTCTTGCGGAAGCTCAAACGTGTGCGTAACACGAGAATGAACATTGGTTCTTGCGAAGCTCAACGCGATGCGTAACACGAGAATGAAACCTCATTGGTTTTGCGGAAGCTCAAACGTGTTGTTAACACGAGAATGAACCTCATTGGTTCTTATGAAGCTCAAAAGTGCTGCGTAACACGAGAATGACCTCATTGGTCTTGCGGAAGCTCACGTGCTGCGTAACCGAGAATGAACCTCTTTCTTGCGGAAGCTCAAAACGTGCTGCGTACACGAGATGAACCTCATTGGTTCTTGCTGAAGCTCAAACGTGCTGCGTAACACGAGAATGAACCTCATTGGTTCTTGTGAAGCTCAAACGTGCTGCGTAACACGAGAATGAACCTCATTGGTTCTTGTTGAAGCTCAAACGTGCTGCGTAACACGAGAATGAACCCTCATTGGTTCTTGTGAAGCTCAAACGTGCTGCGTAACACGAGAATGAACCTCATGGTTCTGTGATTGAACCTCATTGGTTCAGATTTCATCAAAAAGATCTTCATTTGTGTTCCGAAGATGAATGAAAGTCTTACAGGTTCGGAACGGCATGAGGGGTGATTGGGACACTTTTCCCATTCATCTCAGTGCCAAAAAGTGTCCCAAACTGACCAGCTCAGTTTTGCTAGAGAACAGAATGACTACACTGGTCCACTAGCTAGAGCAGTTCTAACCACCATAAACCAGCACTGAACCAACACAGAATTCATGCTGGATTTTTCAGCAGGGGCATGATAAAGAAACCTCACAAGATGGATCATATCAACTCTTTTTACAATTCTCCTGAGGTTTCTTTATAAACAAAGCCTCAGTTTTCTCTCACTCATGGACAGATTATTTTACAGATTTGTTGTCCCTTGAAAACCAAAGCACTCACTGAAGAGCTTTATGTATTTATGGAAACAGAAATCTCTCTCTTGAACCAGGGAACCGTTTACTGACGCCGTACAGTAGATCACGCCGCTCATGGGGGATTAATACTCGCTCCGTCAACACTCGCTACATTATGCTTTTTATGTGGGGGAACATTCAGATATCAGCAGTTCTACAGATATATGCCAACAGCGGCCCGCTATAAAAATGCCCTCATGAAAGTAAAGCCTTCCTGCTCCGGATCCCACGAGGTGAATTACGGCAATCAGAAATCCAAAAAAGCGTCACGGCCCCACCGTATATTTCAGCACAACTGCCTCCGTTTCCATCAGCAGTGACACAACATGAACTTCATCTCAACCCTCCCGGAGACCTTTCGCTCGGCCCCACAAATCAAAGCGCACCAGCGGCAACAAGGTGCCATTGAGCGCGAGCGCTGGTGTTTGGATAAAACCCCAGCTCAGTTTTCATACACTGACCAAAAACAACACTCACAGGACTAATTCCATTTTGCACTCTCATTTTTTTCCCACAGGATGGCCAATTTCGAATCCCCCTGATTTAGCATTCTCCTCAAAAGAGGGTTATGGGGAGGACAGTGGCCTGGCGGTGTACGTAACTCAGGCCATAGATGCCACGGTCAAATGGGACGACATCGCCTGGCTGAAGAGACTGACCTCCCTGCCGGTGGTGGTCAAAGGGGTTTTGACAGGTGAGTGATCCTCTTATGTTTTGTGTCATCTGTGGTTGTGTCCAGTTGTCCAAGCTGTCCAGTTGGTCAGTGACAGAAAACTGGAATAAGACAAGCTTCCAGTGCGCCATATCATCACATCTAAAGATCTGAAACAAAGTAAAGTGAGCTTTAGAGACAACCAAACAAAGATTTAGTGGCAAAGTTTATTTTTAAATTAAAAAAAAAAAAAGAAAATAAAGTAATATAATAAATAAAATAAAATAAATATACTGTAAAAAATAAATTAGTTAAAATAACAAATATTACATTAAATTAAATAAATTAAAACAAATATAAAATAAAAAACAAAACAAATAAAATAAAATAAAGAAATAAAATGAAAGTAATATAACAAACATAATAAAATAAAACAAATCTACTGTAAAAATAAAATAACAAATATTAAATTAAATTAAAACAATTATAAAATAAAAAATAAAATATAATTTAATAAATAAAAAAATAATATACTGTAAAAATAATATTACATTAAATTAAAACATATAAATAAAAAATAAAACAAATAAAAAAAATAAAGAAAAAATAAAAGTATATAACAAACATAATAAAATAAACAATATACTGTAAAAATAAATATAATTTTAAATTAAATTAAAACAATATAAACTAAAAATAAAATATAATTTAATAAAATAAAATAAATAATATACTGTAAAAAAAAATAAATTACATTAAATTAAAACATATATAAAAAAAAACAAACAAATAAATAAAAAATAAAATAAAGAAATAAAAAACATAATAAAAAACAATATACTGTAAAATAAAATAACAAATATTAAATAAATTAAAACCAATAACAACAAAATAATAAAATAATAAAGTAAAAACAAAAAATAATATAAATACAATAATAAATAAATATAAAAATATACTGTAAAATATAATAATTAAAATAACAAATATTACATTAAATTAAAACATATAAAATAAAAAACTAAATAAAATAAATAAAAATACTATAATAAAATAAGAATAAAATAACAACAAATATACTGTAAAAATATTGTTGTTAAACAGTTTTTCTATTCAAGAAACTCCTTTTCAATAACCAACTTGAGTTGTAAAATAAATATTCAATAAAACTAATACATTAAATAAAATAAAATAAAACAACAAATATACTGTAAAAAAAATTAAAATAACAAATATTAAATTAAATTAAAGCAAATATAAAAAAACAAAAATAAAATACAAATATAATAAATATAATAAAATAAAGCAACAAATATACAGTAAAAAATTAAACAAAAACTAAAATAACATTAAATTAAATGAAAACAAATATAAAATAAAAACAAATAAAATAAAAATAATATAATAAATATATTAAAACATAAATAAAATAAAAACAAATATACTGTAAAAAAAAAAAAAAAAAACTCAAGTTGGTTATATGGTTCTTTGGAGATTGTTGCATTATAAGTTTTTAAGATCAATTTATTCATTTATGGATCTTTAATACACAAGTACAGACGTTTTCTAAACAACTACTGAATAAAAGTTCTGACTTTCCAGTTCTAACTGGAACCTTTATAGTTAAGAGTGTGGAATGTTCACCGTCACTGATACAGAACAACCTATTTGCATAATATAATCAAAACAAAGCAGACGTTGACCCCGTCTGTCAGCGAGGGGCCGCTAATTAAAGATAATGTGTCATTTATCTCCCGGGAGGAAAAAGCAGTCAGAGCGTGAGCGGTGAGGTTATCTCGGAAACGTCTAGAAGTTTTACTGCTGTTATTGTGTCTTCAGATAAACTTTTATCTTCTCTCTGGCTCTGGAAACGGCACATTCTGTAAATTAAAGAGCACACACACAAAAAATAGAAAAAGGATATAAATGTATTCCCTGACAAACTTGGAAAAGTATGCCGAGGGGGGGGAAGTAATTGGGGAACACCATTAGTTATTTTAGCTCATGTGTGGAACATAATTTTCCTTGAAAAGTGCATCCTTTCCTCTTGGCCTCGGCTTCAAGGAAAATGCTATTTAATCATTTTCGGGACTTTTCCAAACAGAACAGACTTAAATTACAGTACATGCAAAGCAACATTTTCACATTTTCTGAAGATGCAGATGAAAGTTTGTGTCTAATAAATTAATATAAATGCATTTATGAGACGCCATTATGCATTTTCTTTTACATGTTCACCTTTCTTTAGTGTGTAATGTTGCTGTTTGAGCATGAAAAAGTTCTGCAAAGTCCCTCCAAAGTCCCTGAAACTCCTCCATTGTAGTCTTGAGTTTTCTTCCAGGAACGAATACATCAAAATATTTCTCATTTTAATAATTTATACGCAGAATAAAGGGGCGGAGTTAGTAGTGTGTTGAAACTGGCGGTTATAATAAGGGGCGGGACATTTCTAAAACACGCTCCAAGAGCTTGACCAATCACAACACACTGCTCCAGCCGACCAATCAGAGCGCATTGTGCTTTTTAGAAGGAGGGGCTTCATAGAGACAGGAACTAAACAGAGCGTTACTGACAGACTGGGAAGAGAGGAGCTGCAACAATGGAGAATATGAGGAAAATAATGAACATTCAAGCATGAAAACCTGTTCTAGTAGAGCCCAAAAAACAAAATCAAGATATAAGTCTTCTTTAAATGCAATAAAGATGTTCTTCCATACAAAAGATTTTGGCTCCAAATTGCAGCTCTCTTGTAAAATGAGAAAACACAAAACTGCTTTAGAAGAACCACAGTAATTCATGTTCTTCTCATGGTGAATCTTGCCGTTTTAGCTGAAGATGCCAAAGAAGCTCTGAAGTATGGCGTGGATGGAATACTTGTGTCAAACCACGGAGCAAGACAACTCGATGGTGTTCCAGCCACCGTAAGTGTCTACTGAAGAAATGAGACCTCCAACCCACAAGTCCTCTTTGCAAACTGTCCTCTGTGGCCTTTAAATTGCATCTTTGATAGTGTGAAATACGGTCACTGGTTTACCAAAGTCAACGCCAAACAATGGTTTGGATGCAACCTCAAGTTTTATGGTCTGCAAAACTGGAGAACATCAAATGAGCGTGAAGAACGTGCTGAATATAGACACAGAGGTGGTGTATCTGCTCCTGGTCTTCCAACACTTACATTTATGATCTATAATTAGTGCTGAGATGATCTACTGAAGCTCCTTCCAGAACTTTCTGTGATATAACATACTGTAAGACGAGAACTAAAGTACTGTAGAACTGAGAATGAAAGAGCAACCTTTGATCAATAACATACAGTAATGTGCTGGTGTATGTCAGTGCAGATTGACGCTTTGCCTGAGGTTGTGGAGGCTGTTGAAGGAAAGGTGGAGGTCTTCATGGATGGAGGGATCCGCAAGGGCACGGATGTGCTAAGGCTCTGGCGCTGGGAGCAAAGGCTGTTTTTGTAGGGAGACCCGTCCTGTGGGCGCTTGCCTGTGAGGTAAAACACAGTATTTATGGAATTACTGGACATGCACATTAGTTTCTAATGTCTAACAAGACATCAATCTTTCTGTTTGCAGGGTGACAAAGGAGTCGCTAATGTTCTCCAGTTACTGCGAGAGGAACTTCACCTTGCTTTGGCACTTACAGGTAGTTTGGTTTGAGCATTAGTTTGTGCATGGGTGATTAACATAAAAAATAAATACAAATAAAATTTAAAAAATAAATAAATAAAATAAAATAAAATTAATAAAATAAAAAATATAAATAAAATAAAAAAATAAAAAAATAAATAATTAAAATAAAATAATAAAATAAATATAACAAATAACAAATAAAATAAATAAAAAAATGTAAAAAATAAAATAAAAAATAAAATTAGATAAAACAAAGTAAATTACAATAAAAAGTAAAATCAGTACTGCACTACATAAAAACATTTCAAATTTTACATACATATATATATATATAATATATATATATATATATATATATATATATATATATATATATATAATATATATATAGTCAAACCAAAATGTATTCAGACACCTTGAACATTTCATTCATTAATACAGTTTATTACTACAGTTTAAAAAATGGTAATAAAAATGACAAGATCTCAGAGTTAAACTGTCAGAAAAAATAACAGATAACATTTAAGCAAAACATGTCAGGTCAAAGTGTCTGAATAATTTTTGGTTCCAAGTTAGTTACTTACATTCAGATTAATCTGTGTGATTGTATTTGGCATGTGATATTGTTTTTGCAGGATGTTGCTCACTGAAGGAAGTCAATAGATCCCTTTTGAGAAGATCTGAACTCATTTCAAGGATCTAATGAGCAGAACTATTGCATGCTGGGGGATTTCATGTGTGCCAGTGACTGGACCGACTTGTGTAATTCAAATGAACCCAGAGGATTTGGGCACGACAGATTTAGCATCATGAATAAAACATTTGTGTAAGTCATTTGTGTAAAGTTTTGAATAAATGCATCAAAAGCATGTGGTTTGTACAACCCTACCATGCCTGACAGCAGTAATCCTTCCTGTTTATTCGAGGCATGCAATGTTTAGTAACCCAAACCAGTTTTGTGACTCTTCCAGTCTGCACAGGGACTGTTTTCTTCACTGTACAGACACTGGGAACAGAATGAAGAGGATATATAAAGGAATATTTAACCAAAAAAACAGGGGTTTTCTAGTTACAGTAAAACTAAAACCATAAAAAAAGTGTTACTTGAAATAAAAAATAACTTGCCAAGGAAACATTTCTCATTTTCATTTAGTTTAACTTGTACTAAAAAAATACCTAAAACTAAAACTCAGAAACCCTTGTTATCAGCGCCACCGGTGGCCGTTAAGTGAACTGCAGCCAGCAACTTACAGCTTGCGCTTGTACTCGTGCACACATAAGAAACTGAACGTGATTCAAAAAAGAAAAACATCCCGACACCATCCATGCTGCTGAGAATGACATTTAGGTGAATATGTTAATAATGTGTCCTGTTTGCTTTTCTCTCGATAACAAAATAGCAGCAGTGAGTAAGCAGCAGTTCAGAAAGCATTAGCGATGTGTTTGCACAAGCTCTGCGATTCACCGGCATCATGTCGACAGATGAGGTAATTAAAATTACAGTGTTATGATAGTTTGATTATAAAGTATATTTGAGACTATAGACTACATAGATCTGGCTATTTGGGACTAGTCTGAATCAATCCCTTTACTTTGCACATTTTCCCGGCAAAAACGTCCCGAGTGATTCACATCAAAATCAGTCTCATTTCGAAGGCTGCGTCCTCCCGAGGTCGCATTTGTAGGTTGTCATCAAGGATGTCTTATTTAAGAAGAGTAACCGTGATAAAATTGACTGTTATTCCTCGTGAATTGTAAAATACTGTAATGTATTTCTTTGCAATCTAACGGTTACTTCGGTGACGTATGCGGCCGACAAATGCGACCTCCAGATGTTGCAGCCTACGAAATGAGACTGTTCACAAGCTGTTCACACATGGCATAAAAAAGCAATTAATACATGAAAATTCCTACATATAGCCCATTTAACTAATGCAAGTGATACACCACTAAAAAGAACAACGATTATTATGACTTTTTCATGCTTTATGTTAATGCTATTTCTTGCATGCACAAGAAATCAAAACTGATATCACCACACTGTGCTTGTCATTTACATTCCTCTCTTTCATTACAGTAATAGTCAGTTGGCTGTGAACAGGTTCCCTGCTGTACGTCACTGCAGCAGCTTTCTCATGAATATGCATAAACTCCCTCGACGGGGCCCGAAAGGCAAACAGGTTTGTGAGAGGTTCAGAAAGGTCACACACAAGGCATGGGATTTCTTTACTAGCTCTTTCCATGGCTGAACCACAGGACCTGAATGAAGCCATTATATGCATTGACTCTCCACAGGAAAACAAACTTTGTCAGGGCTCTGTTCATTAGCACCTAACACTTTGTTTGAACCGCCTACTTGTGCAGGGGCCAGAAAGGGGAAGTGAACTCCTGCTGAAATCAAACAAAACCTACAGTTTATGAGATTTTAAGAGGTTTTGCATTGTTTGCATGCAACCTGGATACTTAGATGATAAATATAGCGGGCCCCAATTTCATCATGTATTTGCACGAATATATAAAATGTTTAGTATAATGCATTACTAAGTAATTAATTACTTTTCCCTTAGTAAGAAGTAAAGAATTCTTTACTTCCCTAAGTAAAGAATTACTCTTAATTTGTCTGTAATTTAATTTCAGTTACTTCTGATGTAATTGCATTACATACTGTATAAATACTGACAACTGAACAGTTCTATATAAAACAATAATGGATTTAACATCAAAATTTAATGTCTAATGTTAAAATGCATGTAACCTTCCCCCTTTAAGTACATTGGTCAGTTCAAGAATAATTACCCAACACTGAAAACAAGCTGCATATGCATACAAATTATGCATGTTTTGCCTTTTGCTTTAATGCTTTGATATCTAAAGCAATGAAATTTGTGACAAGTGTGACTGAAGCATCCAAATATGTTATTATTGCCCAGCTAAGAAGGAACGTTCTCAGAACTTGACTAACATTCTGGAAAGCTTCTCTCAAAGTTATGAACAAAATGTAACATTAAAGGCACAGTATGTGTTTTTTTGCCACTAGAGGATGCTTATTCAAAACAAAGCATAGCTTGATGATGCCTTGATTTTTTGCGGAATCATGTTGTCTTCACATCTGCAGCCGGTGGAAGAGAATCCCACGGGATTCAGGCAGAAATCATATTCATGGATGAGGTAATGTATTAAAGATTTATTAACATTACTGTAGTATGAAGCAGGGTGGGGCTGAAAGCCGTTGGAGCGGAACGAGGCCGCTGGAGCGATTGCTAATGAGAGAGATGAGCGTGACACACTATGCTTTCATTATGCCACAGTCGCCGCTTCCGCTTCTTCCAATCAAGCGTATGTGGGGTAAAGAACCTTGCCAGAATGTTAGTCAAAGTTTGGGGAAAATTCCTTCTTAGCTGAGCATTAATAGCATGCTTCAGTCACACTTAAAAATGTGTACTTGTTTAAGAGAACATTCAAAAGTAACGTTCCCATAATGTTTGAAGAATGATAAAATGGAATGTTCGCATAACCAAGGAATGAACATTTTTAAAACATTTAAAAAACTGGATGTTTAGAATGTTTAGAAACAACGTTTTCATAACTTAACGGGAACGTTAGCAAAACGTTCTTAAAACTGCATGCATATGACTTCACCCTGAAAAAATGTATGCGCCCGTTGATGTTAAGCTGTCAGATCACTAGTGCTGACATAGCAGGTCACCAGTTATCTCAATATAACCTCGCCTGCACACCGCAGAAATAGAGCTGCATTGAAGGATATCATTTTGAAACACTGTGTGGCCATGAAGAATCTAACCGAAAAGCGCCCGCATCACACAGCTGTTATTCTAATTTGTTTGAGCGTTTGCAAATAGCACCAAGACCGCATCACCCATAAAAGTTAGCAGAGGTTTTGCTTAACAAGGCGCTTTTGTCTGACCAGAGGAGGGCACTTGTTCAAACACACAAACCAAAGTGAAGAAAACAAAAGTGGCTCTAGAGAGAGAGAGAGAGAAGCAACTTTGTCCTCTCATGTCACCAGCCCTGCATGCAGATACTCAGAATGGCATACTACAATACTTATGTTATTTTTTGCAGTAGTGTTGTGTAATATATGTAAAAAAATGTGTATAGCTATGCAACCAAAGCACACTTTTTGGGACAATGCATACCATAATACAATACGGCTCCAGTGTGATGAATAAACGGTAATATCAGCTCAAAAATGTTTTCATCAAAATCTGCAACACTACAAAAATAGATCATATAAATAGATCAATAGTATTTTTAGTGCATATTCCTCAATACTAATTACTTTCATTTCATTGGATTTCATATTTAGTGGTAAAGAATCACTTCTATTGCTCATACTCAGGGTTACAGATTTTAACAAACCCCTAAATGAAAGTATTAAACTTTACAAACATGTTGGCTTGTGAAATAAGGCCTTGGTATCATATGCATCTCAGCTGTAGTCTGTTTAGATTTGTTCGGCCGTGATCTGGCAGGCGGAAAGCTGCAACGGTCTGTGTGTCTGTTTCTGAAATACAGCCTCTGGCTGCGGCCCAGCGTCTATGGCTTTAGCTTTGGTTTCTGCACACTGAAAGCCTTTGGGGGAAGTCAGCGTGGGACAGGGTGTGTCCCGCTGAAGCTGCGGTCGCTGTGACAAGACACCGGCTGAGCGTCTCTGCGCACGGAGAACCAGAGATCTGCACCTGTGTGTCTAGACAGCGGCCCAAGAATAAGAGCGCGTCAAGGGAGAAGATCTCGCATACGATTTCTTTCCTCTTTGCAACAACTGAACATAAATAATAATATAAAGTGAATATAGGAAATGCTGAAAGCATAATATACTAGATTTTTACATTTTCTGGAGAATATGTGAGCGCTTATTGCCTGTGCAAATCTCACTGAGTGCTGCGAGTGGTTGCCAAGGTCTTGCTATGTGGTTGCTAGGTTGTACCAGAGCTTGCTTGCAATGCAAAACTTGCCATTATGATGCTAGGGTGTTTTGATATGTGGTTGCTATGGTGTCCTGGGGGGTTCTTAGGGTGTTGCTATGGTGTTCTGCGTGTTCTTAGGGCGTTGCTATGCAGTTGCTAGGGTGTTCTGGGTATTTACCAGGGCATGCTGGCCAACAATAATGTCAAGGTGTTGATATGTAGTTGCTATGGTGTCCTGGAGGGTTCTTAGGGTGTTTCTATGGTGTTCTGCATTTTCTTAGGGTGTGTTGCTATGCAGTTTCTAAGGTGTTCTGGGTATTTACCAGGGCATGCTGGCCATCAATGATGTTAGGATGTTGATATGTAGTTGCTATGGAGTCCTTAGGGGTTATTAGGGTGTTGCTATGGTGTTCGTGTTCTTAAGGCGTTGCTATGCAGTTGCAAGGATGTTCTGGGTATTTACCATGGCATGCTCGCCAATAATAATGTTAGGGTGTTGCTATGCGGTTTTTATGGTGCCCTGGGGGTTCTTAGGGTGTTGCTATGGTGTTCTTCTTTTACTTAGGGCATTGCTATGTAGTTGCTAGGGTGGTCTGGGTTTTTAGCAAGGCATGCTGGCCAACAATGATGTTAGGGTGTTGATATATGGTTGCTGTGGTGTCTTTGGGGGTTCTTAGCATGTTGCTAAGGTGTTCTACATGTTCTTAGGGCATTGCTATGCAGTTGCTAGGGTGTTCTGGGTATTTACCAGGGCATGCTAGTCAACAATGATGTTAGGGTGTTTCCATGTGCTATGCAGTTGCTAGATTGTTCTGGGTAGTTCTGGGTCCAGGGTGTGCTTACCCATGCAAAACTTGCTGGCATGATGCTAGGGCGTTGCTATGTGGTTGCTATGGTATTCTGTGCTTTCTTAGGGCATTGCTAAGCAGTTGCTAGGGTGTTCTGGGTAGTTACCAGAGTGTACTGGCTATGTAAAACTCACTTCCATGATCTTTGGGTGTTGCTATTTAGTTGCTTTGGTGTTCTGGGCAGTGCTATAGTGTGTTCTCTCCAACAAGCAAATGAAATATCATTCATGTCTGTAGCACAACTGTTTGTTTGAACCCCAAACCCTAAGTATGGCAATGCACTTCTAAAAAAAATAATAAAAGAAGTATCTGTGCATGGTCACAGCCTTTAATACCAACCAAAGCATTCAAATAAAACACTAATATACATAAAAAAAAATACTCAGCACACACAAATACATGGTAAAATTGTCCATATTTCATTTAGATTGAAGAACTTCTTAGCATTGAATGAATTATATTTATAATCAACTTTTCTCAAGCTTCGTCCACCATCTTGGATGGATTTTTTTTTTTTTTTTTTTTTTTTTTGAGCTTGTTTGAATGCATTCAGGGATTTGGTTTTGCATTAAAATGCTTTGGTCAAAAGAAGATATCTTAGAAGACAGTATAATTATGCTGCCTACCTTTTGAAACACACTTCACTCCAATAATGCCTTTATATTCCACCTACACAGAACCTACAGTAAATATCTGCTCCCTACTTACTGGATCATCAAGAAAGTGATTCAAGTCATATATCCAGGAGAGGGCAATGTTTAGCTTCTCATCTGTGGAAAAAAAACAAAAACAAAAAAAAACGTCTGTCTGATTACTGGGTTTCCCCTGTAAAGACAAGCACGTTCTTATTTAAAACAACTGTTTTGCACTGAGACAAACATCTTTTCCTCATTTTTCAGAAAACATCTTTGCAGGATGCGCTCCAAATTAATGCTGCAGTTTGGGATTAAACAAATACGCATTAAACACAAGGGAAACAAACCCGACCCGCAGATTGTTGAGTTATACCCTCATTAAATGTCAACGAATGCATCTGATTAACTCTTTTATTGCTCTATCAAGCCCAACTGTTGATGGAAAACCAGCCGAGTTAAAAGATCTGGCATGGGCGATACGGCAAACAGAACAAGGCAGTTCCTTCCTGTGGCACAGAATGTAATGGCCTGGAAAACCATATCAATGTGCAAGTAATTACTCCATCATACTTCCCACAGTAGTCATCTGCCCGGGGATCAGGCATGATTGTTAACCCACCAGAACTGATCTCAAACTAACACTCAGGGTCACTAAAACAACTTTGGACTGACACTAACACTCGGCTGTCAAGATGGTCTCGACACGAAGGGCATCCACAAGGAGAAACGAGCAGAAAAGAAGGAGAAAAAGAAAAACAAGCAGTGCATGCTTTGATTTCATAAGTTTAGAGACGGCTCTGCTTCTGAAGGCTTCCCACGTGTTTCGGCACTTTGGCTATGTTCAGAAGGGAATACTAGCTCGCTGTATGCTGCATACTCATTTTTAGAAATACTATGTACAACAGTCATTCCTGTAGCTAAAAAAGCTCTAGCAATGCCAAGGTCATGGGTTCGATTCCCAGGGAATGCATGAACTGATATACATTGAATGCAGTGTAAGTCACTTCGGATAAAAGCATCTTCCAAATGCATAAATGCAAATGTAATGCTACATTGTTGCCACATGATTTCATTACATTGTATTTTACGATTGATATAAATGGAAGGTCAAGTGCATTGCATTGCAGTATTCCGTATACTGCACATACTCTGCATATGCATGCAATTCACAAATCTTATCTACTGCTGAAATGCACTGAAAAAAAGTGTTGTTCAAACAATTTTCATTGCTAGTAAGTTTCACAGTTAATTACAAAGAAATGGCATTGCATTAAACATGCCATTTTGAAGTATAAACACTGAAATAGTGTTTTTTGTTTTTTTTTTGTTTTTTGTAAATCCTACTCCGATAATCTTTGTTTTTTCAACTTCAAAAAAAAAAAATCATTTTTTTACAGTGTAGCATGCGATTTCGAATAGAGCCCACGTTTTTGGTTCATCAGACAGAACGCTCCAATTCTTTGTTTTCGTTCTCTACGTGTAAGAATGTGCGAGTTTTTCAAATGACCGTTTAAGTCGTACCAGGTGAAGAAATATGATTGCGGGGAAAGCAGTTTTGAAAACACTCTGTGTCTCTTTAACACTCAGTGACAATTGCCCCAAATTATCCATTTATTTTCGCACAGGCCTGGTGACAGTACGTGTTTTCAGATATGGAACTCACAGCTGCGTCCAATTAATAACAACTTCATGTGCAACTCTGCAGCAGGCCACAGCCGAGGGAGGGGGTTCGGTTCGAGTAAATTTAGTTTCAGAACAAGAGGAACGTTCAGACCAGAGAAAGGGAGAGAGCGAGAGGAGGGAAGGAGGAAAAAGCACACATCTGTTGACATCAAAATTGTGGAACCTTGAATTCTTCTTTTTTTCAGTCATTGTGGTGTTTTACTACCACGAGTCCGAGTCCAACATCTGGGCCTGTTGTTTTACGAAACATTTCCCACAGATCTTTCTGTTTTGTTTGTCAATTCACGGACGTTTAGCGCATGAATCCATAAGACATGAAAGCAAGAGCGTTGTATGTGGTCTCGCGCTCTCCGCCTGACGCAGCTGTGTCTGTTCGATATCCATCTAAAATCAATATCTGTTGATGATTACGGCCA
This sequence comes from Culter alburnus, assembly GCA_028476615.1. Lineage (NCBI taxonomy): Eukaryota > Metazoa > Chordata > Actinopteri > Cypriniformes > Xenocyprididae > Culter > Culter alburnus. The sequence goes on along the minus strand of JAOTNS010000602.1, from coordinate 18,641 downwards.
ACACTATTTATTCTTCTTGGGCTGGGATGTGGCCTTTGGTCAGCAGATGTTCGGCTGTGATTTGCATTCCTGTTTTCTTCCCATTTACCAGCAGATGTGCAGATGTTCAGAAATATAAAAGTTGTGTTCGTAGGTCTGGCTGCATTGTGAATAGCACACTACCATACTACCCTTACTATTTGGACACTTGAGCCACACTTACACACAAGATATCATGCCAAACATTTGACAAAATGTGTTTATACTGTACATTTTGAAATGTTAAAACAATAGCTCTAGCATTGAAATTGAATATAGTAAGTATTGTGTCACAAAGTGGAACACGTTGATGATCTACACCTGTGATTCCTCTGCTAGGACACCTGCGTGAACTTGAGATGAACTGATTTCGTACATCCACTAAAAACCACCAAAACACCAGCTGATTCAAAAACATTGAGCAAAAATAATGAAGTGGATGAACTATGATATTTGCCAAGATGTGCTGTATGAAAGCATACTGCATGGAATAGTGATGAACCAACCAGAAGCAGTTGTAACCGGTCCTTCTCAACCCGCTCAGAGTGGGATTCGAACCTCCGGCATGGGAGGCGGGTGTGCTAACAATGACGCTAAATACCACAGTCTCTAGTGTCAGTCGCTAAAGCGCCTTGAGGCCAAGGAAGTGAGGTTTACTCACCCAGCTCTTACTAGCTTGCCCTCATCCCCTTGAACCTCACTCCCATCCGGGTCACGGCACCAAATGTAACTGGTCCATCTTAATCTGCTCAGAGCGGGATTTGAACCTCTGACATGGGGAGGCCAGCATGATAACAAGGACACTAAAGGCGTCAGTTGCTAGAACACCTCTTGAGGCCAGGGGAGTGAGGTTTACTAACCCAGCTCTTACTAGCTTGTCCTTATCCCCTTGAACCTCACTCCCATCCAGGTCACGGCACCAAATGTAACTGGTCCGTCTCAATCTGCTCAGAGCGGGGATTTGAATCTCTGACACGGGAGGCGGGCATGATAACAAGGACACTAAAGGCCACAGTCTCTAGCGTCAGTTGCTAGAACGCCTCTTAAGGCCAGGGGAGTGAGGTTTACTAACCCAGCTCTTACTAGCTTGCCCTCACCCCCCTGAACCTCACTCCCATCTGGCACCAAATGCAAAATGACTTTAGCCAGTCCGAGCAGGATTCGAAACACTGTCTCCGGCATGGGAGGTGGGCACGCTAACAAGGACGCTAAAGACCACAGTCTTTAGCGCACGTCTTAAGATCAGGGGAGTGAGGTTTGCTTGGCCAGCACTTACTAGAGCACCTTTCGCAGCAAATTATTCCCGTAAAATTCTTGTAAACCTTCTGTGTGAATGCAAACCGGGATCGATCCCGGGATGGGGACCTAGTAACATTGCCAGGATCAGTACCAGGTTTGTGTCCTGTGTGAACAAAAGGCAGGATCAATGCCGAAAGGGGTGTGTTGTAGTGAAGACGCTGAGATTGTTCACCAGCTTAGTGGAACAGTACGTGATGCACTAGTTTATGATCGAATAAGAAAAGAAAAATGCACAAGCATGGTTCTCGAGAGAGAGAAATCGCAAATAATCAGCAAACTTGAGACACTGCACAGACATTACACATCACATCCTGATGTGTCCCTTGTCTTTACGAGATGTGTGTGAACACACCCAAAGATTCCAGAAAATAACTGGCAGTGTGAATGAACTAAAATCATGATCCCAGGACACATTATCTGTGTATTTTTCGGAATCTCTGTGTGAAAGGGGCTTAGCTTGCCCTCAACCCCCTGAACCTCACTTCTATCTGGGTCAAGGCACCAAATGTAACCGGCCCTACTCAATTCGCTCTGAGCTGGAATCGAATCGGCGTCTCTGGCATGGGAGGCAGGTGCGATAACAAGGTCTCTAAAGACTACAATCTCTAGCACACCTCCCAGGGGAGTGAGGTTTACTCGCCCAGATCTTACTAGCTTGCCTCCTTTACACTCACCCCCCTAAACCTCACTCAAATCTGGGTGGAACCACGAATTCGAACCACGCTGAGGACTCTAAAGACTACAATCTCTAGCACACCTCCTGAGGCCAGGGGAGTGAGGTTTACTTGCCCAGCTCTTCCTAGCTTGCCTCCTTTACACTCACCCCCCTAAACCTCACTCAAATCTGGGTCATGGAACCAAATGTAACCGGCCCTTCTCGACCTGCTCTGAGTGGGTTTCGAACCACCGTCTCCAGCATGGGAGGCTGGCGCTAACAAGGATGCTAAAGACTGCAGTCTCTAGAATGCCTCCTGAGATCAGGGGAGTGAGGTTTAGTCATCCAGCTCTTACTAGTTTGCCTCCATTACAAAATCAACCACAATTTTAGCATATTGTTCTTGCCTCATTCTTCAAGACATTACAGTATATGCTGCACAATATTCAGTAAGCTAATACTCCCATTCTGGACACAGCCTGTCTGCATGTTTGGCAGGTGGAATGTGTTCATGCAGTCCAAAGTTCAGAAAAGAATGAATTTATTAAACAAGCATGTTGATGCACTGCTTTAATTAGTTGAAATATTTTATAGGGCTTACTCATAACTGCAGACATACTCAGAAAAGAAGACTTTTAAAGAAAGGCATTAAAGTGTCTCGTAAAGAAATGCTTTACTGTTATCCCTCTGAGAGTCTGGGACTGGAACATAACAAGCACGTTTAAATCATCTGAACTTCTCTGGTGGATTCGGCATGCTTGATATGAGAAACATTCTCTGCAAAAAAATAAAAAATAAAATAAAAATAATAAGGTTTTGATTTATAGTCCCAACAGATTAAACATGGCATAATTAACATAAACAAGATCTACAATCCTGCAACATATAATATCATATGATAGAAGAAAATGTGATTGGTGATAGCATGTTGCAGTGCAGTTAGTTGCTGGGGAGTTCTGGGTGATTGTCAATTCACTGTCATGATTTTAGTGTGCTATGGAAGGTGTTGCTAAGGTATTCAGCATTTTACTATGTGGTTGCTAGGGGGTTCTGGGTAATTGTCAATTCACCTTTATGATTCTATTGTGCTATGGGTGGTTGCCAGTGTTGCTAAGGTATTCAGCATGTTGCCATGTGGTTGCTAGGGACTTCTGAGAGGCTACCAAATGCATGATTGTTCATGCAAAACATAACAAGGTGTTATGGGTGGTTGCTATGGAGTTGCTATGCAGTTGCTAGAGGACTGTGGGCAGTTGCCAAGGTGTTTTTATGGTTTGAGTGTGTTACTTAGGTATCCAGAGTGATTTTTAGCATGTTGCTATGCAGTTGCTAGGGAGTTCTGAGTGATTGCCAATTCACCTTTATGATTTTAGTGTGCAGTGGGTGGTTGCCAAGGTGTTGCTAAAGATTTCAGAGTGGTTTTTAGTATGTTGTTTTGTGAATTTTTAGGGTGTTCCTAGAGGCTGACAATGCATACTTGTTCATGTAAAATATTGATTAACTACAATTACAGGGTGTTATAGGTGGTTGCCATGGCATTGCTATGGGGTTACTAGGGTACTATGGGTGATTGCCAGTGTGTTTCTAAACAGTTGCTAAGGTATCCAGAGTGATTTTTACCAAGATGCTAGGGTGTTCTGAGTAATTGTAAATTCACCATCCTGATTGTAGTATGAAGTGGGTGGTTGCCAATGTGTTGCTACGATTTTCAGGGTGTTTTTTCACCATGTTGCTATGTAGTTGCTAGTGAATTCTGAGTCCACACATGCAAAACACTTCTGTGTTGCAATGACAGTATGTTATGGGTGGTTGCCATGATGTTATTATGCAGTTGCTAGGATACTTTGGGTGGTTGTCAAGGTATGTCTATGCAGGTCTTTTGTTGTTCAGAATGATTTTTAGCATGTTGCTATGCGGTTGCTAGGGAGTTCTGGATGATCACAGTGAAAAGAGTCCTTCACCAACAAGTTCCTGTGATCTTCTGGTCTATAGATATGGCAAAAAACATGAAAATGCTTAAAAAAGTATAGCACAATTTAATGCACTAATCAAGCCAGGACTTTCTAGGACTACAACAGTTTCAAGATAAACTCGCAATTACGAGAAAAAAGACAGAATTGCGAGAAAAAGTCAGAACTGTGAGAAAAAAAAAAGAAAAGTCAGAATTGCGAGTTATAAAGTCAGAATTGCGAGAGAAGTTAGAATTGCGAGATAAGTTAGAATTGCAAGAAAAAAATCAGAATTGCGAAAGTCAGAATTGTAAGAAAAAGTCAGAATTGCGAGTTATAAAGTCAGAATTGCGAGATAAGTTAGAATTAAAGAATTGCAAGAAAAGTCAATTGCGAGTTATAAGTCAGAATTGCGAGATATAAAGTCAGAATTGCAAGAAAAGTCAGAATTGTGAGATATAAAGTCAGAATTGCGAGTTATAAAGTCAGAATTGCGAGATAAGTTAGAATTGCGAAAGTCAGAATTGCAAGAAAAAGTCAGAATTGTGAGTTAAAGTCAGAATTGTGAAGTCGAATTGCGAGTTATAAAGTCAGAATTGTGAGTTATAAGTCAAGATAGGTTAGAATTGCGAACGTCAGAATTGCAAGAAAAAGTCAGAATTGTGAGATAAGTTAGAATTGCGAAAGTCAGAATTGCGAGAAAAAGTCAGAATTGCGAGAGAAGTTAGAATTGCGAGTTATAAAGTCAGAATTGCGAGAAAAAGTCAGAATTGCGAGAAAAAGTCAGACTTGCGAGAAAGAGTCAGAATTGCAAGATGAGTTAGAATTGCAAGAAAAAAAGACAGAAATATGAGAAAAAAAGTCAGACTTGAGAAAAAAAGTCAGAATTGTGAAATAATTCCGTGGTGGAAACAAGCTTCCATACAAGTGACTTTGCTTTACTGAAACAATTTTGCAACATTAACACCTGTTATTGAACTGAATTGAATCAACATTGAACTAACTCAACCTGAAAAAACAGCACTTTTGTCTTCTATTGTATTCAGTTGTATTGTATTGATTTGAATTCAAGTGCCATATTTGCATCAGTGATTCTGTTACTTTGCTGTTTATCACCGTGAAGCTGCTTTGAAACAATCTGTATTGTATAAAGCACTATAGAAATAAATGACTCACCATGATTTAATCATAAATGAGTTAAAGTAACTGTAATGCTTGACTGAGCAAACACTACTAATCAAAATGCATAGACAAACAGCTCATTTATCTCTCTGCTTGTTCAAAAGACTTCTCCCACACTTAATTGATATGACACACTAATCTGGCATTTGTTTTGCGGTTTTACCCTACGAGGAAGTAAATTCACTTAACAAGCTATTATCGTGTGATGCGATGTGACAGTGGTTTGGACGAGTGTCAGCAGGAAGTGATGCGGGCCAGATAAAGCCGGTGCGTATGTTTATGGTGTAATGGTTGATTATGACCTTTACACTAGTTGCCTTCAGGTCATGATGTGCGAGTCCATTACCTGAGTTAGACTTTGGCAGACGTGCTGTTGCCCTAAAGGAAAACACACACAACATGTATCCACAACAACAAACAAATTCGGGTGGGACCGTTTGCAAGGAAAAACTGAGACGTGTGTGGACATTGGCTCTCAGGCAATATTGCGCATAAACAAACCCAGAGGAAGAGACCATCAGCCATAGTACACAAATAAACGTAAACTACACAGCTGGGCGTCTTTGGCTTTGCACCAGGTTGAGAGGTACAAAAATATTTAGACAGGCAGGGTTAGATTTCAAGAACGAAACAAAAAGTAGCTGTAACTATAAAATGTTAAACAGTTCTTGGCACACTGAAATTGAGATTTATTTCACAGAGCCATCTCCATCAAACTATGTTCATAAATTGGAAATTATTCTGGAAATAAATCCCTAGAGAAAAATGTTATTGCTCAGAGTCAGAGGTGAAATAAGATATTCAATGTGCTAGGGGGGAAAATAGGGTGGGATGTGATTTTATCCTTCAGGAATTGATTGGAAGGTGAAAAATGTTGATGACATCAGCTGAAAAGAAATGGTATTTTTCTATGAAATAACATGCACCAGAAACATAAATATAAGTCGATTCTGATTTCATGTTGAAAATAAACTCAGTCTCAGATGGAAGAAATAATATTACTAAAAGAATTACTGTAAAAAAAATTGTAATATAAATAATAATAATATAAAAATAATTTAAAAATAATCAATTTTTTTAAATGAATCAACAAAGATGTCTCCTGAAACTGAAGGACACTTTAGCAAATTCTCCATTTAATCTCAATGTATTATATTATTGCCATCTGGGAGATATGGGAAAATATCTCTAATCTCTAAAGAGATCATTTTTCTTTACTATGAAAAATGTATGCATCAATATAAGAGCCATATATATACAGAATGTATGCATATAGCCAAAAGTGAAGTCCGGCCTTGGAAAACTGACATTTTCACTCTTTATTCAAATATTATTAAAAATGTGTTAAAGATTTTGTAAGCATATTGCGTAGTTGTGTTTGGAGTCGACTGTTTTATTTGTGATGATTTATGCAGACATAATTTTGACATAAATTGTGACCAAATAATTTTTGGCCAGGCTCTTATACAAAGAAATTATGAACACATGCAAAAATCAGAGAGAATTAACAAAATATTAATAATGAATATATTATTGTGGTCAATGTAAATAAAACCTGTTGCTTCAGTTTACTTTTTTTGCCAAATAATTTTGTCAGATAAATACCTTAACCAGTGTTTAGTGTTTTGTTCTTCCCTCATATTTAAAATATTTTTTTAAAAATATATAATATTTTCCTCGGTCACACTTTAGATCCAATTGTCGTTATTAATTACATCTTTTACCTCAATAAACTCCTAATTACTGCTTATTAATTGTTAAGTTTAGGTATTGGGTAGGATTATGGGATGTAGAATATGGCCATGTAAGGCATTAATATCTGCCTTATAAGTATTATTAAACAGCCAATATCCTAGTAAAATTCATGCTAATAAGCAACTTAATTAATAGTGAGAATTGGGCCCTAAACTAAACTGTTACCTTTTCCTCTTATTTTGATGGTTTAATCAAGTTTGTAGGGTCATTAAGAACAAATATCCCCCCTGGACATCACTTTTGGTCACTACTGTACATCTAACAGGCTAAATATTTAAATTCAGTGTCATTATCGCAAACCACACAACTCCAAATGAAGTCATTCTATCCAAATATCTTCGCCCTGTGCAGCGTCAGTGAGTCAGTGTTGTGTGTGTGTGTGTGTGTAAGACCTCTTTATGCGCCGGCCGTTAAACTCTGTCAGAAATGACAGCAGACGTGCACCTGCAGCGAGCCCTTCAATGTGGGACGCTGCCACATCCTTAGATCAACAGCATGACTGGCTCTGTCTTACGTAAAGCTGTACATTTACAATGCAGGTGTCGAGCTCTGTCCGATTACACAGACCTGGATCCGCTGCCAAACAAACAAAATCCTCTGCCAACCCCTCTGAGGAATGACTCGGCCCATTTTTACACAATATTCCTGAGCAGTGCTTCGCTCCAAATCGTCTGTAATGTGCCTTGCAATGTGACCCAGTTATTTCAGCAATCATCTTTCTGATTATATGACATTCATCTCAGTGATGTTATCGTAAACAAAAACTAAATAAACTTTTCATTAATGGACCCTTTACACATTTTCAGGGTTCATAGTTGGGAACTTCTATAGTGGTGAACAGAAATATGAATTTAATTAAATATAATTTTTGCACTCCCATTTTCTCTAGTAGCAAACAAAAAAAATCAGTGAGAGCGTTTCTATGACTTTCCAAAATATTGAGATGTATTATAAACACTCACACAGCACCGTTAAGTAGTTTTCTGTAATTTAATGCCAAGGTAATTAACAAAGTATAGTGTTATAAGTTTACATTCTTTAAAAAAAAAAAGAAACATAAAAAAACATTGCTAGATTTAAGATGTTATTAATAAATGCGGTAATGCGTCTGTGAAAAGGTCCATTGAAATAAAACTGATATAAATATTAGATGAAAAACTTAAACTAAACTCAACAAAAATAAATAAAAACTATATACAAATATTGAAAACTTATAAAAATGACAAACATAGTACAAATTTACTAAAACCTAAGCTAAAATGAAGATTAAATAAAAACTAATAACTATAACAGTATATTAATAATGCTGTAAAGAAATATTGGTTCACAGAGACACCGTCAACATATTTAAGAAGGAAATGCATTCTAATTCTTGTGTGGAAATACTGTAACAAGATTTTAAAGGGACATTTTACAAAAAACAAACAAACAAAAAAAAAATCATTTTCCATGGCCCATAAAAGGAGATTTTTTTTCTTTTTCATAAAATGAAAGTTAATTAGAAGCGCTGTTAAGCTGCAAACATATAGTCCATGTCTTATGATACTGTAGCTTTGTGTAAGAAACAGACTTTTCAGTGAATACTGAATTATATCTGTGTCTGCTCCAACTTGGGTTGTTTTAACCCAGAATTTGGGTTAAATGTTTGGCCAACCTGCTTGGTAGTTTAATTTAACTCAACTATTGTTTAAAAATTACTGTATTGCTTGTTTAAAATGAACCCAACATATGTTAACATTAACATTTATTAATATGCTTAATAAATGAACATTTATTAATAAGTTTAATGAATAATAATTAAACCATAAACATTTATTAAATTGCTTATTAATAAATGTTCACCTTTTGATTATTATTGTTGCCTCTAGTAATTATGTGTCTGATTTTTAATTTCCAACCTATTTTGGGTTCATTTTAATCTAGACTATAGTCATTTTTAAACAATAGTTGGGTTAAAAACTGCCAGCACATTGGGCAAACATTAACCCAACCATTGGGTTAAAACAACCCAATCACTGGGTTAAAACATCCAAATCACTATGTTAAAACATCCCAATCGCTGGGTTAAACCATCCCAATCGCTGGGTTAAACCATCCCAATCGCTGGGTTAAAACCCAATCGCCATCCCAATCGCTGGGTTAAAACACCCCAATCACTAGGATAAGCATCCCAATCACTAGGTTAAACATCCCAATCGCTAAAACACCCCATCGCTGGGTTAAAACATCCCAATCAGGGTACTAAACATCCCAATCACGGGTTAAAACAATCACACAATGGTTAAAACATCCAATCACTCCCAATTGCTGGGTTAAACCATCCAATCGCTGGGTTAAAACCATCCCAATCGCTGGGTTAAAACCCCAATCGCATCCCAATCGGGTTTAAACATCCCAATCGCTGGGTTAAACCCCAATCACTAGGAACATCCCAATCACTAGGTTAAAACATCCCAATCGCTGGGTTAAAACATCCCAATCGCTGGGTTAAAACCCCCATCGCTGGGGTTAAAACATCCCAATCGCTGGGTTAAAACACCCAATCACTAGGATAAGCATCCCAATCACTAGGTTAAAACATCCCCATCACTGGGTTAAAAATCCAATCGCTGGGTTAAAACATCCCAATCACTGGGTTAAAACATCCCAATCACTAGGTTAAACACCCAATCGCTGGGTTAAACCATCCCAATCGCTGGGTTAAACCATCCCAATCGCTGGGTTAAACATCCCAATCGCTGGGTTAAAACATCCCAATCGCTGGGGTTAAAACATCCCAATGTTTAAAACATCCAATCCTGGGTTAAAAATCCCAATGGGTTAAAACATCCCTGGGTTCCCAACGTTGGGTTAAAACATCCCAAATCTTAAAATCGTTGGGTTAAACATCCCAATCGTTCGGTTAAAACATCCCAATCTTTGGGATAAAACATCCCAATCGTTGGGTAAAAACATCCAAATCGTTCAGTTAAAACATCCCAATCTTTTAAAACATATCTTTGGGATAAAACATCCCAATCACTGTGTTAAAACAATCCAATCACTGGGATAAAACAACCCAATAAAACAACCCAAATGCTGGGTTAAAATATCCCAATCGCTGGGTTAAAACATCCCAATCGCTGGGATAAAACACCCAACCACTGGGTGAAAACAACCCAATCGCTGGGGTTGTCCATTTTTAACCCAACTTGGGTTGTTTTTAACCCAGCATTTTTTAGAGTGTACGACATCAGAAAGCCATTGCAACACAGTGCACAAGTTGTATGAAGCGTTTCAAGGTGTTTTTGGAGCTTGACAGCATGCATCCCCGTTCATTAGCATGGAAAAGAGCAGTGTGTTCCTTCTCCATTTGTGTTCCACAGAAGGAAGAAAAACAAACAGGTTTGCAACAACATGAGGCTAAGTAAATGCAGAAGCGAAAGCCACATCACACGCACTCAGCCTGGAGTATCGCGACGCGTTACGCCAACAAAGGTCAGACGAACACACATGGAAGCCAAAACACACAGAGCGGGTGATGTAAACTAGAGGAACAGCGGTGTACCCCGCTGGATTCGCCTATTCAACTGCTACCGGTTTCCATTTCCATTTAACAAATTCCTTGATAATGAATCCCACATGCGCTAATAAATGACTTTGAGAATTGCTCACTGGCTTCAGCAGCTGGCTCCGCTGGAATGCTCGTGTGGTTTACTAACAGTTCACAATCTTCGGCGTAACACACATGTGACATCTATTACTGTGCAGCTCAGACTCCTTTTATTGTGTCTTTGGAGTGTATGGTGGCGAAACCAAGTAAATGACATGAGGAGCCAAACTTCACTGGATTCGACTGTGGATGTTAAACTAAAAAGTGTTAGTTCACCCAAAAAATGAAAATTATCCCATGATTTACTCACCCTCAAGCCATCTTAAGTGTATATGACTTTCTTATTTCAGTCAAATTAGAGTTATATTAAAAAATATCCTGGCTCTTCCAGAATAATGGGAGTGAACAGTAACCATGATGTTGAAGCCCAAAAAAGCACATCCATCATACATGTAATCCACATGGCTTCAGGGGTCAATAAAGGCCTTCTGAAGGGAAGTGATGGGTTTTTGTAAGAAAAATATACATATTTATAACTTTCTGAACTGTAATCACTAGCTTCAGATAACGTTCATCCACATGTTCACGAGAGAGTTGAGTTCCGAATGAGAGCTGAGCAACAAACGATGAGATGAAGTCGACGATGCCGACTATCTCCGCAGTAGTGCATGCACCTATGTGCACGTTTCATACAGATTACATAATCTGAGAATATTTGTTTTAAAAGTAGACATTTCAAGCTTTCCATAGATATATTTCTCATGTCTGTGAGGCAAGTATATGCTGAGTTTCGGTTCATTTTTGTGGCACGCTCAAGTTCACTGAGATCGAGACGGCAGAAAGCGCGCCCTGTTTGTTTTCATTATTTTACAAAAACACAAGGTTTTGTTGTTATTGGGAGTTTTACAGAAATAAAAGCAAACCATTTACAGTTTCTAATGTTGGATTATTCTTATCTGTATGACCAAAAATGACGGAGTATATTAAGTTTAATGCAAGTGATCGTTCCCGCGCCTCCATGTCATGCAGTAAGCACGCTGTCCACACAAACACTTGGATATGCATCAAATAATAGTGCACATTTATCTAGGTTAACGTTAGAGCTTTTTTTTTCTGCGACCAGCTGACTAATACCAGTTTTGGTCGACTAAGCCTCTTCTCGTCGAGGTGGCAGCCCTAGTGATTATAGTTTATAAACTTTTAAATATGGATATTTTTCTTACAAAAACACATTGCTTCGCTTCAGAAGGCCTTTATTAACCCCCTGGAGTCGTATGGATTACTTTTATGATGGATGGATGTGATTTTTTGGGCTTCAAAATCACGGTTGCCATTCACTAGCATTATAAAGCTTAGAAGAGCCAGAAAATTTTTTTAAAATAACTCTGACTGAAAGAAGAAAGTCATATACACCTAGGATGGCTTGAGTAAATTGTGGGATAATTTTCATTTTTGGGTGAACTATCTCTTTAATGCACAATGCACTACAGCGTTTCAGTCCATTTCCATGCAATTGCCATGGCTATCTGTGCCAAATCAAAAGAGCCTCTATGATATTTTCAATGCAAGTCTATGGGATTTGTCTTTGTAAGAACATCTTGTTGGTTGTGGATGACACACAACACTTTCCATCAGAGAAAATGCAGCTTCATGACTTCAACACAATACTAAAATACACAATATTTGAATTTAAAGAAGCCAAATACTCACCTACACATCACTAGATTTAAGTTTAGATGGATGAGAACACCATGGATCATGGACAGTGTAATTCATAAGGTCTCTTGTCGTCGGTGTCACCATAGGAGAGAATTAAAACGTCATGAAATGGCTTTGACTTATTTCCTGTTGAAACAAGAAGTTAGGGCAGGATAAAACAAAGGGTGCATGCCTATTATTTTTAAATAGCCAATAGGCTTTAGCTTGCATCAAAGTCATGATTTGCCACTTGCATTTGATTGAGGCATATATGAGTGTAAATGCGTCATCAATATATTTAGATCATTTTCTGAGAAGAGGAAAACTGTATATTATAAATGCATATATCTGCTATAAGTATATTTTACCAACTTTTAGCTGTACACAAGCATATAGATGAGCACAAATCATGAACTAAGAGACACAAAACTCAATTTGAACTGCTGTGTTTAAACTTTTTCAGGTATTTTAGTACACTAATGATCAGAAGTTTGTGGTCAGTAAGATTTTGTAATGTTTTTAAATGAAGTCTATGATGTGAAGTTGCATTTATGCAAATAAAAGTACATAAAAATTAGTAATATTGTGAAATATTATTACGATTTAAAATAACTGTTTTCTATGTGAATATATAGTAAAATGTAATTTATTCCTGTGATCAGAGCTGAATTTTCAGCATCATTACTCCAGTCTTCAGTGTCACATGATCCTTCAGAAATCATTGTAATATGCTGATTTGCTGCTCAAGAAACATTTATGATTATCAATATTGAAAACCTTTGAGCAATTTAATGCAACCTTATTGAATAAAAGTATTAATTTCTTTCAAAAACAAAAACAAAAAAAATCGTACTGATCCCAGACTTTTGAATGGTAGCGTAGGGTATGCAGAAATGAATGAATAAGTCCTGAACTGTACTCTACATTAGATGAGTCACTCAGAGATGAACAGAAACTAACGGCAAGGTATGACTCTCCAACCAATCACGTCACTGCCGCGTTGACTTTACGTCTTCGCTATCTTCAAGCAAGCTTTGTTTGCTCACAGCTGAGGATTCAGATGAAAAGAGAGATTACCGGACTCTAGCGTTGCCATTTTACACACAAAGAATGATCTGTTGTCTAACAGTGGTTTTGCTGTTGGAGGTTTACACGCTTCCAAAGGCACATTTCATGGAACAGTTAACAAGGTCAAAGCATCCCATCAACGAACACGATACTAAACAAAACAGGGCCCGTCTGATGCTCAGCATCCCCATTCAGACGGCCGAGAGATTTTTAACTGGCCACCACACATTCACAGAAATCAACATGTACTACATGAGACCTCACAAACACTTCACTTTCTCCTGTTTTTCCTAGCCTGGAAGTACTTCCATGTGTCCAAATACAAAGCAAAAGTCATGTAAGCTGTAAGTGAATCACTCTTTGCTTTCGTACAGAAAAAAAGTGGAACCATTAGGGAGGCAAACAAGAGCTTCTCGAGTGTCTTACGGTTTATTTGTGTAAGGTTTTAATACTATTGCATGGATATGCTGGTCTGCCTTGAAAAATAAGCAACCCTGTAATTGGTTTCGAGTTCGCCTGAAGTAAAAAGGACAAATTCTAACAAAAATATTGCATACAAATAACCAGAACAAAATTAAGAGGTAACATTTTTATAGCAATACTACTGTAGATATTTACATAAAAATAAAAATTATAGGTTGTAAGTGGCAAAATACCGTCTGTCTCATATAGAAAAGAAAATTTCAGTGGGGCTCTGTAAAGAACTCAATTTTAAAGAACCCTTTATGCCAAAAAGGTTCTTTATATGGAGAAATGTCTCATGATTGCATAATACTTTCATGTTTAATGGGTTACTTCAGTTTTTCTAGTGAGAAAGTATATTTATGAGCTGTTTAATTCGTGTTATCCAAATAATAAAAAAATGGATTTAAAAATTAATAATAAATCCAATTATTAATTAATTAATAATTAATTAAAACTAAATGCATAAAATGATGGGAACCCCTTTAGGGTTCAGAACCTTTTCTTCTAAGAGTGACACTTCAAAATTCTAATTTTATTCAGTGTGTTACTTGCCATTTCTTTGTAATTATCTGTGAAATTTATAAGCAATTTCTGAGTGAAAATTGTTTTAAAGTAAATCCTACACCATTTTTTTTTCAGTATACTGAATTTGGATTAATATGGAAGCTTGTTTCCGCCACTAAATAAAAAAAACAAAAAAGGTAATTGCAACTTTTATCTCACAATTCTGACTTTTTTTCTCACAATTGTAAGATTTTAATATATAAAGATATATTTATTGTAAGATATAAAGTCAGAATTGCGAGTTCAGAAACATTAGTCTTTTCCCCTCACAATTCTGACTTTATATCACACAATTCTGACTTTATATCTCACAATTCTGACTTTATATCTCGCAATTCTGACTTTATAACTCGCAATTCTGACTTTATATCACACAATTCTGACTTTATAACTCACAATTCTGACTTTATATCATGCAATTCGACTTTATCAATTCTGAATTCTGACTTTATAACTCACATTCTGACTTTAATCATGCAATTCTTACTTTACATCACACAATTCTGACTTTATATCATGCAATTCTGACTTTATATCATGCAATTCTGACTTTACATCACACAATTCTGACTTTATATCATGCAATTCTGACTTTTTTCTCGCAATTCTGACTTTATAACTCATAATTGTGAGTTTATATCTTGCAATTGCAAGAAAAAAGTCAGAATTACAAATTACAAATAAATTATTACAAATTAATTACAAATAAATTCTAAAGAAATTCAGTCACAATTACAGTAATGAGCATTTGGGGTTAAATGTGCTTAATTGCAATGAAAATACAACACAAAACAATACAAAAAGTCTTCACAGACTTTGAGAACTGGCTTTGTTTTCTTAATGCAAAATATATCTTGTTATTTTTTCCTTTTAATCTTTGGATAAACTATGATCCTGGCTCAGTTAAATAAATATTGTACTAGTTCTGCTCATTATATCAATGATAACACTCTTCACTCAACCAAACTAGCCTTTTAAGTGCTGTTATTGTCCTACTTTTCCTTCCCCCTTTTTCCCACTAAATTTCAATCACGCTGGAGAAGCACAGGAACACAAAGAAGAGAAAGGGACATGCGGGGGGACAGTATCGGGGGACTCTAATGTAGAGAAGTTCAAGTGTGAAAGGCCCCGCACCTGGTCCGGCGACATAAAGAGCCACATTCATCTCACTGACGCTTTACAAATGTCAGCGAACACAAAAGCCTATCGTTTCAATCAGAGCGCCGTCTCATGTACATCATACAGAGCTTTTTTTTTTCTTGCATAGTATGACGTTACTGAGTGGACGCAGATACGCACCAGCAGAAAGAGCTGCGATCGATTGAGTTGAAACTGAAGCAGATCCAACAAAAAAAAAAAAGTTTAATTGAGTGGCCATAGACGCTGCCAGATCACGAAAAGTGTCTAATTGACACAGAAGCGTTGTGCCAGGAAATTCACAGCTAACAGATTGTGCTTTATGAAAAAAAGAAACAGGAAAGCATGACTTTGGAATCAACACTGTGAAGCTGTTCTTTCTAAAAAAAAAAAAAAATAGCTTAAACAAGCTGCGTCCCAATTTGGTCACCATGATTTTGCCAAGTAAGACATGTTCCTGGATCAACATATTTTGTTGATCCTGGAACAACATTCTTGTCCAAAATTTAGTCTTAAACCTTCATTTAGTCCCTAAACTTAACCCTACCCATAACATTTCCTCAGAATTGCATGATATAAACTCACAATTGCGAGTTATAAAGTCAGAATTGTGTGAATAAAGTTAGAATTGCGTGATATAGTCACAATTGCATGTTATAAAGTCAGAATTGCGAGATATAAAGTCAGAATTGCAAGTCAGATTGCGAGATATAAAGTCAGAATTGCGAGAAATAAAGTCAGAATTGAGATATAAAGTCAGAATTGCGAGATATAAAGTCAGAATTGCGAGATAAAGTCGAATTTGAGATATAAGTCAGAATTGCGAGTTATAAAGTCAGAATTGCGAGATATAAAGTCAGAATTGCGAGAAAAAAGTCAGAATTGCGAGATATAAAGTCAGAATTGCGAGATATAAAGTCAGAATTGCGAGAAATAAAGTCAATTGCGAGATATGTCAGAATTGCGAGAAATAAAGTCAGAATTGCAGATATAAAGTCAGAATTGCGAGATATAAAGTCAAATTGGAGAAAGTCAGAATTTGTGAGAAAGTCAGGATTGCGAGTTATAAAGTGCAGAAAGTGCATTGGATATAAAGTCAGCGAGAAGAAAGTCAGAATTGTAAAAGTCAGAATTGCGAGTTATAAGTCGAATGTGAGATATAAAGTCAGATTGCGAGAAGAAAGTCAGGATGCGAGTATAAAGTCAGATTGCATGAAAGTCAGAATTGCAAGTTATAAGTCAGAATTGCGACATATAAAGTCAGAATTGTGAGATTTAAAGTCAGGATTGCGAGAAGAAAGTCAGGATTGCGAGATATAAAGTCAGAATTGCATGATATAAAGTCAGAATTACGAGAAAAAAGTCAGCTATTGTGTATTTAAAACATTTCGTTTATTACAGAAATCATTCATGCATGACTGACAAATATGCATTACATAGATTATTAGTTGGTTTATGGAAATTTGATATGCAATTCAAATACATAAATTTTAAATGCAGGCCTAAATATTTCTGGAAAAGATAACAGAATATAATTCATCAATGTAACAAATAAAACAGCAATAAATATAAATCTTGCTTGTGTGTGTGTTGACACTGAGTTAGCAAGACTTCAAATACATGTCATGACTCACAACAGGCTTAGTTCAGTTAAATGATTTACATCTGCGAGCGCCATGTTTGTTGTCTTAACCCATCATAACATCATATGTCATGTACAGGAGTTGGGCTGCAACAGTTCCTTACGCTTCACGGGTGACCGCCGCGGGAGGTGTCTGCGACAATTTCTGATTGTGGGCCCTGGCCGTGGTTCCTTGTCAAATCAAAGAGAATGTTCCAAATAAACTTTAAAGACGAATTTTCATTCAAATGTTTTGGGGCCCATCAAAAATGTCACTAAATATTCAAGATTTAAGTGAACCAAATGTAAAATTTTAAAAAATGTTAATTAAAAAGCCCTAAATCATATATATATATATAGATAGATAGATATAAATAAATGTAAAATTTTAATAATAAAGGGTATCTGGGTAATACTACCCGCTCCAAACCAGCCGTGTGTCTGATACACACCTGCCACGAAAGTAATACTTCAAAAGCCTCAAAAATCCTTCCAGGTCCAGGGCAATCTTCATTCAATCCTTTATGATATTTCCTTCCCAACATTCATCACTGTCTCTGTCGTGTATCGCCCACCGGTGTGCTTCCTGCTCCCTGTTGAGTTCTGTCAGCATTGTGCCAGCGCACCACTCGAGACTGACATCCATCACCCGCTCGGCGGAGGCAACATACGCTCGCTGCATTAGTATTATCACCGTGCTGGTAATTCGCAGTGCATCACACGCTCTGAACGGATATAATTGAAGACAGTGCTTCTGTCAATAACTTACACATCTAACTCTAGAGAGCAGGTCATGGAGCGGAGATGGGAAACTTGACGAAGCGAAACCCAGCCTTATTAAGTGAGTCCAAGACCTTACCAGTATTATTAACATATCAAAGGTGTGCGCTGACATTAGAGGCCGAGAATACGTCTCCGAGTGTGTCCCTCAAGAGTAAATGACACAAACATGAAGCGTGAAAGATCCATCCATCAGTACGGCTACTAGTGCTGACAGCTCTCGTAAAATGATCTTCACAGGAGGACAGATGCAGAGCTGCTAGATTGATTCTTTTCACTGTTGGCCGGCAACGCAGTGCAAGGACAGACTGCAGAGCCACTCTTCCGACACATGCGGTACCCCGAAAAGGCAGAACCTGCCACTACCACTGAGTAACCCAGGAAAACAATCACCTCACGCCGTGCAGGGTGTTTACGGTTGCATCTGAGCCATTAGCAACCCAGACAAAGAGCATATGCAGCTCTGGCAGCGACCGTGTTGGTGGGATGGCAAGCAGGGGTGGGCTTCACCCCGGACTGGCAGCTAAACCTGCAGAGGTGCTCAGGGGGGAAGCGCTCGATCTACAGGGGGCTTCATTTACAGCCTCTCGCCACAAAACAAGAGAAGGAGCGCTGGGCCCACTGTGACATTCAGCAGGAATACATTGACAGGATCTGTCTGGAAGCACGCAGACACATTATGGGCTGGCACAGCCTGAGACTCTACTCAAATTTGGGCAGATGTAATCGATAAAAGAAGGACAGGGGTTTTGTTATTCCGGTATCTCTGAAGCCAAGGCTTTAAAAAGCTTGGACTCGATTAATGAGAAGTATCTCGGAATCGCTGCCAGACACCAGATCAAGCCAAATGAGGATGGC